>CM050166.1:129165474-129397974 GCA_027410445.1 Discoglossus pictus
AGTGAGCACTCTACTATCTAGTTCCACCTAGTGGCCATTCTGTGAATATGGAATTTTGTTTTTAAGCCCGAAAAAGTATCTTTTAGCGTTTTTTATGCTAAAAATGAACAGGCGTGCCCCTTGGCAGCTGCCTAGTTTGTCTAATGGGTAGTACGGCCATGTATCTAAATATATATATATATTTATCGTTATCTACTTTTTATTTTTATTTTTTTCCCCCCATTTCTTTAATTTATTTTGCCTATATATACAAAATATATACCCCTCTTACTGTCATAGGCTTGGACAAGCAATCTTTTAAGACTACGGTCCACTTACCTCTATTCTTGTTTACCATAATTTGTTTATTGAATTTAAAATTCTGGTTACATTTTGTTATTGTCACAAGAACATCTTTATTATATGGTATTGTTAATATTTGTTTATCATTTTTAATAAAGAATTAAAAAAGTATGGACTTCTGACCTTTACTATATTTCCACAGACATATTTAGACTTTGGTACATTTTGTAAATGATAAATTCACCCCTGATTATGTGGTCTGCGTTACAACTGGTATTAAAAGTATTTGAAAATAATTTAAGAAAATGCTTTAAAATGCATTTAAAAAAGTGCAGAAGTGACAGAATTGTAGATTTCACGGTTTATACTTAATTATTATACACTGTAAAAGTATAGTTTCATTTTAGCTAAGTTTCCTATGAACAATTAGAGCACAAGTTACTGTATATTCCAATGGTGCATCGTGAATACAAATTGTTATAAATACAAGATGTTCCTTAAAGACCTTCAGCAGAATTCATAAGGTTTTTTAAAGACCCTGGTCAACTGAAACACATGTTTGGAACCAATAAACTAGATAAATTCAGTAAGGGGGTGAATCGTGATAGTGCTCTGCATTACTTACTGGTCAGTTATCTTTTTTTATTTTCATTTATTTTTATATATATAATTAAAATGTGAGTGAGGCAAACAAATGCATGGCAATGAAGTAGAGCACACACACGAAACAGCACACAACAAACAGGGATATATGGTCCATATCAATCCCTGATCTGTTTCATCGCTACAGTGGGGGGAAAAAGTATTTGATCCCCTGCCGATTGTGAACATTTGTCCACTGACAAAGAAATGACCAGTCTATAATTTTAATGGTAAGTGTATTTTAACAGTGAGAGACAGAATTACACAAAGAAAAACAAACAAGAGAAACGCATGTAAAAAAAATTATAAATTGATTTGCATGTCAGTGAGGGAAATAAGTATTTGATCCCCTATCAATCAGCAAGATTTCTGGCTCCCGGGTGTCTTTTATACAGGTAAGGAGCAAAGATTAGGAGCACTCTCTTAAAGGGAGTGCTCCTAATCTTTGCTCGTTACCTGTATAAAAGATACCTGTCTACAAAAGTAATCAATCAGATTCCAAACTCTCCACCATGGCCAAGACCAAAGAGCTGTCCAAGGATGTCAGGGACAAGATCGTAGATCTACACAAGGTTGGAATGGGCCACAAGACCATCGCCAAGCAGCATGGTGAGAAGGTGACAACAGTTGGTGCGATTATTCGCAAATGGATGAAACACAAAATAACTGCCAGTCTCCCTCGGTCTGATGCTCCATGCAATATCTCACCATGTGGAGTTTCAATGATCATGAAAGGTGAGGAATTAGCCCAGAACTAGATGGGAGGATCTTTTTAATGATCTCATGGCAGCGGGGATCATGGTCACTAAGAAAACAATTGGTAACACACTGCCCCATGAAGGACTGAAATCCTGCAGCGCCCGCAAGGTCCCCCTGCTTAAGAACGCACATGTACAGGCCCGTCTGAAGTCTGCCAATGAACATCTGAATAATTCAGAGGAGAACTGGGTGAAAGTGATGTGGTCAGATGAGACCAAAATCAAGCTCTTTGGCATCAACTCAACTTGCCGAGTTTGGAGGAGGAGGAATGCTGCCTATAACCCATAGAACACTATCCCCACCGTCAAACATAGAGGTGGAAACATTATGCTTCGGGGGTGTTTTTCTGCTAAGGGGACAGGATAACTGCACCACATCAAAGGGTTGATGGACGGGGCCATGTACCGTCAAATCATGGGTGAGAACCTCCTTCTCTCATCCAGGGCATTGACAATGGGTCTTTGGTGGGTATTCCAGCATGACCATGACCCAAAACACACAGCCAAGGCAACAAAGGAGTGGCTCAAGAAGAAGCACATTATGTTCCTAAAGTGGGCTAGCCAGTCTCCAGACCTTAATCCTATAGATAATCTGTCAAGGGTGCTGAAGGTTCGAGTTGCCAAACATCAGCCTCGAAACCTTAATGACTTGGAGAGGAGTGGGACAAAATCCCCCTGAGATCTGTGCAAACCTGATGGCCAACTATAAGAAATGTCTGACTTCTGTGATTGCCAACAGGGGTTTTGCCACCAAGTACTAAGACGAAGGTGTCAAATACTTATTTCCCTCATTTACCTGAATTAAAATGGAAGAAAAAAAATCCAGCTGGGAGAGGAAAATTTAGGACTGATTATGAAACAGCAACCACGGTTAAGCAAAACTGGTTTCACACTTTACATTAGCTCTACCACTGTTAGTTAAATTATCTCCTTCACTTTAAAAAAAATCTGTATTAGAAAATAATTTCTGAGCTAGATTTCTATTTAGGGGAACATTAGAGAATTTCAAGTCTGAATATATTTTATTGAATGAGTATGAAATCTAACAATTTTCCATATTGAAATTGCAGGAGTTCACATTTATATTCATGCAAATAAATTCAAAGAATGACTGTAAATGTCCAACTTCATTGGAAACTCAGCTAAAATGTATACAATGTATAATAATGAAGTACATGTAGATTGTTTAAAATACTTTATATTTTAATCAATGAATTCAATGATGTAAAGGGCTATTCAATGTGCATTAAATGTGTGTAGTATAACAATGTGTTTACACTGAAGGTTGTGAATAATATCAAACCTACTGTCTATAATTAAATAAAGGGGAAAAAAGTACAAGGAATATTAAATTATATGCCATGAATGGCATTAACTATTTAAAACTATACTACCTTTTACTTGTATTAAAATGTCAAAAAGCATAATTTAAAAATGAATATTATTATTATATATTAAGCACCATTTGTATAGCTTTTTACAAGGATAAAGAGTGCGTAAAATGGTAAAAAGAATATAGTTCATGTCCCTTTGGTGAACAGCTTACAATCTAGAGAGACTATATAACATTTTGACAGTTGTATCTATCACCAGGACCGAAGCAGTCACTTCTGAAAGAGCTTCTGGAAACACCACTGGGCCTCATCCCATCCACTCAGCAGAATAGCTCTCTCCAACTGCCATTTTGCCAGTTCCATTTACCTTGTTTTCTTTTTTAATAGACGCTCACACGCCACCACTCTTCTGCCTTTGAACTCTTGTAACATGCCCTCCCACCTATGATTTGTCTTAATTTATAGTGCAGATTTAGTGCTAGTCATTAATGATAGAGAGTCTCAGAGGAAGCTGAATATCAGGGAAACGTCACTTCAGGCGCATAAGCAATATCTCAGGAATAGGTACCTTCTTATATTTTTTGTTTGTTTTCTTTGATCATGTGGTTTGTTACAGCATGTTACAATTTAACCTTTAGGTGAGGTTGATTATTTCTTATATTCACGGCAGTGGAACATATCTGAGATATTAACATTACACTTTGTTCTTGTTTTTAAATAGTTTTTATTGTATCACATATAGGGGTGATCCCATGATTATGAATTTGAATATGAGGATCAACAAAATGACCATTGTCCCTCATTGCACTTTATATGGAATTATAATGGAATGTATTATATTATGAGGTTCTATGCATTTCAAGTGCCCTAACTGACAATTGTCATATTCATGTACTATTATGTTATTTTTATACCTATATTTTGGCTTACACATTTATATCCAGCAAAAGCTTGGTACCAGCCACTTATGTGAAGGTTTGTCCCATTTTGTATTCCTTCTTTCTATTTAGGAAGGGAGAGATATTCAGTCATTTTGTCTTTGTCATTGAGAGGATGTCCTGGTAACCTTCCAATATATTCTTTAATGATTATACCCTCATAGTAATACATTAGGGCACCCCTATATGTTTGAATGGGTTCCCTGGTGGCCCAGTGGTTAGGATGCAAGTGCTTTCACCACAGCATCCTGGGTTTGAATCCAGCCAGGGAACCAAGAGGTCACACTGGTCAGTACTTGGATGAGAGACTACCTGGGATTACCAGGAGCTGTATGCTGTGGCCCACTGGAGAAAGAACTGGGAACCAACTCCAGTATCTTTGATATGAAAACCAAGTAGATCAGCATGGTGTGTTGTCCATGAGGTCACGGATAGCTGGGCACCACTGAGCGACACCCTTTACATTTTTTTTACATATGTTTGAATGCGGCGTAAAAGATTTTTTATAGCCTTTTTAATATATTTTGGCACTAGTACCTCCATTTTTCACAGCTGATACACCACAACCTTAATCTCAAATTTTATTCTACACTCTTTTCAATTGCTTGCAAAATCGTTGAGCCTGATTCAATTGAGCTATCGCATGTTACTGTAGCCCACAAGTTAATGGTCACAAGTTATATTGCTATTCAATTGGCGTCTTTTTGCGGGCTCCAAACGGGTTACGGGTTACGGCCTTGAAAAAATTGCAATGTTAAACCCGTAACTTACAGCCTCCCAAAGCCTTGGATCTTTCACTTCGCAAAAGTTACGATGGCTAAAATCGCCAATCGCTATTCAATTGCTCATTTTCTCCACCCCCCAAATGTTTTCACATGCGTAAATGGCAAAAGAAGGAGAAAATCCTATGAGAGCTAGAGAGGACACGCAAGGGGTATAAACACTGATTCGTAGCACTGTAAATGCAAATAAAAAAGCAATACTGCACTGTAAATAAAGGGGAAAGCGATGATATACATTAGAATTAATTGTACAACAGTCTCAAGCTCGCAAACCCGCAGCATATAAGATTTATTTTTATGTTTCATTTCCGGGTTAAATCGATCTCGGGTATCAATGAGTTAATACATATCAGGCCACCCATACGAACTAAAACAGTATTGGCATTCATTTTCATAATTCTTTATTTTGCGGATTTGCAAGTCTGATCACATATCGGACCCCCGAACCTAATTGATTGACATGTAACCTCCATGTTTTACTGCCATAATAAGGACAGTCTCAGTTACTATTGGCTGATTCGAAATGGGTGGTTACGGGCTTGCTTAATTGATCATGTTCTCGCCCTGAACTGCTACGAACCAGTGCATGATTTACGGAGTCTTGCAATTTGAATCAAGCCTGGTTTCTTCCTTTAATTACTTCTCCATTTGTTTAAAAAATCCCTTCGATTGTAAGTTTGCAAGTTTTCAATCTTGTATGGTGATTTGAAAAAAAACACCATGTAAATAAGATTTTAAACTCAAAGACAGGACCCCCTACTTTTTGGCATTTGTTCAATATTGTATTTTCATTTTTTTTCTTTATACTTGACCCCTATACAGCGCCACTATGACTATGTTGACACTCTATAAAAAAACTGTAGTAATAATAACAGGTAGGAGGCATGCCTTAATCCTTTAAGTGGAAAATGAAATCAACAGAGCTGAGCCATTAACCTTAAAGAGACAAGGAAATATTTTTTGTTGTTGTTGTATCAGAAAGAGGGTATTTGATTATGTGTCACAATGTGTTTTCTTTTTTCAAATAACGGCCTCAGAGCACAAATGCTTGTTCTGAAGAATAACTGCTGATAAGGGATTGCCAACTAATTAGATCATTGAATTACAGTATGCTTTCTGCAATTCTGGTTAGTTTCAAGAAAGTTTAACTACATATTCTTCATGCAAAAAACAACTTTTGTAATGTTTTAAACATATTCTTTTAAATGCTTGTAAAAAAAAGTTAGTGAAGACCTTGTTTTTGGATAGAAGTTCACTAACTAAAAACTTTTGTAAAAAAATTGTGCTTAAATAGAGCCCTTTCAAATTTGCTGAATCGTAATTTAATAAGGCTGCAAATGATTATGATGCAAATCACACCATTATTGACACAATTCAATCTTTAAATGACAACTGTGAAGTGCTAGGGTAATATTAGGGCCCATGAAGGTCCTTATAGTTGATTTGTTTTTTGGTCATAGCAGTGGTTGCTAAATGTTGGTGGGTCCTTGCCAAAGATTCTCGGGTCTCATATATTAGCTAGACTTATTCCTTTTTTTATGTGGTGAATGTGATTGAATTTGTAATTTTTAACAGTTTTTTTACACATAAAAATCTTCAATCAGATTAGGGATTAAAAGTAATGTATTTTTTTGAAAAAATAGCATGCAAACAATACTATTCTACATTTCCTATTCTATGATCCTATTATATACACTTTCTTTTATATTCAATGTATTAATATTTTATATGCTCTATACATTTATATACAGTGCCTTGCAAAAGTATTCACCACCCTTGGCATTTTTCGTGTTTTGTTGCCTCACAACCAAGAATTAACATGGATTGCTTGAGGATTTGCATCATTTAATTTACAGAACATGCCAACAACTTTGAAGATGTTTTTTTTTAATGTTTATTGTGAAGCAAACAACAAATAGGACAAAATAACAGAAAAAGTAAATGTGAATAACTATTCACCCCTCTAAAGTCAATACTTTGTAGAGCCACCTTTTGCGGCAATCACAGCTCTAAGTCACTTTGGATCAGTCTCTATGAGCTTGCCACATCTTACCACTGGGATTTATGTCCATTCCTCCTTGCAAAACTGCTCCAGCACCTACAAGTTGGATGGTTTATGCTTGTGGACAGCAATCTTTAAGTCTGACCACATATTTCCTATTGGATTGAGGTCTGGGCTTTGACTAGGCCATTCCAACACATTTACATGTTTCTCCTTAAACCACTCTAGCAGTGTGTTTGGGGTCATTGTCCTGCGGGAAGGTGAACCCCCATCCTAGCCTCAAATCACGAACAGAGGGGTACAGGTTTTGCTTAAGAATATCCCTGTATTTAGCACCATGCATCTTTCTCTCAACTCTTTCGCAGTCCCGGGTGCTGAAAAACATCTTCACAGTTTCATGGTGGTGTGGATGGTGTTCTTTGGGTGATGTGATGTGTTGGGTTTGCGCCAGACATAGCGTTTTCTTTGATGGCCAAAAAGTTAAATTTTCATCTCATCAGAGCAGAGCACCTTCCTCCATACATTTTGGGAGTTGCAAACTCAAAACGTGCCATTTTATTTTTTGCTGAAAGTAATGGCTTTCTTCTGGCCACTCTGCCATAAAGCCCAAGTCTATGGAGCGTATGGCTTATTGTCATCCTATGTACAGATACTCCAGTCTCTGCTGTGGAACTCTGCAGCTCCTCCAGGGTTACCTTAGGTCTCTGTGCTGCCTCTCTGATTAATGCCCTTCTTGCCCGGTCCATGAGTTTTGGTGGGCGGCCGTCTCTTGGCAGGTTTGCTGTTGTTCCATGTTCTTCGCATTTGGTTATGATAGATTTGATGGTGCTCCTGGGGATCATCAAAGATTTGGATATTTTTTTAACCTAACCCCGACTTGTACTTCTCAACAACATTGTCCCTAACTTGTTTGGAGAGTTCCTAGGTCTTCATAGCAGTGTTTGGTTAGTGGTGCCTCTTGCTTAGGTGTTGCAGCCTCTGGGGCCTTTCAAAAAAGGTCTGTATATGTAATGACAGATCATGTGACACTTAGATTGCACACAGGTGGGCATCAATTCACTAATTATGTGACTTCTGAAGGTAATTGGTTGCACCAGAGCTTTTTGTGGGGCTTCATAACAAAGGGGGTGAATACATAGGCACATGCCAATTTTCTGTTTTCTATTTTTAGAAAAATAGTTTTATGTATATATTTTTTTTTCATTTCACTCCAACTTAGACTATTGTGTTCTGATCCATCACATAAAATTCAGATTAACAAAACATTGAACTTAAGGCTGTAATGTAACAAAATAGGTAAAAAGTCAAGGGGGGGGGGGGGGAATACTTTTGCAAGGCACTGTGTATATATACATGCATTTCCATTGTGGGAAATATCTATGTAAAGATGTGTTTTTCAAGTTTCTCACTGAAGTAGAATTGTTAACGCTTCTTTGTTCTGTAACACACATTACCAAAGAGAATTCCTAAAACTAATTGATAAAGGTTAACGTAAAGGTTATGCTTCTAAGAAATAATAGGATACTCCTTCTAGTTCCCATGTTTTAAGTAGACATAATGTCTTTCCCAGAACATACATTTGTTTCTTGGTTTATATAACTGACACCCATTATCACTAACCATATCTTGTTTATAGTTTGTGGGTTAAGGGGTCATTAGCTGATTTAGTTTTAATTTAATTTTAATTTGAAGGTCCAAGAGCACCCTCTGGTGTTCTAAAAAATAATGGACTCATAAATAATCTTTAAAAAAATATATATCCTACTAAGAGTTAAATATTTTGTGACATCATTAGGATTTCTAATTGGTTGCCAAATACATAGCCTGATTGAAATTTCTGATAAGTAAAGGACTTTTTGGGCATAATTAGAGGAATCTCTCTGATCAAAGGGGAATCTAAAAGAGGACAAAGAAGATAGGAGAACGAAGATCTAGGAAACCAAGAACATAGAGAGAAGGACATGTGCAGACACATCCCATGGAAAAATTTAGGTAAATTCTTAAGAAAAACATATCAACAGTTACTATTTGGGACATCCCAAAACACATAGAAAACTCAAACATGCATTCTACAAAGAAACTTCTACAGCTTGCTAAGAAAAGAACTTATACACTTACATACCAAGGATTTCTTCTGAAAAGATCCAGACCTCAATTGGCTGAATTACATGATGAAATCAATTGCAACAACTAAGTAATTGTATAAGTCTAATATTTCTTTAAATATTATTTATTTTTCATTACAATCATGGAACTATTTTGTTAATATAATATAGAATAAATTGCTATATCAGTATTTATGTGATATATACCATATACCGTATACCGTATATACTCGAGTATAAGCCAAGTTTTTCAGCCCCTTTTTTAAGGCTGAAAAGGGCCCTCTCGGCTTATACTCGAGTCACCACCCCGTGTCTCTCTTCCCCCTGCGTATCTCTCTTTCCCCCCATGTCACTCTTCCCCCTGTGTCTCTCTTTCCCTCCACTCCCTTATTATCCTCAACCCCCCATCCTCAACCACCCATCCTCATCCTCAACCCCCCTCCTCATCATCAAGCCCCCATCCTCAACCTCTCCTCATCCTAAACCCCACTTCTCACTTTACCCATCTAATTACCTCCCCCTCTCCCTTTCCCCTCAGTTAACTTCCATCAGCAGTTGCTCCACCGCTCCTTCTCGCTCCTTCCAAGTGTGTCGGAACCCGGCATATGCTAATGACATGACGGCACATGCGCGTCACGTCATTAGCATTGGCCGGGTCCCGACGCAGCCGGAAGGAGCGCAGAGGAGCGGGGGAGCAGCTACTGAGGTAAGGTAAGTGAGGGGAAAGGCAGAGGGGGAGGTAATTAGAGGGGTAAAGTGAGTAGGGTGGTTTAGGATGAGGAGGGGCGTTTAGGATGGGGGGTGAGGATGAGGAGGGGGGTTAAGGATGAGGGGGGTTAATGATGAGGGGGGTTGAGGAGGGAGGATGAGGAGGGGGGTTGAGGAGAGAGGTTAAGGATGAGGGGGGTTGAGGAGGGAAGGTTGAGGAGGAAGGTTGAGGAGGGGGGCTGAGAAGGGGGGTTGAGGAGGGAGGTTGAGGATGAGGGGGTTGAGGAGGGAGGTTGAGGATGAGGTGGGTTGAGGAGGGAGGTTGAGGAGGGAGGTTGAGGAGTGGGTTTGAGGAGGGGGATTGAGGAGGGCGATTGAGGAGGGCGCAGGGGGGTTGAGGAGGGAGGATGAAGAGGGGGGTTGAGGAGGGTGATAAGGGAGGGGGAGGGAAAGAGACACAGGGAAGGGAGGGGGAGGGAAAGAGACACAGGGAAGGGAGAGGGGGAAGAGACACAGGGAAGGGAGAGGGGGGAAGACACACAGGGGAGGGAGAGAAAAGACACAGGGGAGGGAGAGGAGGGGAAAAGAGACACAGGGGAGGGAGAGGGGGAAGAGACAAAGGGGAGAGAGAAGAGGGGCATAAGAAGGGGCACAGAGGGCACACAAGAGGGGGACACAGAGGGCACAAGAGGGACACAGGGGCCAGCACATTTCCCACCCTCGGCTTATACTCGAGTCACTAAGTTTTCCCAGTATTTTGTGGTAAAATAGGTGCTTCGGCTTATACCCGGATTGGCTTATACTTGCGTATATACAGTAATTTGTGAATTATCGCATCCGATAATCCAATAATTACCGTATATACTCGAGTATAGGCCGAGTTTTTCGACACTTTTTTTAAGGCTAAAAAGGGCCCCTTTGGCTTATACTCGAGTCACTCCCCCCCGTGTCTCTCTAACTCCCCCGTGTCTCTTTCCCTCCCCCCTCCTCATCCTCAACCCCCCCTACTCATTCTAAACCCCCCCTCCTCATTCTAAACCCCCCTCCTCACTTTACCCCTCTAAATACCTTCTGCTCCGGCCTCTCCTTCCGGCGTCTTGACCCGGCCAATGCTAATGACGTGGCGTGCATGTGACGTCACATCATTAGCATATACCGGGTGCCGACGTCCACTCATCCTCTCACTCCCCTCTCCCTCCCCTCATCCTCTCCCTCTCCTCTCCCTCTTCTCCCCCTCCCCTCATCCTCTCCCTCTCCTCTCCTCTCCTCCCCTCATCCTTTCCCTCCCCTCTCCCTCCCCTCATCCTCTCCCTCTCCTCTCCTCCGCCTCCTCTCATCCTCTCCCTCCCCTTTCCCTCCCCTCCTTCAGACCCTCTCCTCTACTCTCCCTCTCCTCTACTCTCCCTCCCCTCATCCTCTCCCTCCCCTCTCCCTCCCTGCATCCTACTTCCTCCCTCCCTCCCCTCATCCTCCCTCCTCCCTTTCCCCCCTCCAATTACCCCCCTTCACTTACCTGTATTGCGCTGCTCCTGCAGTAGCAGCGCTTCTTCTGTGTCGGGACCCGGTATATGCTAATGACGTGACGTCATTAGCATATACCGGGTGCTGACGTCCACTCATCCTCTCCCTCTCCTCTCCCTCTTCTCCCCCTCCCTCCATCCTCTCCCTCTACTCTCCTCCCCCTCCCCTCTTCCTCGCCCTCCCCTCTCCCTCATCCTCTCCCTCCCCTTTCCCTCCCCTCCTTCAGACCCTCTCCTCTACTCTCTCTCTCCTCTACTCTCCCTCCCCTCATCCTCTCCCTCCCCTCTCCCTCCCTGCATCCTACTTCCTCCCTCCCTCCCCTCATCCTCCCTCCTCCCTTTCCCCCCTCCAATTACCCCCCTTCACTTACCTGTATTGCGCTGCTCCTGCAGTAGCAGCGCTTCTTCTGTGTCGGGACCCGGTATATGCTAATGACGTGACGTCATTAGCATATACCGGGTGCTGACGTCCACTCATCCTCTCCCTCTCCTCTCCCTCTTCTCCCCCTCCCTCCATCCTCTCCCTCTCCTCTCCTCCCCCTCCCCTCTTCCTCGCCCTCCCCTCTCCCTCATTCTCTCCCTCTCCTCCCCCTCATCCTCTCCCTCCCCTCTCCCTCCCCTCCTCCTCTCCCTCTCCTCTTTTCTCCCTCCCCCTCATCCTCTCCCTCCCGTCTCCCTCCCCTCATCCTCCTTCCTCCCTCCCCCCCTCATCCTCCCATCTCCCTTTCCCCCTCTCCAATTACCCCCCCTCCCCTCACTTACCTGTATTGCGCTGCTCCTGCAGCTGTCCAGCTTGTCTTCTGGAGGGGAGGGAGGAGGAGGGGAGGGAGAGTAGAGGGGGAGGATAGGGAGAGGAGGAGGGGAGGGAGAGGGGAGGGAGAGGAGGAGGGGAGGGAGAGGGCAGAGAGAGGAGGAGGGGAGAGGAGGAGAGGAGGGAGAGGAGAGGGTGAGGAGGAGAGGGAGAGGAGGAGGGGAGGAAGAGGAGAGGAAGAGGAGGAGGGGAGGGAGAGGAGAGGAAGAGGAGGAGGGGAGGGAGAGGAGAGGGAGAGGAGGAGGAGAGGGAGAGGAGAGGGTGAGGAGGAGAGGGAGAGGAGGAGGGGAGGGAGAGGAGAGGAAGAGGAGGAGGGGAGGGAGGGGAGAGGAAGAGGAGGAGGGGAGGGAGAGGAGAGGTAGAGGAGAGGGAGAGGAGAGGGAGAGGAGGAGGGGAGGGAGAGGAGATGATGAGGGGAGGGGGTTGAGCAGGGGGTTAAGGATGGGAAAGATGAGGATGGGGGGGTTGAGGTTGAGGAGGGAGGTTGAGGAGGGGGTTGAGGATGGGGGGTTGAGGAGGGAGGTTGAGGAGGGGGTTGAGGATGAGGAGGTGGTTGAGGATGAGGAGGGGGATTGAGGATGAGGAGGGAGGTAGAGGATGAGGAGGGGGTTGAGGTTGAGGAGGGGGTTGAGGATGAGGAGGGGTTTGAGGAGAGGGTTGAGGATGGGGGGTTGAGGAGGGAGGTTGAGGAGGGGGTTGAGGATGAGAAGGGTGGTTGAGATTGAGGAGGGGGGTTGAGGAGGGAGGTTGAGGATGAGGAGGGAGGTTGAGGATGAGGAGGGATGATGAGGAGGGAGGATGAGGAGGGGGGTTGAGGAGGGAGGTTGAGGAGGGGGTTGAGGATGAGGAGGGGGTTGAGGATGAGGAGGAGGGTTGAGGAGGGGGTTTAGGAGGGAGGCTGAGGATGAGGAGGGGGCTTAAGGATGATGAGGGGGTTGAGGATGAGGAGGGGGTTGAGGATGAGGAGGGGGGTTGAGGATGAGGAGGGGGGTTGAGGAGGGAGGTTGAGGTTGAGGAGGGAGGTTGAGGATGAGGAGGGATGATGAGGAGGGAGGATGAGGAGGGGAGTTGAGGAGGGAGGTTGAGGAGGGGGTTGAGGATGAGGAGGGGGTTGAGGATGAGGAGGGGGGTTGAGGAGGGAGGTTGAGGATGAGGAGGGAGGTTGAGGATGAGGAGGGAGGATGAGGAGGGGGGTTGAGGAGGGGGTTGAGGATGGAGGTTGAGAATGAGGAGGGGGGTTGAGGAGGGTGATAAGGGAGGAGGGGAAGAGACAAAGGGAAGGGAGAGGGGGAAGTGCCACTGGAAGGGAGAGGGGTGATGAGACACAGGGGAGAGAGAGGGGAGAATAGACACAGGGGAGAGAGAGGGGGGACACAAGAAAAGGGCACACAAGAGGGGACACAGAGGGCACAAGATGGACACAGGGGGCAGCACATTTCCCACCCTTGACTTATACTTGAGTCACTCATTTTTCCCAGTATTTTGTGGTAAAATAGGTGCCTTGGCTCATACTCGGGTCGGCTTATACTCGAGTATATACGGTAATTGTAATGAAAAACATTTTCTCATTATAAAATCATATGATATTAAAATTATATAATATCTTAATAAATAGATATTTATAAACATACAAAAAATAATCAAAACTATCTCCAATGTCATAAATTACGCTATTTAATTAAGCATATTGTACATGTCTTAAATATCATTATGTGGACAATGTGATAAAAACAAACACTTTATAATTGATGTACCTTCATATATATCTGTCACAATTGTTTATACCAACTTGGTATATTAAAATATACTGAATTATTATCTATATTCATTTATAATAAATATATTTTCAAACAATACAGTTCTGTTTATTTCATGAGGCCAATGCTCTTAATATATCGTGTAGTAAGAATTTGGAAAATAAGTCGAAATTGGCAAATATGTTAAAATATGTAATATTTAATTAATATTAATGAAGGTTATTGATATTAATAATATCCCCATATTAATGCCAAAACCCATTGATATATTTTCTTAAGCGGTAAATTGTTTTTATATATGCATAGTGAAATTTAACTGTACTGAAAGCATTTGTATTTTTTTGTTGTTTTAATTTCCAATATGGCCGACAGAGCCATGCCTAACCACAACTTACTTACTGAAGGATATGCTAGGAATGTTAATTGTTTGTGAATTATTGCAAATAGCAAAATATGTAATAACAGAAAATAACAGATAATTAATTAATTGATTGCATATATTTAAATGTTTTTTTGTTTTGTGTATCAGATTGAGAAATGTAAAAAAATGTAATTTGAAATGAGTAAAATAATTCATGAAAATGTGATTACATCAAAGTATAAAAGATATATATATAAAAAAATGTGTAAAGAAATTAACTAAAAAGAAAACTGATTCACATAGGAATGAATTGTAAACTAATGAAAACGTATGAAAATGTTAGAATTAACTTAAAATACAGGATTCACTAGAATTTTTTAGAATAAGTACATTTAGAATGAACAGATAATACATTGAATGAGACTGTATTGTAAGATAGCCTGTCACAGAGATCTTACAACTCTTGTAGCTCAGGGAAATAAAACCTTTGTGTGTCTGTGTGCTTGTACAAGCAGTGTTACAGAACCCCATAAGGAAAAACTGATTTATTTTTAAACAGTAAAATAAAATGAAATAACATTACATATCGAAAGACTTACAGAAAATAATATTGTTTCTAAAATAAAATAATAAAGAACACTTTATCTATACTCATAAACAATCCTAAAAGGGAAATATTAACTGATTCCTAGCCATGTCCTTAGGCTGAAACAGGAAACTAAAGAGTTAATAACCCGTCCTGAAAAGTTAAAGCTACTAAAAACTTATAATGCTACTAGTTACTTGCCCGTCAATTTTAAGCCTGGGAATGCTGTACCTTCAGTGCTCATCGCGAACCCATCATTTTGGCGCTCATCGCGTGGCTCTCAATGAGCGCCTCCATCTACTGTACCGGCCTTGCGATGAGCTTCGCTGCTCATTGCAGGCCTTGTCAAGCCACAAGTTTCGTGCTTCACAATGATCACCTTCGGCACTCATCTCATCTACTGTAGGGGGCTTGCGAGGAGTGCCTTCGGCGCTCATTGCAGGGCTTGTCGACCCACATCTTTTGTTCTTCGGAATGAAATTGTCTGTCAAAAATAACGGCACTAACATTTGAAGGCAGGCGCATTCTGAGCCTCTTCTCCCATCTACTTTACGGGGCTAGTTGCAGGCCTCGTTAACCTGCACCTTTTGTGCTTGGGAATGCCATGTGTCTCTTTCCGCCATCTCCCCCCCCTGTGGCTTTCTCCTCTTTGTGTCTTCTGAATTTTTGCGTGGTGCGGCTGACTGCCGTTGGTTTTATTTTCAATGTCCAGTGTGCCCGGTGTTTTTCAACCTCGTTTTCATCCTGTGTGAGGATTTTTAATTTTTTTCGGTTGCCATTTTTTTCGTAGCTTAGCCGATTTTCGATCGACAAAAAATGCCAAATATGGATCAAATTCGCTTGCAACCTCACTCATAGGCTTCCTGGCTCTCCCCCTGTGCTGTGTGTGATTGTGTTATTATTTTTTTCTAATTATTTTTTGTAACTTATTTTTTGGGGGGTCTTTTGAGTTACGCGCTTGAAACTATTTCACCCTTAAATTACTAAACTGCGTGCCTTGTGATCAGCGGCAAAGTGCTCCGTTTTTCTGCAGCCATCACCATGAGCTCCTTCTGTGCTTATGTCTAGGCTGTCTTTTAAAGTCCTGTGGCATTCATTGCAGCCTAAGTCCTGCGGGCCGCGCGATGAGCACCTGCGGCGCTCATTGCGAGGCCTGCAATGAGCGTCTATGGCTCTCATTGCAACCCAGCAACTGCATGGACAATATCGCAAACATGACCAACACTGACAACTATATATATGATTGATTTAAGAATGTAAGTTGAATTAGTAGTTTTTTTGCATACTAACTATAGACCATGTTAAATTCCAGTCTCGTAAGTCCAACGTGCAGCACGTAAGGGCTGCGGGCTTGAAATTCTCCCTTGTTACATCGGTGTTAATTTGGAAGGGGCTGCGAGCTACGTGCTGGATACGCTAAAATGCAACGCAGTCTGTCGCATTTCTGTCGCGTTGGATGTGCGGCTGTGAACAGGATCAATTAGTCTAACTCGTAGTAACTGGTTAGACGTAGTCAATGGCAATAGTGATTGCCATCCTAGCTAATTAAAGCCTGCGGGAACCCCCGCAGGCTTCCAATATCAGCCCCTGCTGCGAGGGTCCCAGTCGGGACCCCCGCAGCAGTTAAACCCTGAAACCCTGCAGTCTCCCTATAATACCCCTTACAGCGGGGGTCCCGATTGGCACCCCCGCTGCATTTAAAAGTTCAAATTTCCAGCCTCTAATTAACCCTATTTCATGAGCCTCTAATTAACCCTATTGGTCCCATAAGAGTCTATACTGACCCTTATGGTACAATACTTAACCCTCCCAATTAACACCATAAGTGCCATGAGGGTCCTCCAGGAGCCTCATGACACAAAGTCACAACACTACACTATTAACCCCCCTCTACACTATTAACCCCCCTCTACCCTATTAACCAACCTCTAGACTATTAACACCCCTCTATCCTATTAACCCCCCACTACCCTATTAACCCCACCTCCACCCTATTAACACCCCTCTACACTATTAACCCTCCCTCTACCCTATCAACCCCCTCTACCCTTTTAACCCCCTCTACACTATTAGCCCCAACACTACCTACCTAACCCCCTAATAAAATCCCTAGCACCCCACTAATTACACCCCAAAAAAATAAACTTTACATAAAATAAAAAACATAACTTACATAAAATAAAAAAAATCTACATTACAGAAAATAAAAATTAAATCACATAAAATAAAAATCACTACATTACAGAAAAATAAAGAACCTAGAATTACAGAAAATATTAAAATACATTACAGAAAATAACTACATTACACCAAATGAAAACATACATTATATACAATAAAACCCCTAAAATTACCAAGTTCCTACTAACCACTTCATAGGAACTAATTAAGTTTGTTTGACATGACCTATCCCTCATAAATCCGTGTTGATTCCTACTTATAATCTTGTTTAAATAGACATATTCTTGTATACTATCCCTTATTAACACTTCTAAAAGCTTTCCCACTACAGAAGTTAGACTTATAGGTCTATAAATTCCTGGATTTGTTCTTGCTCCCTTTATAAATAGAGGTATCACTACTACTTTTTGCCAGTCATCTGGTAGACACTCTGTGTTGAGTGGATCTTGAAAAAATTTATATAATGGTTTCGCTATTACAGAGCCCAGTTCCCTGAGTACCATTGGATGTATTCTATCAGGACCTGGGGCTTTATTAACATTAATTTTTTCCAACCTCTTTTGGATTTCTTCATGCGCTAACCAATTATTTGGTGAAGGTAGAATAGCCCCATTTTGTTGCAGTGTCCCAACCACTGGTACCTTCCTTGTGTATACCGAAGAAAAGAACCTATTTAGCTCATCTGCCTTCTCCAGGTCACTAATTGTCAGACGGCCTGTGTCACATTGTAATGTTACTATAGCTTCCTTCCTCGCCTTCTTCCCATTAATAAATTGAAAAATATTTTAGGGTTAGTCTTACTCTCCTTTGCAACTAATTTTTAATTTTCTATTTTAGCCAGTCTAATAGTCCTTTTGCAAGCCTTGTTGAATTCCTTGTACTCACGTTAAGCAGTCTCTGTCCCCTCTTTTTTGTATAATTTAAATGCCTGTTTTGTACTCCTCGTCTTCATCTTTAAGTCATTGTTAAGCCACATTTGATGCAACAAACAGAAAAAGTTTTCCTTAAATATAACATTAATAAATTAAGGTTTTCCCAAAAATGCTTTATGCCCATGGCTTACACGACTGCTATTATTGTTAGCTTGGTACATACTTGATAAACAAGTGTCTTTATTCTTGAACTGCAGAGGTTCTTTAATTAACTTGCATTGGTAAATATTTAAGAACTGGAAGTGGACATGTTTAGAGACACACAGCCTTTGATATAATATCTATAATCACATATATCATTGTCAGTTCAAGGACGTTAGTGACGTCGCAGTTGAGGCACGACACTGCAAGGCTCGCGGGACAGGCTGCAATGAGCGCCAAAGGCGATCATTGCACTGCGAGCCTTGCGAAGCAAGACGAGCAGTTAAGGCATGCAGGACTTAGGCTCTCTAGTACTCATAGGATTTTCTCCTACATTTGCCATTTACGGTATGAAAACTTTTGCGGGCTTGGGGATTTGTAGCAATTGATTGGCGATTTGCGATTTTAGCGACCGTAACTCTTGCAGATGGGAAATATCAAAGGCATCTGAATGCTATAAGTAACCCCTAAACCGCTTGGAGTCCACAAAAAGACGCCAATTGAATAGCAAATTAATTTACGGCCTCACTTACAGGCTCCAGTAACTTACGATTGCTCAATTAAATCAGGCTCCAGTTGTGTCAAGATTCACATGGTATCCATCAATATCTAACGTCTACTGTGGACAATAAGCACTATGTGCTATGGATACATGGGTACCTGTTGTATGCTAATTGAACTGTAAGTGTGTACTGTTTTTAGGTATTGCTGAATTCAGTTTTACTTGTTTTGATGTTTCTTCTGATTGATTGCTGTTTTGACAGAAACCTAGCTCTCTGTATTCTCTTTCTTTCTTTATTTTTCATGAGAGTTTGGTGAGCTGCGCAGGTTTTTAAAAGCGAGCATTTGTGCTGTTCACCTCAATTATTGGTGTCACATAGAACTGAGGACTACATATTGCGACAGGAAATTATCAAAACAGTTTAGTAACCTAGAAAGTTTGGTTTTCTGGGGCATTAGAAATATTCTTCCAGTAAACTTCTTTAACATAAGAGTCAGCTGTATTTAACATATGTATTATTTGAAAACCACAATTCTTTCATTTAGTATTGTTAATCAAATTGTATTTAGATAACTACAGAGTACATTTGCTAAAGGCAGAATAGTTTATCTCTAAGCAGCAAATTTATTTGATCGTTCTAAAATCCCTAAATAAAAGAACAGCCTCTTTCACAGAGTTAATTCATTTTAGCAGTAAAACATTGTGATAATTGAGGTCCACCAGAGGAAATGTATTCCCTTTAGAAACAGAATTAGGCTGGGATTTAAAGTTTCAGTGCTATATTCAATGTAAAAATATTAATTGGACTGTAATAACAATGTCTATGTCAATTATATCCACTATACTGAGCATTTTCATATAAAAAATCCAATCAACATAAGAAGTGAAGATGTCTTACCTCACTGGTAAGAACGCTCTCAGCTTTCTAGATATAGCTAATTTTAATACAGTTGACTTAGCACCAAACAGCTTCCGCTTCCAATAATGACACTTTTTACAAGTGTATCAGGACACCCAACTCACTTCAAACTTGGTTACCACTCTGAGCATTATCTTGTACATCTGGTAAGAATATCCAAGACTGAGTATTACAAATCTTTCCTGTTAGGTCACAAAAGTCAGTTGACCAGCATACTTTACAGGGCTATAGATAAAATACATTTAAGCTTTAGTGTTTAAGGACTAGCAGAGCTGTATTTCTATAGAATATTTTAGTTGACCAGGTAGTATGAGAAGTTCTGCCTAAGATGTCCATTAGGCTTACTTGCAGTGGCTGTAATAAAATTGGTACCCACTCACAGATTTGGTGGGAGTGTAAATATATTCTGAATTTTTGGAAACAATGCTTTGCACAGCTAAAGAAAAAGATGAATGTAACTTTTATGATGGATCCTAAGTTAGATCTATTTTATATGTTTGAAAACAGTATTACTTTGGAAAAAAGACTAATAATATTGCAAAGTCTGGAAAAATTGGAAGCAGCACAGAGTTCCAACATGGAATGAGGTACATCTTATAATGTTAAGAAATAAATAACTAGAAATAACAGTATGGTGTTTATTAAGGAGAATGAAAAGATCACATTATTGTGATATATAATTAGATGACGGTCTATTGTTCCCCTGCATGTAGGTTGAATATTTTTGTGGAATGTATATTAATGGTATGTAATGTGTGTTTTTATTTGTATATGTATATTGTTATTTTTCATGTTTGAGTAAAATAAAAAATATTTAAAAAAAACAAACAAAAAAAAGTTTTAAACAAAGATTTTTGTCTTCAAATTAATATTTTGTTGCTCAGCTATCAGTTATTATTCAAAACAAATGCAATCCAATTGTATGATCACTACTGTGCTCCATTAAATTACGGTAGTGTATAGTTCTAAATTATTACTTTTATTATTGATGAGACCCATAATTACTACACTAGCGATATTGAAATAAACAAATTACATGTCAGAGATACTCAGCTGACATCAAAGAATTTTTATGCTGTAGTTTGTTCTATGTGTTTTTGACAGGTTTGATACACTCAAGTAGAATAAGATTATTAGATGTATGTGCTTATTATATGTTGAAATGTCACATGCTATTGTGTAAGCTATTTTCCGGGTAAAACTGTTTGCCTAGTTCTAAATTAACATAAATACTTTATTATCTTGCAATTTTATACCTGAAACGTTCTGTTAATTGGAATGGAGTGGTTAAAGGACCACTGTACTAAAGTGTATTAAAGGCATACTGCTAGTATAGGCAGTATGCCAAAGAATGAGAATTGAGCATATTATTATAAAGAAAAAAAATATATTTACTTGAAAAAAAAATATATATTTTTTTTTAAATAATATGCACAGTTCTTATTCTTTTGCATACTGCCAACATGGACAGTGTGCCTATATAATAATAATAATAATAATAATAATAAAAAATCTTTCATATATTACATATAGTATTCGGTTGAAAAACTACTTTTAGTCCATCAAGTTTAACCTTTTAAGATCTCCTCTGATCTGCAATATGCAGATTAGTTCTTAATTGTAATTGATCCAGAGGAAGGCAAACAGAAAAAAAACAGTGAAACTTTGACAATCATCTCAAAAGGAAAACAAAATGAATTCCTCCCTGACCCCAGAAACTGGCAATCAGATTCCTCCCTGGATAACCCTTAATACCCTTTTTATTTAAAAATGTATCCAGTCCCTTTTTAAAGTTATCTAACTAATCTGCTGCCACCACCTCCTTTAATAGAGAATTCCACAGATTCACCACCGTTACTGTGAAGAACCCTTTTCTTTCTTTAAAGTGGAATCTTTTTACTTCTAACTTCAAAGTATGTCCTCTTGTCAGTTGAAAACATCTTGGCACAAAAAGCTCACTTGACAAATCTTTAAACCCTGAATGTATTTATATAAGGTAATCATATCACCTCTTAGACAACTTTTTCCAAGAGAAAATACGTTTCATTTGGTTAGTCTATCTTCATAACTTTGCTCCTTCATTCCCCTTATTAGTTTTGTTGCCCTTCTCTCCATTTTTCCAGCTCTAAAATTTAGTTTTTGTGAAATGGCGCCAAAAATATAAAATACTCAATATTCCAAATGAGGGCGTACTAGGGATTTGTATAATGGCAGAATTATATTTGCTTCCCTTGCTTATATACCCTTCTTAATACATGCTAATATATTATTTGCCCTTGCAGCTGCTGCATGACATTGAGCACTGTTACCCAGGTGGTTGTACACAAGCACTCCCAAATCCCTTTCAATATCTGATACCCATAGATTTGCTCCATAAAGATTATAAATTGCTATTGCTATTTTTCCTTCCCAGATGCATAACTTTAAACTTATTTGTATTAAATCTCATCTGCCATTTAGATGCCTATTACTCTAATTTATGTAAATCCCTTTGGAGGGAAAGTACATCATTATCTGATTTAATTACCTTCCACAACTTCATGTCATCAGCAAAAATGGATACACTACTCTCCTGTCCTACTTCTAAGTCATTAATAAATATGTTAAAAAGGAGAGTCCAACCTGAGTATGTTCCATTTACCACAACCCTTCGATCCCTTTCTTTTAGCCAGCTCTCGATCCATGAGCAGATATTTACTGCAATTCCTGTATGCCTTAGATTGCACAATAGTCTTCCATGTGGCACTGTATCAAAAGCCTTTGCAAAATCCAAAAAGACTACATCCACTGAGTTGCCTTGATCCAAGTTCCTACTAACTTCTTCATAGAAACTAATTAGATTTGCTTGACATGATCTATTCCTGATAAATCCATGTTGACTCCTACATATAATCCTGCTCAAATAGACTTAGGCCCCTATTAAATTGCAAGCATTAAATTTGCAACAGTTACAATTGATAAAGCCTGCAGATACTTGGTCGAAAGCCTAAACCGTAAACCATACACCAATAAGTAGCACTTCAGGTCATAATCAATTAAGCAAGGACATAACTGTTTTAGAAACAGTCAATAGTAAATGAGACCGTCATCATGACATCAGTAAAGCACGGAGGTTAAACCACAATCAATTATCGTTTAGAAGGCCGATATGCACTCGGATTCGCAATCCAGCAATGTATAAAATAATAAAAATGAATGACAATACTGTTCCAGTCTATGTCGGTGGCCTGACATGTATTAACTCCTTGTTTCATGGGATCAATATAACATGGAAATAACATGTTAAAAAAAAAATATTTTTTGCAGATTTGTGAGCTTGAGAATGTTGTGCAATTAATTCCAATGTCATTCATCACTTTCCCCATCTTTAAAAGTGCAGTACTGATTTTTTAGTTGCATTTAAAGTGCAACAATCAGCTGTTTAACCCCCTTTCGAGTCCTATCTTGTACTCGTAGGATTTTTTTTCTACACTTGCCATTTACGGGTGTGAAAACATTTGCAGGGTTGAGGAATTGTAGCGAATGAATTGTGATTTGCGATTGTAACATTTACGGGCTTGAAAGATCAAAGGCTTGGATGAGTTTGAGTTACGATTTTGAAAACCGCAGGGATTTTTAACCTGTAACCCGCAAATCGTTTGCGGGTAGCTAAAAGACGCCAATTGAATAGCGAAGTAGTTTACAGGCTACATTGAAGACTCCAGTAACTAATAACTGCTCAGCTGAATAAGGGCCATATTCTTGTATATTATCCCTTATTAACCCTTCTAAAAGCTTTCCCACTAAAGAAGTGAGGCTCACTGGTCTATAATTCCCCAGATTTGCTCTTGCTCCTTTCTTAAATATAGGTATCTACTCTGCTTTTCACCAGTCATCTGGTAGAGACCCCTTGTTGAGTGAGTCCTGAAAAATTAGATATAATGGTTTAGCTATTACAGAACCCAGTTCCCTCAGTACCCTTGAATGTATTCCATCAGGACCTGAGGCTTTATTAACATTTATATTTTCCAACCTCTTTTGGACTTCTTGCAACGTAAAACAATTATTTGGTGAAGGTAGTGTAGCCCCATTATGTTGCCATGTCCCAACCACTGGTACCTCCCTTGTGTATACAGAAGAAAAGAACCTATTTAGTTTGTCTGCCTTTTCCTGGTCACTAATTATCAGATGGCCTGTTTCACATTGTAATGTTCCTATAGCTTCCTTTCTGACCTCCTTCCCATTAATATATTTAAAAATATTTCAGGGTTAGTCTTACTCTCCTTTGCAACTAACTTTTCATTTTCTATTTTAGCCAGTCTAATAGCGCTTTTGCAAACCTTGTTGATTACCTTGTATTCCCGTAAAGCAGTCTCTGTCCCTTCTTGTTTGTATAATTTAAATGCCTGTTTCTGACTTCGGATCTTGATCTTTTAATCATTGTTAAGTCAAATTGGATGTGATTTACTCCTTTTACTTTTATTCCCAATTGGTATATGGTGATAAGTATGTATATTTGGTAAGGATTTAAATGTCCATTTATGTTCAGTATTTTTACCTGTCAGTTCTCTGTCCCAGTCTATACTTTGTATTGCTGCCCTTAGACCGTTAAAATCTGACCTTTTAAAATTAGGAGTTTTTGTTGGCCCTTTACAGTTTTGTTTTTGTAATTCAATCTCAAATGAGACTGTGCTGTGATCAATGTTTCCCAAAGGTTCCCCTATTTCAACATTTGATACTATATCAATATTATTTGTGATGACTAAAGCTAAGATAGCTTCATTTCTAGTAGGCTCTTGTACAACCTGGGCCATATAATGATCTCTGAGTGTACTCAAGAACCTGCTCCCCTTAGCTGAACTGCTGGTCTCATTCATCCAGTTGTTAAAATCTCCAATTATTAGAACTTGCCCATGCTTAGCTGCATTTCCAATCTGTAACAATAACTGTATTTCCTCACTTTCAGCTATATTTGGGAGTTTATAACATACTCCAACTAATATTCTTTTAGAATTTGCTGCTCCCCTATTTGGCTCTAATCACAAACATTCAACATTATTGTTAGTTCCAGCATAAATATCCTCTTTGAGTATAGGCTTAAATTCAGGCTTAACATACAGACAAATCCCTCCTCTTTTACCCTTGCCTCTATCTTTCCTAAATAGGTTATATCCAGATTAACAGACCAGTCATGAGACACCACATTTCAGTAATTCCTATTAACTATTGATCCTTTAACTCTATATTATGTATTCTAAGCAATTCCCCTACTTTTCTAAGCTTAGTTTATAAAATGTTATAAAGGACATGTTCTATTAAAAATGTGTATTATTTGGGTCCAAGATTTACCAATCATAGGGCCCTACTCTATTAGAAGCCTGAAAATGCTTCTAAACCCCTAATTTTGGCTGCGGGCGTTTTTTTCTCTAAACATTTAGATGTCTTCTATTGACTCAAGCCTGCAATGTACCTCCTTAACCCTAAACTTGAAACCCTTCTGTTCTAAGTAGGATTTCACGGGGCGTGATCATATGATCTGACAATATTTAAGCAAGCCCGTAATTTACTTCTTGGAGACAGCCAATAGTAAATGAGACCATCATCATGGCATCAGTAAAACATGAAAGTTAGATGTAATCTGCAATCGGAGGCTACAAATTAATTTGTGCTAATAAGTTATATTTGCCTATAGGGCTTGCAATCTAGCATTCTATAAAATGCTTTAGATCATCTGTTCTAGACCATTTGGGTTTCATGATATGTATTGACCCCTTGAGTCCCAGGATTGATATTACTCAGAAATAACTTTTAAAAATAATACTTTTTTATTCCATATTTGTGGATTTGAAACTGTTGTGCCATTAATTCTATTTTGTTTCCATTCCTTTGCATGCTTTTAAAGTATACTATGTGTGTTTAATTGCTGTTATAGCTTTAATAAGTGTTTGAAAAAGCCCTTGCGAGTCCTATTTAGTACTCATAATATTTGTATACGACTTTATTTGCATGCTTGGACTACAGGTCTAACAGATCTATCGATTTTATGTAGCTTTTTAATAGGGCCCAAAGTCTTTAATTCTACTTTTTTATATGTTAATCTATGAGTGAATGTTTGTTTGCTTAATATATTTGAGTTATACTCTTGGATTAACATTATTGCACTTCTTTCCTTTTTTAAAATCAGGCCACCTCTATCTTCTGCCTTAATCACGAGAGTATGATGTAATATAACATGTTATATTCAGCTTGCAAATCAAAGATAATAGCAAAAACTGTTCTGAAAAAAAATACACTGCAACAGGGGCATATTTAGGTTTTATGCTTCCCTAGGCCATTTCAGATTGTGCAACCCCCAATGTCTCAGGTACTACTCCAAATGATAAGTTTACTGCATACCTACATTGAAAATCTAAGTATAAATGTGTCTATTTAAGTATACCACAAATCAGAAAGTGTCAAGAACACTTACAGACAGTATATTGTCTACATATAGGTATTTCTGTGCATATTCCATGGCATTGCATTGGCAACTTCAGAAAGTCTGCTGCCCCCTGAACATATGCTGTGTCTTGTGGGCCTAGGCTGAAACATACCTTTGTAATCTATTTTTGTCTATTGAATTTTGTCTGATTTTCTATTTAATTGTTTAAATATATGAACACTTTCAATAAAATATGATTGGGAAAAAATTGTTATTTGCAATATTTCTATAATGCTGGTTGCGGCATATAGATTCCAATAGTTGCTCATTGCCGCCACAGTTGACAAATCACTGGGATGTATACCCAAGGTGAGCAGGGTGATGAAATTCAAATACCTTTAATTCTTATGTTAATTTCTTAAAAGACTTGGGAAATGCCAAGGAGTTACCCATTCACCTGCATTCTTGATAACAGAGCTTTTACTGAATTAAAAACATTTGCTGTTATGTATAATAGCTAACACTCACAATGTTTATGTGTTAATATTTGTCTCTAACAAAAAAAAAACTTCTTCACATTAAAGATAGACAGAGTGTGGAACCCACTAGCTAAAAGTGATATACATAATTATAATAATTTACATAGAAAGGCAGGCTTATTATCCGGAGAGAAATCTGATTGTTGATTCCTCTAGAAGAATGCATGTAAAAAGGTTTGATTTGTCTTTTCGCCCTGTCTCCCATGCATCTATGCTTCCTAGAGAAAAAAATAAATGAAATCCGAATAAGCATGTAATGTAAAAAAGTAACCTTTAGAAATAAGTGTGATCTTTTTTTGTCATATATTTTTGCAATCTTGTATACTTAACTAGAATTATCTAATGTTAAGGTTATCTAATGTATTCCATTAGGAATATTAGACTCTTTTAGAAATGATTAAATAAAGTATAAAAATATGTTATTTCAGAAAATTATAGTAAGATTAGAGACATTTCACTATTATTATCAGCTAGATAAAAATGTGAAAAATCACAAAACTAAATTAACCTACATTTTAGAACTAGCATTATTTTCAAATTACTCCGATCACATTACAGTAACAGAGTTAGTTTTCTTCTGGATTTAATAAAAATATGGCATTTTCTTCTCTACCTTCTTTTAAACATCTCTCTTTTAGATATGAAACACATTTGCCTTAATTTAGTTGGTATATTTTGTGTCGTTTTCCAAATATAAAAATAGCATACTATTTGTCCTATATAATTTCACTACTGCTGGCACTTTTGACTGTTTTATTTCTCAATGCATCTTGAGGAGTGACAGTCCAGCATTTTGTTAGATGTGCACAACTTGGGGAATAAGCTGACTGGAAGAGCAAATGGTCTGTATCATGTGGATTAATGTGCTACATTATCTGAAATAGTTCTTAATGTTGTCCATAAAGCAACTGTCCATCTAAATTAGATGCAAAGTGATTGGAACACCAATTGATCAAGTTGTGGATGGCAGACATTGCGTTGTAGCAAACATAAAGTGCAATATCCATCAGTCAGTGGAAGGGCTTCTGCACAGTAAGTATGCTTCTGTCCAATTTTCTTTCCCTCAATGTATTTGTGTTTCTAATCATGTCATATCACTGGAAAGAAGAATATATAGAGAAAAAAATTCAAGAAGACTTACAAAAATCAAGCCACTTTTGAAAGAAGGTTTGTCTTTGTTCAGATTTCATTTTATTTAAAGAATACACACATGATAAAATGTTTGCATTGTATATGTCTGAAAACCTTGTGTCTGCTCAAGAACATAAATGAATAGAAGAAAAGACATAAAGATTATTTTAATTAGAAATAAATAAACAGTAGCTCAGATCTATAAACTGTCTGGCACCAAAACTGTTAATGCCCATGTTTTGGACTCCTTTTCCACAGATACTTGATACATTTTCCATAGCAAATTTCCAGAACAGCCTCCATTTTCACCAGGCCCTTTCGCAACCTGAAATGCTGCGGACAACTCCCGGAGGACCAATAGTGTCTAAACGCAACTTGACCCATTGACATATTTTACATCATGATTGAAATATAAACTACATTTTAGGAGATTCACAGTAGGCTTAGTTGAACTTGGTTGTATCTTGACCCAGTATTAAGATGCTTGGGAACGTACAATGGAGAGTTGAGAGGCAGTAATGTAGTGTTAATTGACATCATCAGGTGGATCAGGCATCTATTACTGTCACCTCTTACCCCTCTTACTGGCATCATGATAGACTGCCTGGAGGTTAGGGTAATCTAGATGAGGTGGTGCCATTTCAAAAAGCATTTATACAACCACCAAACCTGAAAAAAACTAGTTAATTAAAAACTGGTCACTGAAGAAATACACATAGAGATTTTGGACCAAATCTTGCAACAAAATTCGGTGGTAACTATCAGCCACATTAAATTGCAAGCTCGTATCTGTATCATGAGACCTGCAACGGCTCCGAGCTTGAAGAGTTGGGGATTTACGGTGCTATTAAATTAGAACAGGTTGCGAGTAACGGGCTTGAGAGGCAAACCCATAAACCATTTTTTGCTCGTTGAATGTGGGGTTTGTGAACGTGTACAATTAGTCTAACTCGTAGTTACGAGTTGGGATGGCGTTAATGGCAAAAGAGATCGTGAGAATTAGGTCACTGAAAAATGGAGGTGGGATTTACAAAGTCCTACATTCCAGATGTAATGCAATATTGATAAAACCGTAAATATGATATTCTATCACATGCGAGACCTAACATCACTTTCCCTTTTAAGATTAGTATAGTAGTGTGTTATTTGCATTTAAAGTGCAATGTATTGGACTTTACCCCCCTTGTGGGTCCTCTCCAGCACTCGTTGGCTTCTTGGCTCTATTTGCGAGTTACGAGTTTGAACGCCAGTAATCTTGATGCAGATTAACAGCTAAATTGGAAGGCAGCAGTTACGGGCTTGAAAGAACTAAGGATTTGCGTCTACAAAGTTTTACGTTCCACGTCCCGTAGGCTTTTTTCGGTCTTGCTGCGTCCTAACCTGCCAGTCGTCTGTGGGTTGCTTTAAGAGGCCAATTTAATAGCTCGAAGTCTTGCGATCTACGTTACAAGCTACGATTCATAAAATCGCAGCAATTTAATGTGGCTGTATACCAGCACTTAGTCATCAACTATGTCATGTATATTTTGCTGCTGTGGCTGTCCTGCAGTCAGACACAGCAGCAAAATATAAAACATTAAATGTTTACACTCCTGTACATCTGCAAATGTAGTTTAACCAATGCAATATAACACATGTGCAGAGAGGTGCTACATTAGAGAACTGGCTAAAAACTATACATCTGGATAATATGTACTGAGATTCAATTACAAAATCACAATTTCAATTTCACAGCACCCCAGATCACACATGAAACATTTCAAAATTAAAATAATTTGAGGAAACCTCAAACAAAGCTAATATAAAACATGAATGTGAGATATTTGGCAAATTATTAGTGCTTCATTTAGGGTCATGTTTTCAATTTATGGTTTCTACGATCTATGCATTTTTAGATAATGTATAGTTATTTTTCCAAACTGTGCATTGATATTTGGATTTAAATTTGAGGATTCCACTTAGTTATCAATAATGCTCAGGAAAGCTATATATGTTTATTCTTTTTGCATCTGGGATTTACTTCTAGCAAGTAAAGTGTGTTTATTAACTGTGTGCATTATTTTTGTCCAGGTGAAAGGGGAGTGGTTTGCCTGTGTTAAATTTGCATATAAGTTTGTGACTTGTCTGGGGCTGTTTGCAGCTGGGATTTACTTCTAGCAAGCAAAGTGTGATTATTTGCTGTGTGCACTGATTTTGTCCAGGTGAGGAGGCAGAAGCTAATATAAACAGGGGAAGGGGCGAACTTGTGAGCTTGTGAACACGTCTAGTGTAAAGTGCAGTTCTAGTATAAGTGTAGGAGTTTAAATAAAAGGAGGGAGTTCAAAGAAAAGAGGGCAGACTTATAGTGCAGAACCAGAGAAGGGAAAAAAGGTACCGTATTTATTTTATTTATTTTTAATTTTTTTATATAAAGCTTTACACAAATATATTGTTTTTATTATTGTTTATTTATTTTTCCCACTGAATTTTTGTAGACAATAATTATGAGCCAGTCTAGTGGCAACCTCACTCAGTGTACATCCTGTCATATGAATGCATTACTGGAACAAAAGTTCCAAGGTCCATACCTCTGTGACATATGTGAGCATGTTGCATCTCTGGAAGCTCAAATTGGAGAACTGGAGAGGAGAATTGCAGCACTTAGTGATATTGCTCCACTGGAAAGGGAGTTGGTGCTCACTGAGCGCAGTATAGCTGGCCCTAGCATGGAGGGTGGAGATGAGGCTAGTGAAGATGTCCAGGGATGTAGCTGGGTTACAGTTACAAGGGGAAGCAGGGGGATCGGGAGGAGGAGGCAGGCCAGTTCTGAGTTGGAAACAGCAACAGATTTGCCAGATTAAGTGAAACTGTTGTTGATGTACATTCACGAATGGCAATGCCAGATAGAGCTGGGAGGGCAGATTAAGCAAAGCAACAGTCAGGTTTTGGTGGTAGGGGACTCTATCATTAGGAAGGAAGAAAAGGTGATTTGTCAACCAGATCTCAGCAAGTGAACAGTTTGCTGTCTCCTGGGTGCTCAGGTTTGGCATATTGTGGATAGGGTAGATAAACTATTGTAAGAGGCTGGAAATAAACCTGCAGTCTTGGTACATATTGGTACTAGTGATGTCGCGAACATCAAATTTTCGGTTCGCGAACATCGGACGCGAACTTCAATCAAATGTTCGCGAACGGGCGAACCCGGCGAACCACCATAGACTTCAATGGGCAGGCAAATTTCAAAACCCACAGGGACTCTTTCTGGCCACAATAGTGATGGGAAAGTTGTTTCAAGGGGACTAACACCTGGACTCTGGCATGCCGGAGGGGGATCCATGGCAAAACTCCCACGGAAAATTACGTAGTTGATGCAGAGTCTTGTTTTAAGCCATAAAAGGACATAAATCACCTAACATTCCTAAATTGTTTGGAATAACATGCTTTAAAGGTGACAACAAGCCCCCTGGGACGCCTGCAGTGTTTGGTCTTCCACCTCCTCAAAGCCACCTTCCTTCTCTGACTCCTCTTCTTCAGACTCCTCTCTCTGCGTTGCCTCTGTCTGTGTTATTATAAGGTGTGTAGTGTTAAGTAGTACTATTCCTATCGGTTTAATCCCTGTTACGTCCACTATTAGGGGACATGTATATGGCATTGATTTTTGGAACAGGGAAATGGAAAAAGATGCTTGGTCGGACCTCCTACTTCAAATTTGGGGCACTGCGCGTGCAATCTAAGGTGCCACCAGATATGAGTGTCACTGTGCACTGGCAAAAGTTGGCAGAGTAGATGCAATAGGCTTCACACACACGCCTGTAGGCAGGCAATTGCTATTCAATCTATTACAGTCAAAAAAGTGTTGTTTTATGTCACTGTACACTACGGTTGCACCAGATATGACGTATCACTGTGCACTGGCAAAAGTTGGCAGAGTAGATGCAATAGGCTTCACACACACGCCACTTTTTTTACAGTCAAAAAAGTGTTGTTTTATTTCACTGAGCACAATATAAGCAGTGAGCCTGACACAGGCAGGCAACTGAAATTAGATTAATTGTAGTGGAAGCTAAATACACAGCCTGGCTATCTATTTCCCTATTAAATCTCCAGCAGCTACTCTATCTGTCCTCTCACAACTAATGCAGCTTCAGAATGATTCTAAAATGTATGCTGTCCTTCAGATGGAAGGCCCTGGAAGGGAGTGTATGCTGCTGATTGGCTGGAATGTGTCTGCTGACTGTGAGGTGCAGGGTCAATGTCCTCAATGATAAAGAATAGGGGGCGAACCCAAAAGGGCATGTGTTCGCCGTCCGATGCGAACGCGAACATGCCAAAATCGCCGCAAATAGTCCGCGGGCAAACTGTTCGCGACATCTCTAATTGGTACCAATGAAAAGTTAGTGGAAGATGGAGTGTAACAAAAAACAGAAATGCTAGGTCCCAAGGTGTTTTCCACCTAATCTCACAAATTTTAAGACAGTGAGGGTAAATATCATTTTTACAATTAATCTTTAATAAATCTTAATCACAACGGCGAATATTAAAAATGACTAAAAAAATCCAGGATTGAAAGCAAAATATATAAAGAGGGTTAGAGGTCAGAACGGGAACAGATTTGAGAACTGGATAGTTCCGTTATGCACGCAAATTTGTAGGGGAGAGATAGTATTGTCCCTCCAATGTGAGAATACAAGCATATTTTGTGGCAATATTTCTTAAAAAGGAAGCCTATTTTTAACCTTTTCCTTTCAATTCTGGATTCTTTTGTCGTTTTTAATATTTGCCGTTGTAATTAAGATTTTTTAAAGATTAATTGTTAAATGATATTTAAAATCATTGTCTTAAATTTTTTAAGATGGAGTGTCCTAAAGAATGCGTTTAGAGAACTATGGTAAAAGCTTAAAGCAAGGACCTCCAAGGTAGTATTTTCTGAGATACTACCTGTGCCATGTGCTAGTCCAGGGAGACAGAACAAGCTTAGGGAGGTTAATGCGTGGCTAAAAATGTATTGCACCAAGGAGGAGTTTCGGTTTTTAGAGCACTGGGCTGACTTCTCACTTGGGTACAATCTCTATAGCAGGGATGGATTGCACCTTAATGTCGAGGGAGCTGATGTGCTCGGGGATAGGATGGTAGAAGGGTTAGAGGAGTTTTTAAACTTGTAGGTGGGGGGGATGGACTATATGAATGTAATGGGTAGACAGTGTAGAGGGGATAAGGGATGAATTAACTACTCATGGGGGATAAGATGGGGAGGGTTAGTATGGTCAAATGGGAGGTATTACTAAGTAACTCAAGTAAAGAGGCAGGCAATTCAAAACTACAAACTCAGAACATAAGGTTTATACTCTCTAATGCCAGAAGCTTACCAGAAAAAATGGGAGTGTTAGAATTACTAGCTGTAAATGAGAAATGGGATTTAATAGGCAATTACTGAAACATGGTGAGATGAATCTCATGACTGGACTGTTAATCTAGATTGTTATAACCTATTTAGGAAAGACAGGGGGAATGGTAAAAGAGGAGGGGGGATTTGTCTGTATGTTAAGCCTGAATTTAAGTCTATAGTCAGAGAAAATAATTATAGTGCCTTGCAAAAATATTCACCCCCTTGACTTTTTACCTATTTTGTTACATTACAGCCTTAAGTTCAATGTTTTGGTAATCTGAATTTTATGTGATGGATCAGAACACAATAGTATAAGTTGGTGAAGTGAAATGAGAAAAATATATACATAAAACTTTTTTAGAAATGGAAAACAGAAAATTGGCATGTGCGTATGTATTCACCCCCTTTGTTATGAAGCCCCTAAAAAGCTCTGGTGCAACCAATTACCTTCAGAAGTCACATAATTAGTAAAATAATGTCCACCTGTGTGGAATCTAAGTGTCACATGATCTGTGATTACATATACACACCTTTTTTGAACTGCCCCAGAGGCTGCAACACCTAAGCAAGAGGCACCACTAACCAAACACTGCCATGAAGACCAAGTAACTCTCCAAACAAGTAAGGGACAGAGTTGTTGAGAAGTACAAGTCAGGGTTAGGTTATAATACAATATCCAAATCTTTGATGATCCCCAGGAGCACCATCAAATCTATCATAACCAAATGGAAAGAACATGGCACAACAGCAAACCTGCCAAGAGACGACCGCCCTCCAAAACTCACAGATCAGGCAAGGAGGGCATTAATCAGAGAGGCAGCACAAAGACCTAAGGTAACCCTGGAGGAGCTGCAGAGTACCACAGCAGAGACTGGAGTATCTGTACATAGGACGTCAATAAGCCATACACTCCATAGAGTTGGGCTTTATGGCAGAGTGGCCAGAAGAAAGCCATTACTTTCAGCAAAAAACAAAATGGCACGTTTCTAGTTTGCAAAAAGGCCTGTGGGAGACTCCCAAAATGAATGGAGGAAGGTGCTCTGGTCTGATGAGACTAAAATTGAACTTTTCAACTATTAAAGACAATGCTATGTCTAGCGCAAACCCAACACATCACATCACCCAAAGAACACCATTCCCACAGTGAAACATGGTGGTGGCAGCAGTTGAGGGAAAGATGGATCTTGAGCAAAACCTGTACCATTCTGTGTGTGATTTGAGACTAGGACAGAGGTTCACCTTCCAGCACGACAATGACCCCAAACACACTACTAAAGCAACACTTGAGTGCGTTAAGGGGATACATGATAATGTGTTGGAATGGCCTAGTCAAAGGCCAGACCTCAATCCAATAAAAAATCTGTGGCCAGATTTAAAGATTTCTGTTCACAAGCGCAAACCATCCAACTTGAAGGAGCTGGAACAGTTTTGCAAAGAGGAATGAGCAAAAATCCCAGTGGTAAGATGTGGCAAGCTCATATGACTTGGAGCTGTGATTCCCGCAAAAGGTAGCTCTACAAAGTATTGACTTTAGGGGGGTGAATAGTTATGCACATTGACTTTTTCTGTTATTTTGTCCTATTTGTTGTTTGCTTCACAGTAATAAGAAAAAAAAACATCTTCAAAGTTGTGGGCATGTTCTGTAAATAAATGATGCAAATCCTCAAACAATCCATGTTAATTCCAGGTTGTGAGGCAACAAAACACAAAAAATGCCAAGGGAGGTTAATACTTTTGCAAGGAACTGTATGGTGGAACTAGTGGTAATGTTGAATGTTTGTGGCTAGAGTTAAATAGCGGAGCAGCAAATTCCAAAAGAATATTGCTTGGAGTATGCTATAAATCCCCAAATATAATTGAAAGCGAGGAAATACTATTATTGTTACAGATGGGAAATGCAGCTAAGCATGGGCAAGTTCTAATAATGGGAGATTTTAATTACCCTGAAATAAACTGGATAAATGAAACCAGCAGTTCAACTAAGGGGAGCAGGTTCTTGAGTACACCCAGGGATCATTATCTGGCCCAGGTTATACAAAAACCTACTAGAAATGAGGCTATCTTGGATTTAGTTATCACAAATAATATTGATATGCCATCAAAAGTTGAAATAGGGCAACCTTTGGGAATCACAGTGTCATTTGAGATTGAATTTAAAAAAGTAAACTGTAAGGGGCAAACAAAAACTCTTAATTTTAAAAAGGGCAGATTTTAACAGGGCAGCAATCCAAAGTATAGACTGAGACAAAGAACCGATGGGAAAAATACTGAACATAAATGGACAACATTTAAATTTTTACTAAATATACGTACTCATCACCAGGTGGGAATAAAAGTAATAGGTTTAAATCACATCCAATGTGGCTTAACAATGATTTAAAGATCAAGATACAGAGTAAAAAACAGGCATTTAAATTTTACAAACAAGAGGGGACAGAGGCTGCTTTACAAAAGTACAAGGAAATCAACAAAGCTTGCAAAAGAGCTATTACACTGGCTAAAATAGAAAATGAAAAATTAGTTGCAAAATAGAGTAAGACTAAGCCTAAAATATTTTTTAAATATAATAATGGGAAGGAAGCAAGCTATAGGAACATTACAATGTGAAACAGGCCGTCTGAAAATGAGTGACCAGGAAAATGCAGATGAGCTAAATAGGTTATTTTCTTCGGTATACACAAATGAGGTACCAGTGATTGGGACACTGCAACATAATGGGGCTGAACTACCTTCACCAAATAATTGCTTAACACAGGAAGAAATCCAAAAAAAGTTGGAAAAAATAAATGTTAATAAAGCCCCAGGTCCTGATGGAATATATCCAAGTGTACTGAGGGAAAATGGTTCTGTAATAGCCAAACCATCATATTACATTTTTCAAGATTCACTCGACACAGGGTCACTACCAGATGACTGTCGAAAAGCAGAGGTGATACCTCTATTCAAGAAGGGAGCAAGAGCAAATATGGGGAATTATAGAACAGTGAGCTTTTAGAAGGGTTAATAAGGGATAATATACAAGAATATGTCTATTTGAACAGGATTATAAGTAGGAGTCAACACGGATTTATGAGGGAAAGGTCATGTCAGACAAATCTAACTCATTTCTATGAAGATGTTAGTAGGAACTTGGATTGAGGCAACTGAGTTGATGTAGTCTTTTTGGATTTTGCAAAGGCTTTTGATACAGTGCCACATGGAAGACTATTGTGCAAGCTCATGGATAGAGAGCTGGCTAAAAGAAAGGAAGCAAAGAGTTGTGGTAAATGGAACATACTCCGATTGGACTAATGTGGTAAGTCAGGTTCCTCAGGGTTCAGTCTTAGGTCCTCTCCTTTTTAACATATTTAACATATGGAAAGTAGTGTCTTCATTTTTGCACATGATACAAAGTTGTGCAAGGTAATTAAATCACATAATTATGTACTTTGCCTCCAAAAGGATTTACATAAAATAGAGGAATGGGCATCTAAATGGCAGATGATATGTAATACAAATAAATGAAAAGTTATGCATCTGAAAAGGAAAAATAGCCATTGACAACCACCTAGGTAACAGTGCTCAAAGCCAAGCAGCAGCAAATAAAATATTAGCATGTATTAAGAAGGGTATAGAAGCAAGGGAAGCAAATATAATTCTGCCACTATACAAATCTCTAGTACGCCCTCATTTGGAATATAGAGTACAATTTTAGGCACTGCTTCATAAAAAGGCCATTTTACAGCTGGAAAAGGTACAGAGAAGGGCTACAAAAGTAATAAGGGGAATTGAGGGGAAGTTAAGACTAAACAAATTGAACTTAATTTCTCTAGAAAAAACAGTGTCTAAGAAGAGATATGATTACTTTATATAAACATATCCAGGGTCAGTATATAGTTTTGGCAAGTGAGCTTTTTGTGCCAAGAGGTTTTTACCTAAAAAGAGGACATTCTTTGAGGTTAGAAATAAAAAGATTCCACCTTAAATAAAGAAAAGGGTTCTTCACAATAAGGGTGGTTAATCTGTGGATTTCTCTTCCAAACAAGGTGGTGACAGATAACTTTAAAAGTGGAATAGATATATTTTCAATTAAAAAGGGCATTCACGGCTACCAAGGTTAATTAGAGAGTGAGTATTGATCCAGGAATCTGATCGCCAATATCTGGGGTCAGGAAGGAATTCATTATTTTTTCTCCTTTTGAGACGATTGGCTTAGTTTTTTGTTTGTTTTTTCTGATTACTTTCCTCTGGATCAATTAACAACTAATTTGCATATTGCAAATCAGATGAGATTTTAAAAGGTTAAACTTGATGGAATGAAAGTCTTTATTCAACCTCAATTACTATGTAACTATGTATATCCCTATTTGCTCTTGGTCGAGGCTGAATGTCCTTCTAGAGCTCTAGGAGACTGGCACGAGTCAGCCTACAAAGCGCAGACACTTCCCCATCACTTAAACCTTCTAATGGTACTCTCTCCCTGTAGATCCTTGGGGCCCGTACCCACACTCAGTCTCCTTAGCCTGTTGACCTTCCTCCTGATTTTCCTGACATTCTCACCAATATTTATGCCCATCTGTTCACCTCTGACACAACTGGCGCAATCCTCAATCTGACACCTCACACTCGGCTTCCCCATCCTCCACAATTGGATTAAATATGCTCACTTTATGAGGGACTTCCTTCGCAAATACTCTCTAAACATTCTAATACTTTCTTCATCCATGCTGGGCATAACTGTATCCTTTCTTGTTGTTTATAGAGCTGTTTGATTACAGAACCTGTTGGTGGCCACATGTACTTCATTATTCTGTTAACCTCTTGTGCCCTAGTGACTTTAGTTTACAGCTAATATATGTTATGCACAGGTATATCAATTCCAAAAACTTGTGCAGCAGGTGTGATGCAGGCATGAAATGTTCCTGGTAACAGTATGAGATGATATTTCTGTGGTATTTTGCATATTGATATGGTATTATATGTATTTGAGTGTTTGTTTAACTGTTATTGCAGTTCCTCATGTCCTTCCAAGTTCACACTTGTGTCATGATGCATACATCTAATATCTCATTATGTTTAGCATTGCTTTGATGTTTTAGGGGGATTATATGCATGAAATATTATTTTCCATGCATTTCTTATAGTGTGCTGTCTCTTTAAGGGTTTATCGAACTTTTAGCAGATATTTACTGGTTTCCTATGTCTGTTACATCACACATGATAATATTTGTTTGGAAATTCATCACATGTGCCATGAGCGATGATAATTCCTCCTTTTTGGTTATTTTGCATGCTTTTCTATTAATTTCTATTGTTTTCCTGTCCCTTTATGAGGTGCTGCGACAGTCCACCATTGTTTTAAAATTCACTGCGAGTGGTGTTTGATACCCATAATAATTTTTTTTTCATAATTTATTTCATAATTGCCCTAAAAAATCTTATTAGCATGGGGTTTGGGTGTCAAAGTGTCCCGGAGTAACTTGTGATCTATAGTCAGTGTCAAAACTGGAAAAGTTTGCAGTAATTTCCAAATCTGGCTTGCCACAGTGACTCACAGCTAGGTAGAAATTTCTGTGCTATTACCGCACTCGTAATTGCTTTTCCCGGGATAAGCATTAGGCCTTACATTTTTAACAAATTTATATATATACAGTATCTCACAAAAGTCAGTACACCCCTCACATTTCTGTAAATATTTTATTATATCTTTTCATGTGACAACACTGAATAAATGACACTCTGCTACAATGTAAAGTAGTAAGTGTACAGCCTGTATAACAGTGTCAATTTAATGTCCCTTCAAAATAACTCAAAACACTGTCATTAATGTTTAAACCAATGGCAACAAAAGTGAGTACACACCTAAGTGGAAATGTCCAAATTGGGCCCAAAGTGTCTAAGGAGGTGCGCACGCCACGTGGCTCTCGGGTGATTTCATCCCCCAATGCCAAGTAGGTCTTAGCCCATACTTTCTACTGGTAAGGAGCTTTAATTCCAGGAATCATGTGAGGCGGTGACTTCATCACACGTGTCATATAAATCCATAGCGGACGCGTTTCCAAACTTGCTATATGACTTTTTCCTGCTTATTTATGCTCCTAGGCTTAAAGATTATATATATATATATATATATATATATATATATATATATATATATACTTTTTTCCCCCCAATGTTTGATGGACCTTTAACAGGTAATTCACACAGAGAGGGAGTGGTAGGTGATGCGTGAGGCTGAATAAACCGCTGAAGTTGCACCAAAGCCAGTTTCTTTTATATTAAAAGTTATAGCACTCCTTTTGAAGACTGACTATGGGCCTTATTCTATTGCCCAATGTGTAAGTGTATACACACTTAAAAATGCTCTTAATATTGCCACAAATTCTATTAGCTACTCGCAATCCAATTACTACTTACCCGCCCACAATCACTATGGGCTAGTCAAACTTGCAAAACTGGCCTTAGAACTCCATTGATTTTAGCCCAGCTTGAATATTATGAGCGCTAACTATTTAAAGTTATACACAATCGATATTCTATTAGATCTGTAGCTCTTGCTCGCAAATAAAGCCTAACCTGCAACTGAAAGAAAAGTTTAAAAAAAATAAACACTTATTAGAGCCATAGCAGCAATTAAACACACAATACTGTACTTTAATAGGCAATACAAAAAATATATATTTTTTTAATTTTATTTCTGAGTAATATCAATCCTGGGACTCAAGGGGTTAATACATATCATATGCTCTAATGCATTTTATAGATTGCTTGATTGCTTGTTTGCCAGCCCGAGCGGCAAATATTATATATTGGCACTAATTCATTCTTAGCCTCCGATTGCATATTACGTGTAACTTCCATGTTTTACTGATGTCATGATGACGGATTCATTTACTATTGGCTGTGTCTAAGAAGTATGTTACGGGCTTACTTAAATATTGTAAGATCATATGATCACGCCCCCTGAAATCAGACTTAAAAAGTCAGGGTTTACGAGTTCAGCCTTGTGGTCAGAATTTGTGAGTTGTAGTCAATAGAATACATCAAAATATTTATATATATAAAAAAACACCCTCAGCCAAATTTGTGAGTTTGAGGCATTTGCGAGCAGCTTATACAGTATGGCCCTAATTATGCAGAAGTTATGGAATTTACATTATATCTCAATTACTTCTCCATGTTTTCGGTGAGCAGAAGCCACCATTAGAGGTTCCATTTCTGACACTGAGCCTGACCTAACTGGGTCAAGAGCCAGTTAAACTGCTCTTGCAATTGTACAATATGGCTGTACCATATATTTGTCTCTATTGTTCAGCTATTCACATCATCCAACACACAGATGTAACTCAGCAATAAAAGGCAAGTGCTATATATTTTACACATATACTTGAACTTTCATATGAGTAGAAATATCTCATTTAAAATGTGAAAATGTGAGCACAATGTATTGACACATTACCATAATAGTTTGATTATGATAATAAATATCCATTTCACACACAACTTCCACCAATGTATCAGGATTCCCCCAAAGGTCATGCAGAAGATTTAACATTTATTGTTTTAATTAAAAACTTGCTGTATGACTTTTCCCTGTTTAATTATGTTCTTACACTAAATGCTTTCAAACATATATTTTTACACTGTGCAGTGCTCATTTAAAGCCCTGTCAGCATATACCTAATTTATTTTGTGCCCATAAGGGGGTACTTCATCAGAAACATTTTTTACTAGTTATTTTCCACAAGGGAAGCCAGGCACCGATTACTTCAGATGAGAGCAGTATTCCCCAAGCACCGGAGGAATAAATAGAATATGTAATATATAGGTACATTTTATTTCCCAAAAGATTCCAATTTCACAGTGGAATTAAACATTTTTTTAGCATATTTATACAAACTTTTTTGGTATAACCATTTGGTATGCTTATTAAACATTGCTACACACTGAAAACAATATGCACACATTAAGCATTTTATCCAGTTTTATAGTTTTTAAATTCACTTAGCTTTTTTCTTCAGTTACTGCTTTTGCAGGCACCAGCAAGAAATTGAAAGTAATTTGCAAATATATTACATTAATTCTACATTGTTGTTATTGAATACACTAAGAAAGAATTTATGGCTATGGGTCAATGAAATGTTTACTTATTGCAAAGCTATGAAGTTGAGAACTGAATTTATTACAGAATTTATAATCCTAACAGATAATAAACAGTAGTAATATAATCAATCTATGGTAATTTTTCGCACTGTAAATAAAATATTTGTAAATGAGCATGCACTGTTAAAATCCTAAAATTATGATGTTTCAATTTGTAACAGTAGAGCAGAATTACAACAGTCAAGATTCGCTACAAAAATTGGGTTCATGATATATTTTGGTTAATTTAGACAAAAGAAAACCATGAGATACTTAGCTATAAAAACTGCACAGTTTTAATTTCTGAAAATTGGATGTTTAGTGATTTTCTTGTACAGTGTCTAGCTGTAAATCATACAGTATTGGATCATAGAGCTTAGAAAGACATTTAATTCATATGAAGTTCCACAGACGTGACTCTAAGAAAGTTGAGTATGTTTTATTGAGCATGCAATATCTTAAGAAAACAATTCTTAACAAAATAAATAATATAATTGAAAGCCAATTATAAAAACTACATTGAAATAAGGAAGAATGTTCAAAAACATAGATTAAAATTGATGAAAGAAATCCACTGGGCAAGGCTAGTTTAAACTGCAATGAAACTAAAGGGAAATGCAGAGTTTAGGAGCTTCTAGCACAGTGTAGTGATTTACAGTGCCTTGCAAAAGTATTCACCCCCTTGACTTTTTACCTATTTTGTTACATTACAGCCTTAAGTTCAATGTTTTGGTAATCTGAATTTTATGTGGTGGATGAGAACACAATAGTCTAAGTTGGTGAAGAGAAATAAGAAAAATATATACATAAAACTATTTTTTGGAAATAGGAAACAGAAGATTGGCATGTGCGTATGTATTCACCCCCTTTGTTATGAAACCCATAGGAGCTCTGGTGCAACCAATTACCTTCAGAAGTCACGTAATTAGTAAAATGATGTCCACCTGTGTGCAATCTAAGTATCAAATGATCTGTCATTACATATACACACCTTTTTTGAAAGGCCCCAGAGGCTGGAACACCTAAGCAAGAGGCACCACTAACTAAACACTGCCATGAATACCAAGGAACTCTCCAAACAAGTAAGGGACAATGTTGTTGAGAAGTACAAGTCAGGGTTAGGTTATAAAAAATATCCAAATCTTTGATGATCCCCAGGAGCACCATCAAATCTATCATAACCAAATGGAAAGAACATGGCACAACAGCAAACCTGCCAAGAGACGACCGCCCACCAAAACTCATGGACCGGGCAAGGAGGGCATTAATCAGAAAGGCCGCACAGAGACACTGGATTCTAAGCTCAAAGACAGGACCTTCCAACCTTTGCAACGTGTTAATATTGCTATTTTTTTCCCTTGTTCGTAACCCATGAATAGCGCTATTGAATATGTTGGCCTGTTACAAATAAACAATAATAATAATAATGATAGTTCTAATTGGCTGTGCTCTGAAGCCTTTATTTGAAAAAGAAAACTGTGACACATGATGAAATACCCTCTCTCTGATGCAAAAACAAATTATTTGCACATCCTTTAATAAGTCAGATACTATTAGTTATTTTCAGAAGTACAATATACACACAAATAATCTGTAAATCTAAAGTGTGTAGAAGGAAAAATAAGAACATTTGTGACTTGTAAAAAATTAATTTTAGATGACGTGCTTATGCCAGCAAACTGAATGCGAAAGGCAAAAAGAGATAATAAGTAAATAAAACAATGCCTTTTGTAATCCTAGCAATCTATTTTAAAATAAACCATTTTTATAATCACTGTACAAAATAGAAAACATTTGATAAACCTAATGAAAATATTGATATTTATCTTGTAACATATTTACCTATCATTAAAATGGTGTGTAATGAAATTCATTTTTCACATGATTATTTTCCCTATCTGATAGTACAGAGTGCATATGGTAACTTTGAGTTCATATCATATCTATTTATATTTACAGAAAACTGTAAAGCAGTGGGTATGAGATAATAGTTATAAAATATTTTTGAACAAATTAAAAACATAAAAATGTTGCTCTCTCAACCTATTATATCAGATGTAAATTACTCTTTCCATCTCTGAATGATAAAAAGTCAGTGCAGAAAAAAAAAACTAAAATATAATAAGAGCAGCCATCAATATCTATGGTGTTTTGAATGGGAAGCCTTGAAGGCAATACAACCAATAAAGACAAAAGACAGTATGTCAGTTATGGTAACTTGAGCCTCATTCAATTGAGCAATCGTAAGTTACTGTAGCCCGTAAGTAAGGTCGTAAGTTAATTTGCTATTCAATTGGCATTTGTTTGCGGACTCCAAACGAGTTACGGGTTACGGGCTTGAAATCCTTGTGGCCTCTGGAAGCCTTTGATCTTTCACGTCTGCAAGTGTTACAATCGCTAAAATGGCAAATTGCTATTCGATTGCAAAACTCGCCTAAGGCCGCAATCGCAGCCCAAAGCTTACAAGTTCTAAATAGGAACCGCAAAGGGTTTAAAGACTAGTCTGAAACACTACAAAATACTATATAAAAACACTAATGCCCTTTCAAACATGACCAAAGCAACGGAAGGCATTACAATTACTTGCACAACAACTTCCAACTATCAAATATTAAAACATTTATTTTTTTATTTTTCTCATAGGTTGTAATGGTCATGCATATGAATACAATATGAAACGTCATGCTGCAAGATGCTGAAAGCTATTAAAAACACTACGTCATTAAATTGCAACACAAATACATGGAAATTGCTGACATATTAACACTTTCTCACTCACAGAGGCTCTAATGTGGACCCTAAAAATACAAAGGTCATCATATATATACATCTCACTCATCACATCTACATTGGGAAAACAAATAGTGGCCAAATTACCCCACTGTATGGCATATATCAAGTACCAGGGGAACATTTTATTTATGGTTGTTCGGTCTCTCTGTTGTGTCCTACTCTCTGTGACCCTATGGACTACAGCACACTTGCTTATGTCTCTGTCTGTGTTTATCTACAAGATTTGCAAGACAAAGATACTGGAGTGGGTTGCCAGTTCCTTTTCTAGTGGACAGTGATTTGTCTGACCTCTCTGCTATGACCTACCCTTCTATAGTGGCCCTACATGGTATAGCTCACAGCTTCATTCAGGTACACAAGCCCCGTCACCACAAGGGGACCAGGGGAACATACACCACACTAATCTACTCTAATTAGGAAGGACCACAAAAACACATGGAGGCTGTGTAGAGGCACATGGAGCAACAGCCAACTCACCTCCATCAGGGAAAATCTCTGGTGGCCATGTTCCAAGATGTATACCCATTATCACTTGGTGACCTCCCATTAAGTGTTTTGCTATCAATTCACATTATCAGCTGTGATATTCTTTCAGGCCTTCAGGGGAATATTGATACTCCACAGTATTACAAACTGGACTTTGCATGTGTATTAACCCTTTATTATGATATATGATATGTATTATTGTATGATATCCCATGATATTATTACTATTATTATTTGTATTATTGTTATTATATGTATTAACCCATTGCATAGTAACAAGGGCTCATTAGTTTACTGATATAGGAATGTGACACAAATGTGATGTATGTGGATGTCCCAAAATCTCAACCATTCAAAACACACTGACATGGTGAGAAGGTTCTAACAAAGCTTTATTTCATACACAGAGCGCAATCAGAAATGGTGCAAAAATACTGTGCATTAATATCATGGGTGTCGTATGGGCAGATCCCCGGAGAGCAAGAGGCTATTGTTGGGTAAAAGGGGATATCTAAAGAGGGTAATGTCATAGTCTATAATAAGCATGATGCATAGCACCTACCAGGGTCACATGTGGTAACTATACCACTGCAACCGTAATCTGATGAAAAAAAGGATCATCAGAAATCATTCCATGTAATTGAAGAAACCATTAATGTGTATAGCACTTACAACTTGTATATATCTGCTCAATGAAACAGATGCTTAAACCTCTGGACTGTGTAATACAATCCAGTTTCACACATACAGTGTGTTTCCAAAACAAAAATCTTAAAAAAGTGGTGAAAAAACGAAGGCGTAGGAGGATAAAAAATCAAAAAACATGCATGTACGGTACAGTGATAAATACTGTAACTATAACAATATACCAACTCCCATAATTCCCATCTGCAAGCATTACTAACCATTAACTAGTTTTCAGGATAACTCACTGGCCATTAATAATGATTTGTTATGTCACAATAAATGCTTAGCTGTGACCAGGGTCAGTGGTAAAGGTGTACTATCACCTTCCCAATATGATCTTGTTCATCAACATTGACATCACATCAATCAGCTATACAGCTGTTAGCACATGTTAAAGGATACTCATGATATCATTAATAGGAAAATCCTTACTTGCGTTCCTGTTCTTAACACTTATCAACATTCATAATCAGAAAAAGGCTTAAAATCTGGAACTTTAATTGAAACTCATTAAAAGCAATAATACAAACCCACTAAGGGTGCCAACAAACTCCTGGTTGGATGGATCAATAAGTGAATACAATAAGGATACACAAGATCTATTGGAACAAAAAATCTGTCTATACAAGGAATTCCCTGTACCGTATTACAAAGACCACCTATCTAAGGGGCCTTTGTGTGCCCCACAAGCTGGCTGATAGCCCTGCAATTAGATAGTTCAATCAGGACAATAATATTAATCAAAATACCAATATATGAATACAATAAAGTTATAAAAGACCAATTCAACAAGTAGTAAATATTACAAGGAATTCCCTGTGTCTCATTACAGAGACCTCCTTTCTCAGGGGCTAAGGTGTGCCCCACAAGCTGGCTACAATCAGATAGAAAAGGCAAGTAACAAGGGATCCAAACAAGAGTATAAAGTTAAAAAAATCATCATTCATACTACTAAAAACAACAACATATTTGGCCTCTCGAAGCCCTCATTGGGAAAAGTATAGACTATCAGTGCAATCAGGGTGTTGTAAGAAAGCAACAACAAGTCCGATTTTTTCCATTATTGGGCATATAATATGCTGAATATTATATCACTGATAGTAATGAATAGCTGCCCTAGGCCCTGGCCTGACTTCCCTCCCCCTGGGGCGGCCACGGATGGCACTAAGAGGGACCACATTCTCCTGGGGCGTGTAATTATGAGCCCTGTGCTTGCCCTTATCCTCTTGCCCTCCTGACTGTGGACAGGGATCCTGAGCTCCCTCATCTGACCCCGGGGCCTGTCCCTCCCCCGAGCTACCACTCCTTTTTCCCCAGGAGGACTAAAATAGTTAACACCTGTAGCAGCTGGTTAGCCCAGCTGAATCTTGCCTTTAAAAGGCTGCTAGTTAACTGGAATCAGTCTGTGCTACAGAGAGAAAGAAAGAAAGGTGCTTACTGAAGCTTGGAAAAGACACAGACAGACAGCAGTGTGAACCAAAGGAACAATTTGCAGCAGAATGAAAAGATGGATCACAAGCTAGTGATTACGAACTAACTATTGCACTGTTTATGTTTTCTTTTGTTCCGTCCAGGTTTAGTTGGATAAGAAGCTAGAAGGTTGTCAAGGGTATCTGGATCCTTGCACACAGTGCAGTACATCTGATAGCTATTGAACAGTGCGTGATGCAGGATCCATACGGCGAACATGTTGATCTACATGATCTGACAGGTGCTCAGTGGGGTTCAAGTCCAAGGAATTTGGAGACCAGGGAAGTACTTGGAAGTCTTGGTTGTGCTCCTCCAACCACTCCTGGATAATTCTGGCCATATGACATGTTGCATTGTCCTAGTGGAAGATCCCATTGGCTGCAGTGTTTCGGTGTACTTGATCTGCAAGGATGGATAGATAACCCAATCGGTTCAGAGTGCCTCCCAGAGGTAGGAGTGGATCCAGACAATGCCAAGAAAATACTCCCCAGACAAAACGCTGCCGCCACCAGCTTGTGTTCTTCCAACAATGGTTGCAGAATGCTTGTTCTCGGAGGTGTCACGCCTGACATGCCAATGTCTGTCCAGTTGATGGAGCAGAAAACTTAACTCATCAGAGAAGGCAACCCTTCGCCAATCAGAAGAGGTACTTTTGTGCAATTTGAAGCTGTTTCTGACGATGAACCCACACCAGAATGGAAGCAGTGACCAGCCGTTTGCTTCGGAGACCCATATGCAACAGGGTTGACGGTACTTTCATTTTGTACACATGTCTGTAGCCTTCTGGTTTGTTTGCACGATGAGTTGCTCAACTGTAGTGGCCCTCACACACCTCCGCAGCAACATTCACCTTTGGGATTAATGGCACATGACGCTCTGCAGTCTCAATGCTGTTTATTCACAATGGTGTCATCTGTCCAGTCATGGTACACTTTAACACAACAGCAAGTTCACAAACTGTGCTGTATCAGAAATACTGCCACATACAGCTCCTTTTCAAAGTCAGATAAATCATACATTTTACCAATGCAATGGTTGATATGTTTGCAGAAGGCCTACATGTCACCTTATATAACAACCAAGCTGGTTCACGACAAGTGCCATATTTCCTTGGCTACACGCTGCTGATGTCAAAAGTAGAGGATGGTCTCCTCCCTGTATATTTTATATACAACTTTGGAAAAAACTTAAAGCCTTCTGAAATTGTGTTCCTCCATTAAAAGTGCTGTAAACAAGGGCACAAACCCAGTAGAGACTTTTATATATTTACACAGGCATTCAATAAGAAAGCATAATGAAGACAGTTATTGTAGCCCAGTAGAACACCATGTTAGCCAGAATGATCACTCCATCCAAAACTTAAAAGTAAAAATACATCCAAAATAGAAAAGCATTTGCAATAAACATGATCACATTCTTCAACACTAAAAACACAGGACTTAATATAGACTTGGGTTTTATAACACATTATCAGAATTTCATGTAATTTTTTCCTCTTATACCATAACAGACTTAGCACTCTTAGTGAGGTGTTTGTCCAACAGGAAAGATATCACTGTGGACTACAGTGCTCTGCTTTTTCATGTATATATTGATGTATATGGGTATATAATATGTGTATATATGTTTCCTTTGCTATGTTGTGTTTATTCCCCATATATGAATATACCTGATGAGGTCAGATGCTGTTTCCACCCTCTCTTTGCTGTTATTATTCAAACTGAGGGTTTCATCTCGTGTTAGTGTTGCTTGAGACTTGATAAAGAGAGGTTAAACCTCTTGAAAGCTCGTCATTATAAATAAGACGTTTGTCTAATACAAAAGGTATCAAATTATATTGCAATACTCATTATTAATCTATATATATATATATATATATATATATATATATATATATATATATATATATATATATATATTAATAATAACTAAATTACTAGATTACTGAACATTCACGGCTGCTTCACTCTTCAATTATATATATATATATATATATATATATATATATATATATGTAAATTGAATGGGGAAGAAAACAGCTGAGCTGTTGCTTGTTCATTAGCAATGTCATACACTGGGATTAAACACAGCAATATGATACTATGCTATATGTTATCAATGGGTTCAGTTTATATACGTTATCAAGTGAAAGCATGTATTTATATAAACTATTCTCTGTTAGCTGACCACAGTAGATAATGAGGGGATTTTAGATTTTTTTCCTTTACTCTAGTGAATAGCCCTTCCTGGGTAACCCTTTCCCCCCCAAACCCATCCAACCAGCCCCTCACCCCAGTCTCCTCAAGGAACCCTCAGCAGCAGCACAACCCCCCCCCCCCCCCAGCACTGAATGAGCTACTCCAATTGCGATCACACATGCTTTACATGCATGCTGATGCAGAGCGACAGGCAGGAGGTATAAGAACTGACTGGAACTCTGCATATTTGTATTAACTCTGTTTGCCTCCACCCAGACAAAATAAATATATGTTTATATTTAAAAATGGAATAAACTTCACTTAAGCATCTGATAAATATTTGATTTCTTTTAGGATAATGTTACTCCTATATCTGTATATATGTATATGAGTGTGTGTATATATATATATATATATATATATATATACAGTATATATATGTGTATATATATATATATATATATATATATATATACTAGCGACTTGCCCATCAAACATGATGGCATTTATTACGACACCCCCAAGAACGAGACCACGCTCCGTTGTTGAGGGTCAAAAAGTGAACTCCGTTTAATGAAACAACACACATTTTTAAACCCTTCACATACACAATAGGGGCAGTGACAACCTTTGGTCAACCCCTAATTACCTCTGGCCAATCAGACAGAGTTAAGGCGTGGGAACCAGGAGTCCCCTCCCCCAGGAGCCGCCCACTAGGCGTGGCTAACTGCTCATTCTACCTCTGGCAGTGGAGAGATTAACATCTCTCTGAGCCTGAACTTTTGCCTTGATTTTGTGAGTGGGACAACCTGTAGATTTCATGGGGTTAAGGCGCCTCTCTGTCTGTTAGGACCTTATTGTTCCTGGCTGCTATCACTTAAGTGTGTGTATTTAAGTGATTAGCCTTTGTGTCCAGCCGGGTGCCCTTTTCATTTTGCAATATGTATGTTGCAATGTGTACAACATGACTACCCCATACTATTATATACATCCATATATATTAATCCATGGACGGAGGAAAAACAGACGAACCAGCAATATCAGTCCATATAGATGGATCTGTCACAGCATTAATGAATAAATTGTGTCTCTACCCCCTCTCCATCCCCTGTGTCTCTCTCCCCTGTGTTTCTTCCGCCCCCTGTCTCTCCCCCTCCCCTGTGTTTCTCCACCCTCCTGTCTCTTTACCCCTCTCCCTTCCCTGTGTCTCCTTTCCCCCTCCCATGTGTCTCCTTTACTCCCCTTCCCTCCCCTATGTCTCCTTTCCTCCCCATCTACTGTATCTCTTTCCCACTCTCCCTCCACTGTGTCTCTTTCCCCCCTCTCCTGTGTCTCTTTCCCTCCTCTCCATCTTCTGTGTCTCTTTCCCCCTCTCCCTCCACTGTGTCTCTTTGCCCCCTCTCCCTACCCAGTGTCTCTTTCCCTCTTCTCCCTCCTTCATGTCTCTTTCCCCCTCCCCCTCCCCTATGTCTTTTACCACTCCCTCCCCCGGTATCTCATTCCCCCTCTCCCTCCCCTGTGTCTCTTTCCCCCTCTCCTTCCCGTGTCTCTTTTCCCTCTCTCCCTCACCTGTGTCTCTTCCCCCTCTCCCTCCCCGGTGTCTCTTTTACCACTCCCTTGTGTCTCTTCCACCCCTCTCACTCCCCTGTATCTCTTCCCCCTCCCCTGTATCTCTTCCCCACTCTCCCTCCCCTGTGTCTCTTACCCCCTCTCCCTCTCCTGTCTCTTCCCCCCTCTCCTGTGTCTCTCCCCTCTTACCCTCCACTGTGTGTCTCCCCTCCCTGTGTCTCTTTCCCCCCTATCCCTCACCTGTGTCTCTTTCCCTCTCTCCTTCCCTCTGCACCGACGCAATCTTCCGGGCATACTCCCTCTACAGCAGCTCCATGGGGTTAAGGTTTGAGGCCGCTGAAGATCCCGCAGAGCACGTGCAGCACGGCGAAGATCCAGGCCTGCAGTCAGACGGGCATGAGGGGCTTGTGCAGTGTGCAGGGCAGTCCAAGCCTGCGGTGGGTCCACAGTGCATACACAGCTCCAGCTGTAGCAGCGCTACAGTTAGCCGCTCCAGGTCTGTCACATTGAACCCTGCCAAATGCAGCATAAAGTCCTGGGTATCCTCCAGACAGCTAAGCTTATCAAGTCAAGTTATCAATGCCCTGAGGTTACTGCTGTCCTGGCTCAGGTTCAGGCCTTACAGGCAGAAGAGCAGCCAGCTGCCCTCCATCACCTGCAGCTGCCCAGATTTGGAGAGCCCAGCCTGGCGGTCACTGCTCACCATGCGGATACCCAGGATCAGAGGCGGCTCCTGCGGCCTTAGAGTATTGGGCTGCGAGGCGCACATAACGGGGAGCAGCAGACAATGGAGCACAGGACAGAGCAGGATGAGCGTGCCGGTATATCCCAGCATGGCCATGGTGTGCCAAAGCTTAAACTGCCCTTGCGGGCCTCCCCACCTCTACCCATACCCGCAACTTCTGGCCCGACGCTCTAACGGACCATTGCAGGCCTTTCCCCCCCTCTAACTTTCAGGTCCCTAGATGAGTGCCTTTGGCGCTCATCGTGGGACCCCTCTCCCCCATTCTAGAAGGCGCTCATTGCTCATTCGCAAGGCTATTCAAGGCTACTCGCAATATGACAACTATATATATATATACATATATATATCACATATTATAATTGTCAAACTGCGATTCTTCGTCACGCTTGCGACGAATCGCAGTTTGACAATGATCCGATCGCAAAGACGATCGGATTGCGCGCAAGCGCATGCGCAATGCGCATTGTGAACTGCGCATTGCGCAGCAGTAGCCGTGCATGCACAGAGCATTGCGTGAGCCGCGCATGCGCACACTGCGGCGTGAGCCGTGTATGCTCAATGAGCGCCATGAGACGCACATTTCGCATGCGCGGCACATAAGGAGAGAAGAGCGGGAAAGGGAAGAGACACAGAGGGAGAGGGAAGAGACACAGAGGGAGGGTGAGAAGAGACACAGAGGGAGTGGGGAAGAGGCAAAGAGGGAGAGTGGGGAAGAGGAACAGAGGGAGAGTGGGGAAGAGACACAGAGGGAGAGTTGGAAGAGGCACAGAGGGAGAGGGTGGAAGAGACACAGAGGGAGAGGGTGGAAGAGGGAGAGGGGGGAAGAGACAGAGGGAGAGGGGGGAAGAGACAGAGGGAGAGGGGGGAAGAGACAGAGGGAGAGGGGGGAGAGACACAGAGGGTGAGGGGGAAGAGACACAGAGGGTGAGGGGGAAGAGACACAGAGGGTGAGGGGGAAGAGACACAGAGGGAGAGAGTGGGAAGAGACACAGAGGGAGGGGGGAAGAGACACAGAGGGAGGGGGGAAGAGACACAGAGGAAGGGGGGGGGGAGAGACACAGAGGGAGAGGGGGAAGAGACAGAGGGAGAGGGGGGAAGAGACAGAGGGAGAGTGGGGAAGAGACAGAGGGAGAGTAGGGAGAGAGACAGAGGGTGAGGGGGAAGAGATACAGAGGGTGAGGGGGAAGAGACACAGAGGGTGCATGGGAAGAGATACAGAGGGAGAGGGGGGGAAGAGACGCATAGGGAGGGGGAGAGACACAGAGGGAGGGGGGAGAGACACAGAGGGAGGGGGAAGAGACATGCAAGGAAAGAGACACAGGGGAGGTGGAAAGAGACATGGGAGGGAGAGGTGGGAAAGAGACACAGGGGAGGTAGAGGAGGGGGGAAGAGACACAGGGGAGGTAGAGGAGGGGGGAAGAGACACAGGGGAGGTAGAGGAGGGGGGAAAGAGACACAGGGGAGTGAGAGGAGGGGGAAGAAACACAGGGGAGGGAGAACAGGGGGAAGATACACATGGGAGGGAAATGGGGGGGAAGAGACATGAGGAAGGGGGAACAGACACAGGGGGAAGGGGGAAAGAGACACATGCCAGGGGGGAACAGGTACAGAGGGAGAGGGGGGGAAGAGGCACAGAGGGAGAGGTGGGAAGAGGCACAGAGGGAGAGGGGGGAAGAGACACAGAGGGAAAGGGGTGAAGAGGTACAGAGAGAGGGGGGAAAGAGGCACAGAGGGGGGAGACACAGAGGAAGGGGTGGAGGGACACAGGGCGGAGAGACACAGAGAGAGGCGGGGGAAGAGACACAGAGGGAGAGGGGTGGAAGACACAGAGTGGTGAGAGACACAGAGGGTGAGGGGGGAAGAGACACAGAGGGAGAGGGGGGAAGAGAGAGAAAGGGAGGAAGAGGCACAGAAAGAGGGGCCAGGAAGAGACACAGGTGAGGGAGAGGGGGAAGGGAGAGACACAGGTGAGTGAGAGGAGGGTGAAGAGACACAGGGGAGTGAGAGGAGGGAGAAGAGACACAGGGGAGTGAGAGGAGGGGGAAGAGACACAAGGGAGAGAGTGCATGGGGGAATATACACAAGGGAGGGAATGGAGACAGGAGGAAGGGGGGAACAGACACAGGGGGAGGGGGAAAGAGACACAGGGGGGAGACACAGGGGGGAAAGAGATGCTTGGGAGGGAGAAGGGGGAAAGAGACACATGAGGGAAAGGGACACAGGGGAGGGGTTTAGAGACACGGGAGAGAGAGGGAGGTAAAAACACGGGGGGCAGGAGATACAAGGGAGGTAGATGAGGCAGAAGGAGACACAAGGGAGGGAGAGGAGGGGGGAAATAAGACACGAGGGAGGAAGTAGACAGGGGGAGAGACTCGCAATGAGCTCCAAAGGGGCTCATTGCAAGGCCTGTGATGAGCGCCAAAGGCGCTCATCGCAAGGCCAGTAAAGTAGAGGGGGAGAGGCTCCCATTGTGTTGCAAACAACATTGCCAGGCTTCACTTTTTATTGCCGTCATTTTTGACGGGCAAGTCGCTAGTATATATATATATATATATATATATATATATATATATATATATATATATAGTAAATAAATAGTACATCAGTGTTCACATTTGAATGTCTAAAACAAGTTAAAAAACCTGCTTCCAGCTCAGAATTTCGAGAAAATCAGTTATTACACTGCATTCTGGGAAGCTAAGCTGGGACATGCAAATGTGCCCACAAATGCCTCGCTCTTCAATTCATAGCCATTATCAAACATGGCTTCCTTTAAGCTTATGCATTCTGTATTACACAGCTTTAATACAAAGCCAAGGTTCGATTAAACACAGGCTGATTATCCTATCCATATACAGCTGTTTCAAGCATACTGGCTATCATCAGCATGGAGCGGGATCTCAGCTTGTGTTGTGGACTTTATGAGTAGGTAGTTCACCACAACAATCATTTATAATATGGTGGGCAAAAGAGCGATAGAAGCCCTCCACTGTACAGTAGTACAGTAAATAAATAGTACATCTATGTTCACATTTGAATGTCTAAAACAAGTTAAAAACTTGTTTCCTGCTCAGATTTCTGAGAAAATCAGTTATTACACTGCATTCTTGGAAGCTAAGCTGGGACATATCTATACTGTATGTCTCTGAACAACCACCCCGGCACCCAAAATGTTAACCTTAAAGGAAGCCCCCTTTCACTTCATAATCAACCCTTGCCCTGGAAGATTGGATTGGAACCCCTCGCACCTAAGATGAACCCACATGCGGCAGGGGACCCTGATTGGGACCCCCTGGCACCTAAAATGAACCCCCACGCTGTGCGGCAGCCAGATTGGGACCCCCTGACACCTATCCCTTCCTGTTGTGCAGGTCTGTTATTAATTAACCCTGTTATTAATTAACCCCTGAAGCAATTAAACTAATAATCTCCTATGTCCCTTGGGGATCTATACATATGGAGTAGTAATGTATTATTAATTCATCTTTTATTTACAGGTAATTCATTTTTATTTTAATAATGTTTATTATTTTCATTGTGTTTTTTTTATTTTAATTGTTAGTGATTTTTTATTTTTGGTCATTCTTTTTTATTATATGTACTAGAGCTTTTTTATTTTTTGTGATTTAGAAGATATTTTTATTTTTGGCAATTTAGCTTTTTTACTTTTTGTTATTTAGCTATTTTTTTGTGATTTATGTTATCTATTTTTAGTAATTAGGTTTATAATTATGTAATTAAATAGGTTTATTTTTATTATTTTTAATTATGTAATAAATTCGATTATAGAATATTTAATTATTTATTTTTATTTATTTAATTTGGTTAATTTATCTTCAAATAGCTTTATTCTTATTTATTCAATTTTTTATTTAGATTTAATTAATTAGGTTTATTTAGATTTAGGTAATTAGGTTTGGTTTATTTTAATGAAGAGGTTCATTTTCATTTATTTACCGCCCGATTAAATTGGAGCTACGTGTTAATACGTAGCTCGTAACTGTCATCTTAGCGCTATTTGCGTGCTAAGATGCATCTTAACTCTGCTCACAGCTGCGTAGTAACATGCAGGATGGCCGGGAATAGGCTACGTGGAGAGCTATGTTGAACCTCGCACACGTAATTCCTTTGATCTTTCATCCTCAAAACTGCTACTTGCTTGATTCAGCTATCAAAGTGCAACGTGGGTACTCGCGAGCAAGCACGTAGCACGCAAATGGCCAACGTGTGCTCGAGAGCACCCGCAAAGGGGGTAACGTACAATACGTAGCACTTGTACTGTAAATCACACTACTGTACTTTTATTAACAGGGAAAGTGATCTTAGGTCTTAGAATTAATAGCACATTCTCAATCCCGCAAATCGGCCCTGAAAAATACTTTATTCCATGGATATTTCATGTGTCATATCGACCCCTACAATCAATGTGTTACGACTTATACAGTAACTCGCATGTAATAGAATATCATATTTACGGCTTTAAAAATATTGCATTATTTCTGTCCAATGGGACCGATTGCAAACTGGATTTTAAGCACGTAGGACTTTGAAATCTACCCTCCCCTTTTCCGGTGACCTAACGCTTACAATCTCTTTTTCCATTGGCTCCATCTGAACTACGAAATTGATTACTTGTTTGTAATCGAACACGCAAGTCCGACGGCCGGGTAATTGTTTGCGAGATAGCGTCTCTCGCTCGTAGCGCGCAGTGCCTTCTAATTTAATAGCAACATAACATGGACAATTTTGAAGCACGCAGCCCTTACGTGCTACACATTGGACTTACGAGGCTGGAATTTAATATGGCCCTTAATTAGGTTTATTTTAATGAATTAAATAGGTTTCATATATTTAATGATTAGTTTATTTGAATAATAAAATAAGTTTGATAAAGTCAGAATTTATTGTGGTATGTTAGGGGTTAAAAGTTGTTCATTGGGGGGTTAATTTTCAGTGCCAGGGGGTTCTTTAAGGACAACCCTTGCAGGGATTAACTGTTTAGAGTCCATAGTGGTCTGTATAGACCCCATAGTTATGTAGATGGGGTAATCGGGTAGGGGCATGGGGTTTGAGCATGGAAGGGAATAATCGTGCAGTGAGCGCAAGTAGGAGATGACCAAGGATTCCCTCAAGCGAGTATTCCCATAACATTTTCACTACCTATTGTCTCCTAGAGCCGTTTTTCAACCGTAAAGTTTTGTTTGGCTACTTCCTACACTGAAAACTCTTGACAAAGCAAGGGTTTACGGATGTGATCTTAGAACCTTATTGTGTGGGAGCTAAAAAATAATATAGTGGATAATGTAGGGGAAAAAAGCTTCTGCAACCGATTTATGGGTGTGCCAAAGTTTACACTGTCGATTTGATTTTTTTTGCCATTAAAGTGGAAAATACATTACACTATTTACACTACCTATATATAATAAGGTATGGTGACCAGAAGTCCTGGATTGAGTCCCTGCTTTAAAGATTTCCTGGGTGACAGGATAAACAATGTGTGTTAAAAGTAGCTGTAAGATGCATACAAAGGGCCATATTAAATTCCAAACCTGTAGCGGCACCTGTACACCCGCAAAGCCTGCAGGCTTGATATTCGGCAGAGTTACAGAGCTATTAAATTAGCAATGCCTGCAACAGACGTGGCCGACAGACGTGGCCGACATCCAAACCATAAACCATTATTGCGCAGTTTATATGTGTGGCTGTGAACATGATCAATTAGTCAAACCCAGTAGTTACGGGTTTAGACGGAGCCAATAGTAAAAGAGATCGGCATCATTACGTCACTGAAAAATTGAGGTTAGATTTCAATCCCTTACGGGTTTGAATTATGAGTTATGATCGGACCTGCGTACCAGAAATATTGCAATATTAATAAATCAATAAATATGATATTCTAGTCCATGCAAGTCCCATTATATGTATTAACACATTGATTGCCGGGATCAATATAAGGAAAATGAAACATTAAAAAAATATTTTATTTTGCAGATTTGCGAGCTTGAGAATGTTGTGCTATGAATTTTATTACTTAGCATGACTTTACTTTTAATATTAAGTACAGTAGTGTGTTATTTGCATTTACAGTGTTACGGATAGTTCTTTAACCCCCTTGCGGGTCCTCTCTAGTACTCGTAGGCTTTATGGCTTCATTTGCTTCGTAACAATTTAATATCGATTTGCGAACGTAACATTTACGGGCTAGGGAGATCAATGGCTATGCGGCAACAGTGTTCCGATTTTGACAGCCCAAAGGGTTTCTCCGCATGTAACCCGTAGTTTGTATGCAGGTAGCTGTACGAGGCCAATTTAATAGCAGTAAGTCTAGCGGGCTCCATTATTGGCTATGGGTTTTCACGGTGGGGGAATTGAATAGGGCTGCAAGAGTATAATGTACAACTCCTATTTCATGGTGAGTTGATGATTAATCTATGTGGAACTAACAGATCTACGTTAGCAGGCATCAATAGGCATGACGCAGGGAGAAGAAGCAGATATCAACAACTATAAAAATGTACTCAGTAGAAGAGCACAGAAAAAGAGCGGGAAAGAGATAGCCCCTAGTGTAGGCATGCCAGCAGTAGCGTCAGTGGTCGAGGCATCAGGAATTATTGGGGAGAGGAGGGGGTGTGCACCAAGCCAAGCCAAAGCCAAGAGGAGTTGCCATGGCAAGAGCTACTTTTGGTGGTCTTCCAGCAGTCATGGGCTTTAACATGTGGCAGGAACTACAGAGTGGCAGTATGTCTACAGCCACAGATGTGGGAACATTTAGCTTACTGGACATGTGTTGGGGCTTCCTAATCAATAGTTGGCAGCTTGGAACACACAGGCCCCAGTCAGAATTATGGGGAGCTGTACTGGAAGTAACACACACAAAATCATTCTCAGTACTAATTCCGTTTATTGCCACATCACAGCATAGGTTATATACTTGCTATAGAAGGCGGATATTAGAGGCGATTTTCACAGTTCACGTTAGTCAGTGCAAGGACAGATAATCAGGTGTTTTCTGTTTCTTAGAACAACTAGAAATGTTTGTGTTTTAGTAAGGTCGCAAAATATCCCAAGGACATGAATGTGTTATTATGGTTAGGCTATATCTCATGTGAATATGTCAGCAAAATATGTTAACCCCTTCAGCAGCAGAATATGTTAACCCCTTCATTCCCCTCTTATATCACAACGTGATCTTTATTTGGGATGTAAGCAGTGGTGTATATATATGGTAGGAAGCAGACTGAGACACTGGAAGGTGACTGACCCTCAAAGGTATAAGTACATGAGATATACCTGTGAGCAGGTGGTGTTAAGTAACAGTATTTAGCTGAGCATTCTTAGGAATAAAGCCTTGCAGCATGTAATAAAAACACAAAGGAATACAAGTGAAGTAATGACACAGAGTAAACAGAATTATCATCAATATAAGAACAACATTCTTTACCTATTAAAGCACACACACCGCCTTTGGAAGCTAAAACATAATCTAAAGCCATTCTATTCTGCAAAGCGACCATTCTAAATTGCACCTGCTCCTGGTTTAGTTTCTCAATTGCTTCAGCAGAGCTATTCAAGGCCCTCTGTACTAGTAGAGAAAGGATGGATAGTTCTACCTGTAGTTTCCCTACGCCTGCATGTGGGAAGGTTATACCTAGGGTGTCTAGGAATATTTTCCACCCGCTCTTTTGCTCTATATCCCTCATGTTCCTGATGCGGCCTTGTGGAAGTGTTGGGGTTGTGTATATATATGGGATTACTTGACCTAAATAACAACTGCCCACCCAATTAGGGGGCAGTCATCGATAGGCGTTCCTGCCACAGATAAAGTATACATCCGTGGCTGGAGAAGGTGGCATAAAGTGGAAGAGATTAGACATGGACCCATTAGTGTTGCTACAACCAGTACCATTAATTGATATATTATGTAAAAGAGAAAATAAATAGAGACGTCCGGGACTACTACAGTTCCAAGGTGAACAACTCTTGTACAGGTCAGAAAGGGAGGAACCAGAGGAGGTCCTATATACAAATAAGTGTGGTATTGGAGCAAGTGGACCAACCAACAGATTTACCTTTTCCAAGGGCCTTAAAACAGTTATACCCTGGGTTAGTGTGGGTTAACATAAATTATACACTTTTATTATATTTTGATGGGAAATATGTGCGTATAAGGGTGTTGCATCCATATAGAGTTAAGTGGTGTGGCTGATTGTACATAAGTAAAGAAATTCCATTTGCGGGGTTGTGTACTGCCATTGTAATTAATGTGACTCTGGGTGAAGTTTTCTGCTGGAAGGCCAAATAGAGGCATACCCATTTCCCCATGTGTAGAGACGTGTGCACATACCCAGCAATTGGAAAGGTTAAAGGAGTGAGCATATCCTTGTAACATTATGGAAAATGTATTGCGTTCCCAGTGATGATTTTTTATAATTGTGTTATCACGTGTGGATCTCTTGTGCCTATGAGGTGAACTAGTATTGGTGTGAGTGTTATTGTGTTTACCACAAATAGATTTTAATGGTCTCAGTTCGTCTGGGTCATAATGGCAATTAAGAAATATCCATAAGGGCAAATAAATCAGGAGCATAATGCACATCAACAGGAGAAAGTTCTTCCATGCATTCTGTGGATGCAGGAGTAAGTTCGACATTTTTATTATCACTGTCTTCAATCGCTTTCACGGGGACTTTGTCACCTGCTTCACCCCTCTTTGGACACAGCTTCAGACGTGATGCGTGGATCCAGATGTCCTGTGAGTCAGTGAGGACGGCTGTCCTGGTAACTGCTACAAAGGTAGTCGGTGGTCCGAATGGGAAGCCTCCCTTCTTTGCTCTGTTCAGTTGTCGGACACAGACGAGGTCACCTGGCTGGAACGGATGTGTTGGTTCCTGTGAGGGTAAAGGAAAGCGAGAAGTCACATCACCATAGATGTCATTCAATTTATCAATCAATTGTTGCACATATTGTTCTCTTATAAGATCAAGATCACCAGACATAATTACAAGTGGGCCTTTTACCCAAGGAGTTGGAAATAATCTTCCCATTTGAATCTCAAAAGGGGACAATTTAGTAGACTTATTAGGAGTCATCCTAATTTCTGCTAGAATGGCAGGTAAGTATTTCTGCCAGTTCACCCATGTACCTGCAGTGTCCTTTGTAAGTTTCTCCTTAATAGTGTGGCTCATTCTTTCCACTATGCCTGAACTCTGAGGATGGTAAGGGATATGGAATTTCCAGGTTATCTGTAGCCATTGTACCAGTACCTTAATTACCGCACTCTCGGCAGTTAATATTTTAGCTACCGTCTTAGCATCCTCTCTTTGTGTTACAAAGGCCTCCGGCCACCGTGAGAACTGGTCTACTATCACCAACAGGTACAATTGCTTTGATCCTGTCTTTGGGATATGAGTAAAATCAATTTTTAAATGGGTGAATGGAGCTGTGGGTGGAGGTACTGTAGAGTTATTCCGTAGACACTGTATACATCTTTGTATGTATGTCTGGCAGTGTGATTTTAAGTTTCTGATACAAACATGCCAGTTGTAACTGTTTGCTACCCGGTCAGCTAAAGCATTACCTCTGGATATAAAATCATTGCGATTCCTTCTACTTGCTATGTGTTATCAGTTTTTACTAGTTTCGTTTTCAGTGTACTGATATGCGGACTGCCAAATGCAAGGGGGGGTTAAGTCAAGGGGGATTGGAGCTGCAGCTTGTGTTCTCTCTATCAGTCCATCTGCCAGAGCGGGTGAAAGGGGGGGGGGGAGAAGGGGGGGTGCTGTCTGTACGGCCACAGGGCAAGCAGCCAATGCTCTGAGATACGCCGGCATCCCCTGGACCAAAGTAGGGACTACTTTGGAAAAGAATGCAACGGGACACATACTACCTCCGTGATCTTGGGCACAGACCGAGGCCATGGTTTTACAATTGTCCCTCATATACAGGTGGAATGGTTTACAATAGTCAGGTAGTCCTAAAGCGGGGGCCTGCATAATGCTAACTTTTAAGGTCACATAAGCTTTAGTCATTCCTGGAGTCCACTGAATATGTTTTGGGCTGTCCCCCTTAGTGCAAAGAACAACATCATCAATCATGTTCAAGAAACATACACTCCTACTTACACAGCAATGGCTCTGTTACTTATTTGCAATATCACATATACAATGTGTGATGTCATATTGATACTAATATTATGAAAAAAAATGTCATGTATGTCGAATGAGTCAAATTCATTCCCTTCTGGTCCACTTTGATCTTACAGCCCCTTCATCCCACAGATCAACCCTCCTCCCACCTGAGATGACCATTGTCTTAAGCTGATACTCCTGCACCACCAACGGCTCCTGCAGCACCACCAGGACGGTGAGCACTTGTACTCACAACAGCTACCCTCTCCCACATTCAAGGTGGAGGAAACATTGAACAGCCAAATCTAGCAGCAGCAAGATATGGGCAGGGATTTTCAGCAAGTGGAGGGCATGCAGAGAGAGCTGCTCCAGGAGGCACCAGAAACATATTTACATGGACCAACAGTAAAAATGCCCCCAGTACCAGGACTTTGCCCGGTCCATGAGGGAGCGGCAGTTCTCTGGACCAAACAGAAATGGACAACCTCCTGGCAACAATGTTAGAACATTTCCAAGGACAGGCTGCCTCACAATCCACCACTACAAAGGAACGATCTTACCAATACTTCCATCCTCCACACCTGCCTTCACCTGCAGCAGCAGCCCCTGCCAGATGACCTGCCAGGCAACCATGTAGTGGCCCAGTACAGGGGCCACTGTGTTCATGTGTCCAAGTGATTTTTTTTCAGTTATCTCTGAAATAGAACCATAAAAAGTATACACCAACAACATACATGTGACCACATCTGATCTGTTAACACTCCTGACCTGAATCTCACACAGGTTTAGATTTTAACAAACAGTGGATGACTCAATCAATTCATGTTTACAGGAGTAATCATTGAACTACGTAACGTCCAACTCATGTCATATTCTCGCATGATTGTCACTGCAACAAAGTGAGAATATCCACTTGATGTATCTATGTCATGCTTTTTAGTAAATATCATGTGATTCCCTCCCAAAGACACACATGAATTAACAATTGTTAAAGTTTAATTTAATAAGTGTTTGGCCAATTATTGTAATATTTAAACTTTGTGAATTACTATGAATTAAATTATAGGATAATCACTTCTCTGAAATTATAGCTACAGGAATATCGCATTTAGCACTTTCCATGCGTTCCTGCATGCATGAGTGCTATGTGAAACCGCACTTAACAGCATTTTAATGCCATAGCGATCAGACAGCGCTATGGGGAATTTTACAGTGCTAAACAGAATTGTAATGGCCAAACAAGATTAGGCTCACTAAAACTGCTCCATCGCAACATTTAACTCAGAGCGGAGAATTAGAACCAAATAGAGCGCAACAGCGAATCAGCACTCATCGCTGAGTTTACTTGTATTCTGGTGAACTAACCAGATATAGCTGTTATGTAAGTTGTATACACCTTCATACAGTGTTAGGGGTTAGATAAGTTTGTCCATTTATTTTTTGTCACCTTCATTATATTTCTGCATGGTCTTGTTCCTTTGTTGATTGTTATGTGAGGTCTGTCCTGTGAGTGCCACAATCAATATGCAGTATGTTTTTGCTTCTCTATTCAGGTTCTCTTTGATTGAGCCCAGGTGATTAACTCTATAATATTATTTACACCTGAACTCAACCCGAGTGAATACATAAGCAGAATGAGACTTCAATTACGGACTATGTTAAGGTATTAGAAATCATACTTATTGACCACACATTGATCAGGTTTATTATCATTGCATGTAGTTCATACACATCACATTATATTTTACATGGGGATATATCAGGAAATACACACTGCCTGGTATCACAGAATTATTGTTAAGGGTGTTGTAAATGAATTTGAAGAGCAGGTAGAAAGGTGGGGGCTCTATATTAACCATGTGTGTCTTAGCTGGGTATTAGTGATGAAGTGTGTAATATATATTAGAATATAGAATAGAATATAATAAAATAGCTGTAATTATTTACTAAAGCTTTCAAAAACACATTGTCCACTATGGAGTCAAGTTCACTTCAGTGAACCACTAAATTAGGTTTATACTAATGAAAGCTATGAATCTAGAGAAGGTTATAAAGTAATTGAGGAAGGGGGTATAAGTGCAACATGGGAAGAGCAGTTCGCTATTTTCATTCTCTTTAAATGTCTACAGAAAGCCTTACAATCCATTTCACTTGGTTAATTGTTCATAATATTTACAATCACATAACCTTCAAATATTTTAAAATAATGTAAGGATTTACTCTGCTCAGTATGGATTGAAATGATAGTTAGGAATAATGAATACCATGGTCAAATTGTAAAACACCACATTCTACATTTTTCAATACAATATAATCAGTTATCACATTTAACAACACAACAATACATTACAAAATTTAAACTGGACAATGATGGCATCTTGAACTGAGCTCAAAATAAAAATAACAAATGGAAAACAATAAAACCAGTGTCTCCACAATTCAGTCCTTGAATCACAGTAAAATCCTTGATACCTTGTGACATTACATAATTTTATTTATAATTAGTTACAACATATATCTACCAGAGCTTTCAATTTAACAGAAATCGTACACATTTTAAAACTGTAAATGATCTCTTGTTCTTGCAGATTAATAATATCGGTATCCAAGATGTGCAGTGGAAAACACAAACTTTGGTGAGCCATTACATGCACTAGAAAGGATCATATGGCACATAATATTAACAAGACACGAGTATTCACTTGCTGCTTACCCAATTTTTCCCAGGACATACATCTATATTCACTAAAGGCATTCACTTTGCTTCTTTTATTATCCTATAAAATGTGGCTTTTCCAAAGCCTCTCTAGTGCCTCAAAAAAATAAAAAAATAAAAAATAAAAGGAGGATATATACGTCACTCATATAGTCACTCATCAAGGATACATTATTATTGTCGTATCTTACTGAGGGTATTAACTGCGCTCTTAAATAGTGCAAAGAAAATCAAACCAAATTCATGAGACCTCCTGTAGTGCTGGTATCAGAGCAAGATCCCTTATGTTTATGTATGGATCTCCTCCAATTAAGTACATCACATAGTGTCAATATTTTAATCACATCACATTAGTTATATCCGCCAAAATGTAGAAGTGATATGATGTCATTAGTTACTTGATGTATATAATAAAGTTGATATTGTAATCCCTATAGTCGGGCAAATTTACCCCAAAGAAATTGAAAGTAACAGCGCTCATAAGAGGAACCTATAAAATCAAGTTAAAAACAAAAAAGAGAAAGAAATTGAAAGATCTATCTAAGTTCATCCTCAAGACGCTGAAAAAAGTATAACTCAGACAGTAGCAGGAAACCAGGGATCAGGGTAATAGGTATCTTGAGGAACTAACTTCGGAAAAAGCCAAGGTAACTCCATATGCCTTTATCCAGTGGCGTAGCTAGAGCTTTTGCCGCCCGGGACTGTCCCTGAATTTGCCCCCCCCCCAGTTCAAATATATATATATATATATAAATATATATATATATATATATATATATATATATATATAAAACATGTATATCTATCTATCTATCCATCTAGATATATATATATATATATATATCTAGATAGATAGATAGATAGATAGATAGATAATTACCTTCTCTCTCTCACACTCCCCCTTCTCTCTCCCTTCTCTCCATCTCCCTCTCTTTCTCCCTCATCCCCCCTTTCCCCTCTCTTTCTCTCCCTTTCACTGTATGGCTCTCTCCCTATTTCCCTCCCTCTCATTCTCTCTCCCCTCTCTTCCCCCTTTCTCTTTCCCTGTCTGCCCTCACTTTCTCTCCCTCTCTCTCAATCTTCCCTTCACTTCCTCTCCCTTCTCTATATTTCTGTCTCCCTCCCTCTCTTCCTTTCCCCCCTCTCCCTCTTTCTTTCTCTCCTCCTCTCCCTCCTCCTCTCTTTCTCTCCCTCTCCTCCCCTCTCTCTTTCCCTCTCCCCACTCACTTTATCTCCCTCTCTCTCACCCCCCCCTTTCTCTAAATCTCTCTCTATGCCTCTCTCCCTCTCACTCTCCCTATCCCCCATTCTTTCTCTCTCTCCCATCCCTCTCTTTTTCTCCCCCTTTCTTTCTCTCCTCTCCCTCTCCCCCTTTATTTCTCTCCTCTCCCCTTGCCTCTCCCTCCCTCCATGTGTCTCCCTCTTTTCCCATGCCTCTCCCCATGTCTCCCCCAATGTCTCCCCCTTATCTCTCTCTCCCTCCATGTGTCCCCCTCTTTCCCTTTGATTCTCTCCCTCTCTCCCCATGTCTTCACCTCTGCCCAATGTCTCCCATCTTCCTCCATGTCTCCCCTTACCTCTCTCTGCCTCCATGTGTCTCACTCTTTCCCCTTGCCTCTCCCTTTCCATCAATGTCTCCCTCTACCCATGTCTCCCTCTTCCCCATGTCTCCCACCTCCCTGGTGCCTCCCTCTCCCCCATGTCTCCCCCTCTCCCCCATGTCTCCCCCTTACATCTCTCTACCTCCACGTGTCTCCATCTTTCCCCTTGCCTCTCTCCCAATGCCTCTCCCTCTCTCCCCATGTCTCCCTCTCCCCTATGTCTCTCCCTCTCCCCCAATGTTTCCCCCTCCCTATCCATGTCTCCCTCTTACCTCTATCTCCCTCCATGTGTCTCCCACTTTCCCATTGCCTCTCTCCCTCATGCCTCTCCCTCTCCCCCATGCCTCCATCTCTCCCAAAGCTTCCCCCTCTCCCTCCATGTCTCTCCCTTCTCTTTCTCTCCCTCCATGTGTCTCCCTTTTTCCACTTTGCCTCTCTTTCCCATACCTCCCCCTCCCTCCATATATCCCCCTGTTCCTCCATGTCCCCCCCTTACCTATCTCTCCTCCATGGGTCTCCATCTTTCCCCATGTCTCTCCAGCCATGCCTCCTTCTCTCCCCCCCATCCCTCTCCCCTGTCTCTTACCTCCTGCTCCGTGCTGCCAGTCTGCTGGCTCTTCCCTCTGCTGGCTCCTCCCACTACCAGCACACACAAGCAGAGAGCAGGGAGCAGGGGACCTGGGGAAGGGGAATGAGAGCCACGTGTGCGGTGGAAGGCAGGTGGGGGCATTTTTGCCGCACCCAAAAAGGATATCAGGAACACAATAACCACCGACTGTGACTATTCTCCACCACTGTATACACCTTACAATCCCTTAGAATGTTAGGATTAAATCACTGAATGACACTTACATTTTGATTATGTAAGTCCAAAAAACTGCCACTCCTTTATTGAGACTATTAACATATATACATTTTCTGGCTGGCCAATTACATTAAGCCCCATCCTTGGGTACATAGAAGGGGAACAATTGGCAGTGACATGCCCCTGGTTGGCAGGGAGACCCTGTACATCTCATGATGTCAGGCCCTTAAGCTATCCTGGTGATGCATTAACCCAGTAGTTAAAGTGAATGACCATCTATGGTGTTCTGACCTTCTGGTAATACTTTAACTAAACAAGTGCCGTACACACTAAGACCCCTGTCTCTTTAATCTTTATATTTGTTTAGGTGACAACAGTATATGACCTTGCTGTTATGAAGTCAGCTTTATTCATGATCCTCAGGGATAGAACCTAACTTGCTTCTCAAATGGTAACATGATCCTCTCACTACATCTGGTTATCCGGTGGTATGTCATTCCCCATATCAACACTGTAACATAATCATAATACATGCAAAACAGATGTAATTTTAAAACCATAAGCAACAAAATGCATAACCATATTCATAAACAGCGTAACTCTTGCCAGCCCAGGTCACAGTCCCCAACAGTCCAGTCAGTCCCTGGGCATGGCACCATTATATGCCAAATTTAGGCACTAGAACCAATGGGTTCAAAGATTATTACATATTGATAACAAATGGATTAAGATTAAGAAATCTAAATTTGAAAATAATCATCGATTGGATCTGATATCCATATAATGAGTACATTTAAAAATATAAATATAAAAGTCACCATCATATATATAGTTGTCGTAATTGCGAGTTTGCGTGTAATGCTCGCAGAGTAATGGGCTTGCGAAGGTGCTCATCGCGAGGCCTGCAAATTTCGGTTTGACAAGGCCTGCAATGAAGGCTCTAATCGTGAGGCCCGCAATATAGAGTGGGGGAGAGGCTCGCAATGAGCACCAAAGGCGCTCATCGCGAGGCCCCCAATAGGCCCAGGGAGACATGCGAGGGCCGCAATGGGCGCAGGGGGAGAGGCAGGGAGCCCGTAAGTGAGATTGTATGCTAATTTGATTCAATTTGTGTATTTTTCCGGCCTCCAAATGGCTTCCAAGTTACAGGCTTGAAAAAAAAATGGTGACGGTTAAAATAGAGTTACAGGCTTGAAAAAAAATGGGAACAAGCTGGAAAGAGTGCTTCTGATAGACCAGATTTAGTGGCTTGTTGTCAAAATTAAGCTAACAGCATTAATATCTGACATAACATTTGGTAATTTATTTGGTAAGTGTGTGGCTTATGTTTATACTATGGAATTTTAAAAAAGAGGGCTTCTACATGCACATATTCTTTTAATCCTTCAAGAAAAAGATTAATTGAATTCTGCTGATCAAGGGGATTCAGTTATTATTGCTAAACTACCATATCCACCAAAAAATACTACACTTTATGAAATTGTTACATATCGCATGATTCATGGCCCATGTGGAGAAATAAATCCACAGTCACAATGTATGGAAAATTATAAATGCACTACATATTTCCCTAACAAAATTTAGAGTGAAAACTTTTGTCAATTGTGATGGATATCCTTTCTATCGAAACGAGAAGGTCAAACAATTATTAGTGGAAAAATTGTAGATAATTGATATGTTGTTCTACATAATCCACATTTGCTGATGAAGTATGATGCACACATAAATGTTGAAGCTTGCACTTCTATCAAATCAATTAAATATGTGTATAACTATATTTACAAAGGACAAAACAAAGACGACAATCAAATTTTATATGATGAACTTTCATGTCATGTAGATGCTCAGTATGTAAGTGCTCCAGAAGCAATGTGGCGCCTTCTGAACTTTGAAGTGCATGATCAGTCACATGCAGTTTATCGATTAGCTGTTCATTTGCCACAAAGACACTTTGTTTACTTTAATGCTGGTGATGAAAGAAATGCTCTTGACCAAAATTAAAATAGAGAAGCGACACTTAGTGCTTGGTTTATATTAAATTGTAATGAGAGTGAGGCAAGGGAATTCTTATACATTGAGATTCCATATCATTATGTTTTTGTTAATAGGGTATGATGAAAAAAGTGGTAATAAAATTATTCCAAGAATTTATACTGGAAGTCCAAGAGATATCAAATGTTTTTGTTTACGTTTACTCCTTTTAAATGTTCCTGTTGCACAAAGTTTTGAACATTTGAGAACTGCGAATTACATAGTTTATGATACCTTTCAATTAGCTGCGTGAGAAAAAAAAACTTCCTTGCAGATGATACTGAATGGGAGAGATGTCTAGAAGAAGCAGCACTATGTCAAATGCTTAGGCAGATGAGGGAACAGTTTTCATTCATTTGCATATTTTGTAATGTATTTGTGTGGCACAAATTTAAATTAAATATGTGTGAAGACTTTTTGAAACATTATTGGCTTAAGTTGTGCAACTTTTAATTTTTAAGATCCAGGAATTGTAGAGGAAATAAATTATGAACAGTATGACTCTGTGGTTGAAAAACAAAAAGCAGAAGAAAAAATTGCTACTTTGAATACATTGCAATTGGAAGCACTTAAAGCCATACAACAAGCACTAGATGGTCAAGGAGCGTTAATTTTATCTAGATGGACCCGGTGGATAATTATTTGTATAATTTCTTGATGAGTTTAATAAGAGGTCAAGGTGAAATTGTACTTACATTTGCAACTACTGGAATTGCTGCACTTTTGTTGGAAGGTGGTAGAACTGGACATAGTGGATTTAAACTTCCAGTTCCCACTTTGGATCCATCAGTCTCGGATATTAGAATGACATAATTTTAAGTTACAAATATAAGAAAAAGTAAATTAATTATAATTGATGAGGCAACAATAATGTCTTGCCATGCTCTTCAATGTATAGATTGTTTGTTACTTGAAGTTATGGCTAATGATTTCCCTTTTGGGGGGAAGGTTATGTTGTAAGGTGGGAAATTTAGGCAACCATTACCTGTTGTTGTCCATGAAAATCGAACAGACATTGTTGAAACATGTCTAAAGTCAAGTACACTATAGAAACAATTTACACATCTTAAATTACAGAAAAATATAAGATCGGAAGGCCAAAATCAATTCAATGATTGGTTAATTAAAAATGGTGAAGGCAAAACAAAGCTAATAACAAATTTACCACAGGATACTGTTGTAATTCAATCTTAAATGATTTGTAAGGATTCCATAATATCAGCTATATTCCAAAATGGAATAATTAGTGATGATTACTCAGAGCTTGCCCAAAAAGTAATATTAACATTGAAAAATAAAGATGCATTGCTTCTGAATAATGAAATTTTGGAATTAGTAGACGGAAAAATTAATTACAGTGCAGATTGTGTACTAGCTGATGACAAACAGAGTGAGACTAACTTTTCAACTGAATTTATAAATTCATTAACACCATCTGCAGCTAAAAAAAAGGGGCAATCGTTATGTTACTGTGAAATATGAACTCAAAAAAGTACTTTGTTTTGGGACCAGATTAATTGTTCAGGATTTAAAAGATCATTTCATGCATGTAGAAATTCTGAATGGTACCCATAAAGGTGAAAGAGTTTTTATTCCAAGGATAGATTTGTCTCCAAGCAAGCAAACATAGTTTGCCATATGTACTTTAAAGAAGACAATTCCCAATTATTATGGCATTTGCCATGACCATAAATAATTCACAAGGTGAAACATTTAATTCTGTTGGCCTGTTTTTGGAGGAACCAGTATTTGCACATGGTCAACTATATGTGGCATTTTCAAGAAAAATGTAAGTGATTGTGAAACAAACAGAAAGTGAAGGTGAGCTACTCAGTGATGGGAGACTATTTACTAAAAATATTGCATATAATGAGGTTTTGTAATTTTACAAAAATATGTGATAGAATGTTCTCTATATTTAGATAATATGTGGAATGTAAATAAGTGAATATGTATATATTTAACATGTGTTATTATTATATTTGTGACTTCATGACATTTATTTATGTCTAAATTATAATTTATTGGTTTTGCATATAGAAAATGTTTATTCTTATTGTATTTATTTTAAAACAAGTAACATGACATCTAAAAATATTGGCTGTACATTATGATCTTCATGTATATTACAAATAATTACATGTTTGCAGTTTAATATGAAGGTATTGATCATTATTTGTTAAGAGATAAAAGCAAATTGGATGTAATAAAAAATATTATATTTTTATTGGTTTACTGAATTATTCCATATTTTTAAAAAAGTCTGAAAAGAGACAAGAGGTGTACAGAGAGACACGCATGGTACACAGAGACATAGTACATAAATAGACAGAAAACACAATGTATAACACTATATTATGCCATCGTTTTTGACAGGCAAGTCTTAGTATATTTTAACAGGTTAGTGAAAGAAGCAGTCATTCATACCATACCATAAAGAGGACAGAATACACTATTTTATTTCCTATTCACTCGCTGAAAGGGATCAAAAATTGCTATATTCAAATTACTAATCTTATGATGCTCAATATGAGTTTGCATTAATCCATAAATTTGAAAAGTGTGAATATGTTATATCTAAAGGTAGCCCTCGGTTTACGACAGGGTTCTCTTCCTAAACTGGCGCAAACTAAATAAGTGTAAAATATACCTAATCATATTATGTAAGTCAATGGGAGCTCAGTGAGTTATATTCCAGGCCCCACTCAAAACTGACACAAGTAATATAATATTATGATATTTTAAAGCTCTGAAATTAATTAACTGAATGTAAGAAAAGCAGTTTATGAACATATATCAATTAAATATAATACAGCACAAAATAATTTTAATAAAATTTAAAAAATGCTTGTACATTTACTCTGATATGTTCAAAGTCGAGACCAAACTTACTGTAAATGTAATAAAGTCCCTTGCAATAAAGTACAGTGATGTTATTTGACAAAGACATAATAATTATCAGTAGGATAATTACTTTCCTCCATAATGGCTTGTAACTTTGCACGGAATGCTTCAACATGTGCACTTGCTGTCTCAACACTTAATGTCATACTGTGGCACTAATTTTGAGACTTAATTTGCATGAATCCTCCCTTGCTATGTACAAATGTTTTATCACCCCCCTCTATTTTCATAACTGCACTCCAAGAGTTGGAGGTTGGATAGAGAGAGAGTAGGTGATATTGGAGAGCAGGTTCTTACACTTCTATTCATTTCTATTATCAGCATAACTATTTTTCACTTACATTTGGATTACACATATATACTGATTACACATAATACAAATACACATAGAGTAAATAACACACATAGATACACATAGATCCAGGGGGAGGAGATGGAGGAAGAGGTGGAGGAGGTGACTAGAGGAGGAGGTGAAAAGTGTTGGAGAGGAGGAGGGTGAGTGTGTGGGAGAGGAGGAGATGGGAAGTAGTGTAGAGGGGGAGGTGGGTGGGCAGGTGCCCATTTTGATAGGCACTTCAGGGTCATAGGGGGAGGAGCCTGACTTCCAGGGGTGGTGGTAGCGTGGATGAGGGAAAGGCACCAGGGACAGTTGAGGGAGATCAGGATCCCCCCCCCCACAGTCAGGAGGACTAGAGGCTGGGGGCAAATTACTCCCCCCAGGAGATGGTGGTACTCCTGCGTGCCATCTGTGAGTGGCCACTATCCTTTCAGGGGGTATAGAAATTAGGCCCAGGCCTAGGGCCCAGGCATAGAAAGCAGTAGCAGCCACAGTAACAGCAGTAGGTACAGCAGAAAGGGATGTAAGGTCTGTGAAGCACAGATTTGATGACATCAGGGACCTGGTGAGGAGGAAGATGGCCAAGGAGACAGGCTTCAGCAACAAGTTTTAGCCCCAAAGTGATCTTCACTTACAATGAGTGGGAGAGGGACCTCAAGGACCTACTGAGCCAGGTGCCAGCCGCTGGAGATTCAGGCCTGGTGGCCCAGCAGGATCCAGCCTCCAATTCAGGTGAATATCACATGCACCAGCATGCCAACAAATATACATCATACACATTACACATGTACAGGATGACCAACAAGGACACTGACATGTCAGCTCCATGGGATTTACAAGGGATAGAAGGATCAGTCATGCATTATTAAATCCATGAGGCTGAGAAATCATTGTCTTCAGTGCGCACAACAACGTTAATCAACCTATAGACAGTTCATGTATGGGTGTGCCAATGCAGCATATGCAGTCACAGACAGCAGCTAGAATCAAGAAAGCGTTAGGAGCCAAGAACAATCAAGATTAAGAACCCAACAAAGATCACTACTAGCAAATGATAACTACACTATAGCATGTGCAATCATTCATCATAATTGGGGAGACCAATATTATAGGTATCGCAATTAGGTTTTGATATTTAATGGTATTTACCTAATAACAAGTGGATATAAGTTTACATATCCTGATTCACATTTTTGTGTCCATTTATAATACCATAATAATTTTTTCCACTTGTTTTTTCTATTGACTGATATTTATTGTGACTCTTATAATCACGATATCTAGTATATCTTTTTAAATTTGTATTTTGTGTATATATTTTTATATTGTATTATAATAAAAGTTATATTTTAATTATATATTGAATGGGAATGGGAATGGGAATCCTTTTTGCATTATCATATGTAGCATGCTAATATTTATGGCTTTATGGGTCTAAAACTAGTGATTGGAATTTAAAGGTGTCTGTACTTTCCTCTTCTCTTATTATTTCTGATAATTTATACACTGCTGATCACATAAGTTGTTTCTTGTGCTTGTTTGTGATAGGGTATTGTAGCTACAATTTAGTGAACCCTAACCAACATAAGGAGATTCTCATTATTGTTGTTCACCTTAAATACTCTTTATTGAATTTAAAGCTATTTATGATAGCATTCTTGGTGAAGACTAACAATTTTTAGCCGACTATTGTTTACTAATGGCTGCTATAGATCTAGATTCTGACTATCGTCTAAGGACCAATAAAAGAAGTGAAGGAATCGAACAACCCTTTGATCAATGTAAAGTAGATGACTTGAATGGTGACTGGCAAATTGTTCTTAGAAATTTAGACATTTTGTTAAAAAAACAATTACATTCCTTTGGAACAAAACATGCTATGACAAATACCTAGCTAAACATCTAATTCCTAGAGGGCTGAGGATTAAAGTGTTTCCGGCATTTACTTTTCATTTAACAGCTTATAAAGATAGATGGGAGAAGGCACTCATGACACGCTCAGAGACGCTTTTAGCCATACTCTCGGACTATGAGACAGAGATACAAGTTGGATTAGATAAAGAAATTCATGAATTGAATAAGAACTTAAAACAATTTGAGACTCTGGAAGACTTTAAAAAGTGCTTCCGCAAGATTCAATCTGATTTGGATAAAAGAGAAATAGACATCGTTAACTTAAAAAGGCAAAAGTACAATAGAGACATACATGATTTTGAGGTGGGTAATATTTTTGATTGGACTCACAAATCTAACAATAGAAGAAGAATGAGAACTAAAATAGATACACCCAGGTTTTCCCATCCATCATCATCTGAATTTGATACATCGGCGATGGATGATGAAGACAAAAGGAAGAAAAATCAGGGTGAGTTCAATAGAAATTAACCTGATTTTTTAGATTACAGACAGAGATTGAGGTCTGCGAGACATCCGATAAACCCGCCAGAAGAGCGATTGGATCCTCCACGAGGAGAGAGCCAAAGGGAATATCAGAGATGGGAACCGAGGGGGAGAGACATACAAACCTCGACAAAACAATGGTCAAGAAGACAGAGGTGAGCAATGATGATAATATGCATATCATCAATTTAAAAATCTTACCCCCTCACAGGTATCTTTACTACACAAAGGACTCACATTTTCACCTAGTGAGAAATGTAATTTCTTTGAAGTTTTTAAAGATTTACATTTATATGCTCGTAAGGTACTTATTAAAAAATTATTTTACAAAAGTGATGATATCCCTACAATCCCTATATCAGATCCTGATATTAATGAGATAGCACTATCTGTGGAAGACCAGACAATACAGACAGACAAATTGAAAGTCAAATCAAAATGTAATCCTATACTTTCGAGCGGTTCGGCAGTGGACATACTGTATTTGTGAAAGCGGTAACCAAAGATTTGGAAAAGCTGACGTCAAGCAACAAATGTAACATTTCACGAAATGAAAGGCAGGCCCTTAAAGAAATAAATGATTGGGAGAATGTGATACCTAAACCTTCTGATAAGGGAGGTAACACTGTTATCTGGCCTGTGAATATGTATGTAGATGAAGCTGAAAGACAACTGAACGACAAGTATTGCTATGAACGCCTATTTGTCGATCCATCGGATGATTATATCAAATTATATGAAAAAATGATTGAGAAAGGCAAAGATGACAATGTCATAAGTGCAAAAGAATTTGCTTTCCTATCGATGAAGAATCCTAGAATTGCAACATTTTATATGTTGCCCAAAGTTCTTAAGGATCAAGCTACGAAATATTTTCTTGATATGGAAACTATAAATAATCAAAGTAAAAATACTTTCCTAAAAGGATGCTTAAATTTATTTTACATCATAATTACTTTGTTTTTAATGATAAGTTCTATTTACAAAAGCGTGGCACAGCCATGGGATCTGCAGTGGCACCTACCTACGCAAATCTTTATCTTGGATGGTGGGAAAGAGAAATCGTTTTCAATGAGAAGAACATAATGTTCACAGAACATATATCACTATGGATTACATACATCGACGACATTTTCATTATATGGAATGATACTGTTGTGAACTTTGAAAAGTTCATCCAAGTACTAAATGAGAATACTCTAAATCTAAAATTGACACACACAATTGATTCCAACTGGATTGATTTCTTAGACATCACCATCATCAAAGATGATGAGGGGTATATAACTACAGATTTGTATAGGAAACCAACTGCCACATAGTACCTTACACTTTGAAAGCTCTCATTTCTCTCCCACTTTAAGAGCCATACCTGTTGGTGAATTTTTACAACTGAGAAGAAACTGCTCTGATGTACTGATTTTTAAGAAAAGAGCGATGGAGCTTAGAGATAGATTAAAAAACAGGGGATATAGTATAGTAATCTATCACTAAAAAGAGCATATCAAAGAGCACTCTGTCATGAGGAGCTATCCAAAGCTACAGTCCAGGAGGCAGCAAGAAGGGACCACCCAGGTCAGAGCATCATCATGGATGCTGGTGGTCAGCACAGCCCGGTATGTACTTTTCTACAGCAGGTGTGTTGGCCTCCCAACTGTAATATGCTTTATGAGGGGGGTGCTGGACTGTTCCTTTGTGGTTCCATAGGCCCAGAGACTGTTTTAGAAACCCCAGCCCAGCTGTGGGGACTGGCTGAGGGGAAAGGGGTTGCCCTAAGACAGGGGTTGTTTTGTGGGGCTCCCCAAGATACTGTTTTGCCTCAGAAGGGGGTGCATGGGAAGAGCAATTTGCTCTATACAGTGGGGGCAAGGCCAAGAGCTGGGGGAGGTTTTTACTCTGCACCTTGGGACAGACAAGAACTTGCCTAGCATGCAGCGGGCCTGGCCAAACCAGCAGATTCATGACTATCAGCGTAGCTGGGAACATTTTGGATGTTCCCTGCCATGCTTGGAGAAGGTATGTCATGAATCAGCCAGTGGCCATATTGGATTTGGCGTGAACTGTGCCGGTGGCCATTTTGTGACTGGCACAGCCATCCTGTGACTGGCAGCAGTGGTCACAATGGGAGCCATATTGGGACTGGCAGCAGAGGCCACACCCAGTGGCCATATTGTGTTTGGACAAAGTTCATGGCTGAGGCGGCAGCCATATTGGGACTGGCAGTATTGGTCACACCCAGGGGCCATCTTATCATGAGCTGTTATCTTCCACATGCTGTGGAAGAAAAGGTTTGGGGCCCACTTGTTATTGTTATATTATGTTATGTGATTTAGGGGATGAAAACTGTTGGTAGGCCATGTAAGAGAGGTGTCACCTAGCATAACCGTTAATAAAGTATAGTTACGCATAAAGCGGTTCTATGTTAGGTGCGCCTTTACGCATTGCCTCAACCAGGGGTTCACGGGATGTTACATGTTCTATAGTATTATATTGTATTGAATTGTAGAGTGGCATGGCTTGGGAGTGATGGGAACATATATGAAAATGAGTAAGGAATGGTTCTTAGGCTAAATACCATCCACCATGTGTGAGCAATAAGCCAGGAGCTTGCCCATATGGTCCTGAAGGTAAACACTTGAAATGATAGTAGTCAGGAACAATAGGGTCCCTTATAGACACTGAGGCACCATAACCCCAGGGGGTCTACAGGGATTCCCACTCAGAGAATCAGGGCAAAGTCCAGAGGGCAGGGAGATGTCTCTCTCTCTTGGGAGCTAGAGCCAAATGAATTTGTTAGCCCCACCTAGTGGGTGGACCTGGGGAGTAGTCTCACGGTTCCCACGTAGGGACCCTGCATGATTGGCCAGAGGTCATTTGGGGCTGGCTAAGGGTAGCCACTCCCCCTATCCTTGAGTGCTGTGTTTAAATATGTTGTTCCAAAATAAAACGTGGTTCATAATTTTCATCAAGACGTGGCGTGCAGATGTATTATTTACCCAGAGACATATGCTTGCAGTAAGATTCGTCAGACTTACTGTCAATATTGCTCAGTCTAACCCAAGAATGAGACATTATGTTCCTGTAATCAAAGCTACCTAGGTCCAGAGTCACCCAAATCCGGTCAACAGACCCCAGCCAGAGAGTGGGTCGTGATACACTCCATACTACTAGAGAGAACTTACTATGTCCTAAACCGAAAAATAAGAAAGAAGGCGCTCTAAGATTCATTGGGACTTATAGTGAGGATTCATCAAAAATCACCCAGATTTTGAATAGACACATCAATATTCTACAGACGGATGCAGTTATTAACAAATTCATAGGTGATGAAATAAAGATGGGATGGAGAAGATCAAAAAACATTAAAGACACTGTAGTACGCAGTCACTTTGTGAAAAAGAGGAAACGATCTACACACTTACCCAATGGGACCTTTGGCTGTGGCCATTGTATCTTTTGCCCGTACATGAACAAAAGGAGTAACGTGACGGATAGAATTGGCAGAAAAATTCCTTTAAAAGGCCTTTTCAATTGTGGATCACAAGGTGTGGTTTACTCTCTGGAATGCCCTTGCCCTTATAGATACCTTGGTATCACGGTACGTGCTCTTAAAAATAGAGTGGGCGAACACATACGTAATATCTGTAATAGTCCCAGAAACATTGAAAATAGAAAGAAATTGACATCAGTAGCCAGACACTTTAATGAATATCATAGTTCTAAACCTAAATTGCAATGCTGGGTACTTCAAAAAATAACATTGGGCATTAGAAGAGGAGATTTAGAACAGGAACTTCTTAAAGCAGAAACCAGATGGATATCAATACTCAACACTGTATCTCCTAATGGTCTAAATGAATATAACAACTTTGGTGTATATCTTTAAAAACATACTATGCAGATGTTTGTTGTATATCCAATCCCCTCCTTTTTCCTTTTCTTTTCCCCCTTATTTGTTGATATTTTTCAGATTGCAACACTACATAATTTATCATTAGTGTATCTAATAACTGTGTCTGTAATGTTTCTTGGTTATAGTATACTTTAATTCTGGCCTTAAAATCATATTGGTGTTTAGAAATCATTTTAGATTTAAATTCTCTCTAACATAATAAATTACACTAGATATATTTGGCTTATTCTGCTCTGTACTTTGATGATTGCCTAATATTGATATAGGTTCACTCTCTTCAGCAGATCAGATAGGTAGATCGTTTTGTGTTGTAAACTCCATTACAAGAGGTGATATTATTAGTCATATAAAGTATCTTTGCCTTCCTCTAACTTATACTATGTTTTATCACTTATGGATAATGGTCACTGTATATTTATCACACTATAGTACGTTTATATTATGTTGCTCCACAATTTCTATATCTTTATAACGCTTTATTGTCCTTACAGGACTTGGGATGATATATAATTTAGAATATAGATTATCCACCTGTTTAATCAAGCATTCGCTGGCTCTATAAAAGATCCATGTCACTTCTATGACAGAACTGATCCCGGAGGAAGCAGAAGACGCGAAACTCGCGCGTCTGATCAGCTGAGCTGTTGGTCCCCGCTGATGACGTACGCAAACGGCTGCACGCTTGCGTAGATACACATTTGGATTGTGCTTGTGACTGGAAGCTTATCGGTTGGACTCAGACAAGGTAAGTGGAGTAGAGGAGACTAGTCATAGACATGGTAGAGAAGGGAATCTATATTTAATAGGGACAAGGGACAAATAGCGGGTCCCCCAAGGTTTTCTCAATAGGGTCATCTGCTATGATATTACAGATAGGGACACAGAGGTAGATTTTTTTGTCCCCTCTATCTCCACTCCATTTTTCTACTACATATTTTTCTACTATATATTTTTCTACTATTTATTATTGTAGCACTATCTGCTATCATGTGCAATCATTCATCTTAATTGGGGAGACCAATATTATAGGTATCGCAATTAGGTTTTGATATTTAATGGTATTTAACTAATAACAAGTGGATATAAGTTTACATATCCTAAATCACATTTTTGTGTCCATTTATAATACCATAATAATTTTTTCCACTTGTTTTTTCTATTGACTGATATTTATTGCGACTCTTATAATCACGATATCTAGTATATCCTTTTAAATTTGTATTTTGTGTATATATTTTTATATTGTATTATAATAAAAGGTATATTTTAATTATATATGGAATGGGTCCTTTTTGCATTATCATATGTAGCATGCTAATATTTATGGCTTTATGGGTCTAAAACTAGTGATTGGAATTTAAAGGTGTCTGTACTTTCCTCTTCTCTTATTATTTCTAACTACTCATAGTTGCACACTCAAAAGGACAGTTAAGGTGATATTCATTGTGTGAAAGAGCACAAGATTCTATGTTGAAGTGACCTATTGCTTTATTGTCTAAGTCTCATATGAGACAGTGCTGATTAACAGCTTCTGTCCCAATGAACGTTTCACATTTTATGGTTTAACTGCTTACAGGAGTTAACACAGGAATTAACCACTCAATTAACATAGAATTTTCTGTTCGTTCACACAATGAAGAGCACTCATAATTAGGTCAATGGGCTTGTAAGTGATTCATCCAGGTTCAAGCCTAGAAGTCAGATAGTTAGGAAGGAATGGAAACCAATGTTTTCTTCAACATCATTAACCCACATCCCTTTCTTTTCTTTTTTCTCTTTTTCAGCTTCACAGGGCTCTGGGTCCACTGGTGGAGCCAGAGGTGGGACCATCAGCTCCATTGGAGATGGAGGACATGGACCAAGCCCTCGCTCAGCAGCATCTGGTGCAGGGGGAGGAGGGACAACCACAAACCTTATGCCCTGGTGAGGAGGTGGAGGGCTTTACCTGGGCAGTGGGGGCATTTGCAGGACCTTCTGCCACCCCGGTGGCCTTCGACCCCACTGTCTCCCTCTTCTTGAAACTACAGCCATCACCGGGGCACACATATTGGAGGGATGACAGGGGCATGCCCCCACCATCTCCTCCCCCCTGCAGTACGGAGGCCTGGCTCCCACCACCAGGTCCATCACCACCATCACTCCAATGGATCTAGGCACTGACCAGGCCACAGGCCCTCCCCACTGGGCCACCACCACCACCACATCCACAACCACCTATGGGCCAAGAAGGCAGTCCTCCATCCAACCCACCACCAAGCCAGGCTGCTCAGGAAGAGATGCTTGCTATGTCGAGACAGGTTTTGAAGTGTCTACAATGGATCCAGGCCAGTATCTCCTCCAATCATGCCAAGGTCATAAGCACCCTGGTCAGGCGTAATAGGGAGGAGAGGAAGCACCATCTCATGACTGAGTCCTTCCTCGCCGGGCTGCTCAGATTGGGGGCCAAAGCGTGGTCCAGCAGGTGACAACAGATGCAGTTCACCTCACTTGGGTCCCAGCCCTGTCTCATCCACCCCAGAGGCCAGCCCCTCCTCTCCTCCATCCATGTCTCCCCCACCACCACAAGCACTGTCATTGCTTGTGCTGCTGCCTCATGGGGGGATGCCTCCCCCTGTCCTCCTCAGCACCTGTGAGATGGAGGTCGCACACAGGGGATTGGGGCGATGATGCTAGGTGGAGGAGAATGTAGGGGATGCGCATATTTTGTGCCTGCTCAACAGAACTCCTCAAGGACAATCTATTGATCCAAATATTAACGTAATCTAGTCTCACTACAGAGTCTTGAATCTTGGCCTATATGATGGTGATATTTTGCCCGCAAATGGCTACCTCCCATGACATGGTCTATGATCCTCTTATCTGTGGACAGGTAGGGTTCTGTTTAACATTTCGCTAATTGATGGTCACTGAGGAATGCTGTTAAGAAGAGATGCCCCAGTCCCTTTATTTTGTAAGGCCTTATGTTTAATTTTGTATTTTTCTTTTTTTGGTTAAGCACAATTCAGGTCCTTGAAGGCATCTTCTGCATCTGCAAGCATTGTGTAGGAAATGTATTAATTGTAAGATTTTCTAAGCGCCTCTCAGGTGGATATTGCTTCAAAGAAATCCCCCTCTTAACATGTAGCAACATTAAAGCTATAATATATCCAGATATGTAAAACAAGATTGTTGTTAGATTGAATGTAGACTAATATCGCTATGTCGGTGGACCAGCCAGTGGCCATATTGGATTTGGCGTGAACTGTGCCGGTGGCCATTTTGTGACTGGCACAGCCATCCTGTGACTGGCAGCAGTGGTCACAATGGGAGCCATATTGGGACTGGCAGCAGAGGCCACACCCAGTGGCCATATTGTGTTTGGACAAAGTTCATGGCTGAGGCGGCAGCCATATTGGGACTGGCAGTATTGGTCACACCCAGGGGCCATCTTATCATGAGCTGTTATCTTCCACATGCTGTGGAAGAAAAGGTTTGGGGCCCACTTGTTATTGTTATATTATGTTATGTGATTTAGGGGATGAAAACTGTTGGTAGGCCATGTAAGAAAGGTGTCACCTAGCATAACCGTTAATAAAGTATAGTTACGCATAAAGCGGTTCTATGTTAGGTGCGCCTTTACGCATTGCCTCAACCAGGGGTTCACGGGATGTTACATGTTCTATAGTATTATACTGTATTGAATTGTAGAGTGGCATGGCTTGGGAGTGATGGGAACATATATGAAAATGAGTAAGGAATGGTTCTTAGGCTAAATACCATCCCCCATGTGTGAGCAATAAGCCAGGAGCTTGCCCATATGGTCCTGAAGGTAAACACTTGAAATAATAGTAGTCAGGAACAATAGGGTCCCTTATAGACACTGAGGCACCATAACCCCAGGGGGTCTACAGGGATTCCCACTCAGAGAATCAGGGCAAAGTCCAGAGGGCAGGGAGATGTCTCTCTCTCTTGGGAGCTAGAGCCAAATGAATTTGTTAGCCCCACCTAGTGGGTGGACCTGGGGAGTAGTCTCACGGTTCCCACGTAGGGACCCTGCATGATTGGCCAGAGCTCATTTGGGGCTGGCTAAGGGTAGCCACTCCCCCTATCCTTGAGTGCTGTGTTTAAAAATGTTGTTCAAAAATAAAACGTGGTTCATAATTTTCATCAAGACGTGGCGTGCAGATGTATTATTTACCCGGAGACATATGCTTGCAGTAAGATTCGTCAGACTTACTGTCAATATTGCTCAGTCTAACCCAAGAATGAGACATGATGTTCCTGTAATCAAAGCTACCTAGGTCCAGAGTCACCCAAATCCGGTCAACAGACCCCAGCCAGAGAGTGGGTCGTGATACACTCCATACTACTAGAGAGAACTTACTATGTCCTAAACCGAAAAATAAGAAAGAAGGTGCTCTAAGATTCATTGGGACTTATAGTGAGGATTCATCAAAAATCACCCAGATTTTGAATAGACACATCAATATTCTACAGACGGATGCAGTTATTAACAAATTCATAGGTGATGAAATAAAGATGGGATGGAGAAGATCAAAAAACATTAAAGACACTGTAGTACGCAGTCACTTTGTGAAAAAGAGGAAACGATCTACACACTTACCCAATGGGACCTTTGGCTGTGGCCATTGTATCTTTTGCCCGTACATGAACAAAAGGAGTAACGTGACGGATAGAATTGGCAGAACAATTCCTTTAAAAGGCCTTTTCAATTGTGGATCACAAGGTGTGGTTTACTGTCTGGAATGCCCTTGCCCTTATAGATACGTTGGTATCACGGTACGTGCTCTTAAAAATAGAGTGGGCGAACACATACGTAATATCTGTAATAGTCCCAGAAACATTGAAAATAGAAAGAAATTGACATCAGTAGCCAGACACTTTAATGAATATCATAGTTCTAAACCTAATTTGCAATGCTGGGTACTTCAAAAATAACATTGGGCATTAGAAGAGGAGATTTAGAACAGGAACTTCTTAAAGCAGAAACCAGATGGATATCAATACTCAACACTGTATCTCCTAATGGTCTAAATGAATATAACAACTTTGGTGTATATCTTTAAAAACATACTATGCAGATGTTTGTTGTATATCCAATCCCCTCCTTTTTCCTTTTCTTTTCCCCCTTATTTGTTGATATTTTTCAGATTGCAACACTACATAATTTATCATTAGTGTATCTAATAACTGTGTCTGTAATGTTTCTTGGTTATAGTATACTTTAATTCTGGCCTTAAAATCATATTGGTGTTTAGAAATCATTTTAGATTTAAATTCTCTCTAACATAATAAATTACACTAGATATATTTGGCTTATTCTGCTCTGTACTTTGATGATTGCCTCATATTGATATAGGTTCACTCTCTTCAGCAGATCAGATAGGTAGATCGTTTTGTGTTGTAAACTCCATTACAAGAGGTGATATTATTAGTCATATAAAGTATCTTTGCCTTCCTCTAACTTATACTATGTTTTATCACTTATGGATAATGGTCACTGTATATTTATCACACTATAGTACGTTTATATTATATTGCTCCACAATTTCTATATCTTTATAACGCTTTATTGTCCTTACAGGACTTGGGATGATATATAATTTAGAATATAGATTATCCACCTGTTTAATCAAGCATTCGCTGGCTCTATAAAAGATCCATGTCACTTCTATGACAGAACTGATCCCGGAGGAAGCAGAAGACGCGAAACTCGCGCGTCTGATCAGCTGAGCTGTTGGTCCCCGCTGATGACGTACGCAAACGGCTGCACGCTTGCGTAGATACACATTTGGATTGTGCTTGTGACTGGAAGCTTATCGGTTGGACTCAGACAAGGTAAGTGGAGTAGAGGAGACTAGTCATAGACATGGTAGAGAAGGGAATCTATATTTAATAGGGACAAGGGACAAATAGCGGGTCCCCCAAGGTTTTCTCAATAGGGTCATCTGCTATGATATTACAGATAGGGACACAGAGGTAGATTTTTTTGTCCCCTCTATCTCCACTCCATTTTTCTACTACATATTTTTCTACTATATATTTTTCTACTATTTATTATTGTAGCACATCATCTGCTATCATGTGCAATCATTCATCTTAATTGGGGAGACCAATATTATAGGTATCGCAATTAGGTTTTGATATTTAATGGTATTTAACTAATAACAAGTGGATATAAGTTTACATATCCTAAATCACATTTTTGTGTCCATTTATAATACCATAATAATTTTTTCCACTTGTTTTTTCTATTGACTGATATTTATTGCGACTCTTATAATTACGATATCTAGTATATCCTTTTAAATTTGTATTTTGTGTATATATTTTTATATTGTATTATAATAAACGGTATATTTTAATTATATATGGAATGGGTCCTTTTTGCATTATCATATGTAGCATGCTAATATTTATGGCTTTATGGGTCTAAAACTAGTGATTGGAATTTAAAGGTGTCTGTACTTTCCTCTTCTCTTATTATTTCTAACTACTCATAGTTGCACACTCAAAAGGACAGTTAAGGTGATATTCATTGTGTGAAAGAGCACAAGATTCTATGTTAAAGTGACCTATTGCTTTATTGTCTAAGTCTCATATGAGACAGTGCTGATTAACAGCTTCTGTCCCAATGAACGTTTCACATTTTATGGTTTAACTGCTTACAGGAGTTAACACAGGAATTAACCACTCAATTAACATAGAATTTTCTGTTCGTTCACACAATGAAGAGCACTCATAATTAGGTCAATGGGCTTGTAAGTGATTCATCCAGGTTCAAGCCTAGAAGTCAGATAGTTAGGAAGGAATGGAAACCAATGTTTTCTTCAACATCATTAACCCACATCCCTTTCTTTTCTTTTTTCTCTTTTTCAGCTTCACAGGGCTCTGGGTCCACTGGTGGAGCCAGAGGTGGGACCATCAGCTCCATTGGAGATGGAGGACATGGACCAAGCCCTCGCTCAGCAGCATCTGGTGCAGGGGGAGGAGGGACAACCACAAACCTTATGCCCTGGTGAGGAGGTGGAGGGCTTTACCTGGTCAGTGGGGGCATTTGCAGGACCTTCTGCCACCCCGGTGGCCTTCGACCCCACTGTCTCCCTCTTCCAGAAACTACAGCCATCACCGGGGCACACATATTGAGGGACGACAGGGGCATGCCCCCACCATCTCCTCCCCCCTGCAGTACGGAGGCCTGGCTCCCACCACCAGGTCCATCACCACCATCACTCCAATGGATCTAGGCACTGACCAGGTTACAGGCCCTCCCCACTGGGCCACCACCACCACCACATCCACAACCACCTATGGGCCAAGAAGGCAGTCCTCCATCCAAACCACCACCAAGCCAGGCTGCTCAGGAAGAGATGCTTGCTATGTCGAGACAGGTTTTGAAGTGTCTACAATGGATCCAGGCCAGTATCTCCTCCAATCATGCCAAGGTCATAAGCACCCTGGTCAGGCGTAATAGGGAGGAGAGGAAGCACCATCTCATGACTGAGTCCTTCCTCGCCGGGCTGCCCAGATTGGGGGCCAAAGCGTGGTCCAGCAGGTGACAACAGATGCAGTTCAGCCCCTCCTCTCCTCCATCCATGTCTCCCCCACCACCACAAGCACTGTCATTGCTTGTGCTGCTGCCTCATGGGGGGATGCCTCCCCCTGTCCTCCCCAGCACCTGTGAGACGGAGGTCGCACACAGGGGATTGGGGCGATGATGCTAGGTGGAGGAGAATGTAGGGGATGCGCATATTTTGTGCCTGCTCAACAGAACTCCTCAAGGACAATCTATTGATCCAAATATTAACGTAATCTAGTCTCACTACAGAGTCTTGAATCTTGGCCTATGTGATGGTGATATTTTGCCCGCAAATGGCTACCTCCCATGACATGGTCTATGATCCTCTTATCTGTGGACAAGTAGGGTTCTGTTTAACATTTCGCTAATTGATGGTCACTGAGGAATGCTGTTAAGAAGAGATGCTCCAGTCCCTTTATTTTGTAAGGCCTTATGTTTAATTTTGTATTTTTCTTTTTTTGGTTAAGCACAATTCAGGTCCTTGAAGGCATCTTCTGCATCTGCAAGCATTGTGTAGGAAATGTATTAATTGTAAGATTTTCTAAGCGCCTCTCAGGTGGATATTGCTTCAAAGAAATCCCCCTCTTAACATGTAGCAACATTAAAGCTATAATATATCCAGATATGTAAAACAAGATTGTTGTTAGATTGAATGTAGACTAATATCGCTATGTCGGTGGACTTGAAAACTCTCACAATGGCATGTTAATGACAGCAGCATTAACATATGTACTAGTGAAGCTTGTGATCCTGTCCTCAATATCAGTATTAGAATAAATCCTTGTGTCTGATGTAAGTAACAGTGAATTGCAAACTATTTGTCCCATATTGCTGATATCATGAGTATCCTTTAACATGTGCCAACACCTGTATAGCTGATGGATGTGATATCAATGCTGATTAACAATATCATATGGTGAAGGTGATAGTACACCTTGACCACTGACGGTGGTCACAGATAAGCATTTATTGTGAGATGACACATCATTATTAACGGTCATGGCCAGTGAGTTATCCTGAGAACTAGCTGATGGTTAGTAATGCTTGCAGATGTAAATCAGGTGAGTTGGTATATTGTTACAGTTTTAGCACTGTACTATACATGCATATTTTTCTTTTTTTTTTATCCTCCACCGCCGTTTTTTTTTTTGGACTACTTCTTTTCAGATTTTTGTTTTGGAAACACACTGTATGTATGGAACTGGATTCGATTACACAGTTCAGAAGTTTTTGCATCCGTTTCATTGAGCAGATATAGACAAGTTGTAAGTGATACTCACAGTACTGGTTTCTTTGATTAAATGAAGTAATTTCTGATGATCATTATTTTCATCAGATTCCGTTTGCAGTGTTGTAGTGACAACATTAGACCCTGCAGCAAGGCTTTTCATATTGGCATAAGCATGGACATTCCAAAATAAGATAAAATATATATTTTTTAAATCCCTATTTTTTATTTGGGGATTGTTGTGCAATTAATTGTAATGACTTTCATTGCTTTCCCCTTGTTTTAAAGTCCAGTGGTATGTTTATATTGTCTTTTGCAGTGTTAAGAACTTGTCTGTAAACCCTTTGTGGGTCCTATTTGGAGCCCGTAATATTGTTGGCTATGGGTTTGAATGACAGTCAGTCTTTGGGGATTTGTAGCAATTTAATAGCGATTTGCGATTGTAACATTTATGGGCTTGAAAGATCCAAGGCTTAGCTGGGTCGGAGTTCCGATTTTGGCACACTCTGTGTTTTTCCGCCTGTAACCCGCAGATCCTTTGTTGGTAGCAAAAAGAGGCCAATTTAATAGCCGTAACTTTTGTTGACTCTTTTACGGGTTTCAGGAACTACAAATAGGCAAATTTAATAAGGCCGTGGTGGCTCTTATTTTATTAATTTAATCAACAATTTGTAATTAAAGCTCACAAATTGATACTGTAAAAATGTGGGCCAACAATAGAATAACAACAAGTGAACTAAGTGTTCCCCTCCTCTTTCTCGGAACACCTGATCCATGATTGGCTTAGATGGTAGATGGGGATAAACTCTTATCACTAATTGGCTATGCTCTTCTTTTACATCATATCCAGTATTTATAACTGTGCAGTTTTAAAAATTGTTATAGATATTGTAATATTTGATATTTTTGGCCTTCTGGTTTCAAAACCATTGTTTTTGTTGAGGTATAATGAAAGGGTTAACATTTTACTTGACCCTTTTGTGACCACAAGGCTGCAAAGCCAGTTTTATTGTGTAAGCAGACCCTTGCAAGTTTTCTCTACTGTATGCACCTAGGATTTTTAACCTCTCCCTAAATACCACAACATTTATGTACACATGGCAAAACCTGTATGACCTGTAAATGACCCTGCATAACTGACCATGTAAAGTCAGCATGCACCTCTGAAAACAATGCAAATGATGGGTGGGCAAAGCCATATATAGTGTTATTATTATTATTATTATCTTTTAGTGTTCTGCCATAAGGCCTATTAAAACAGAGACACTTTGATATCACTGCCTTGCGTGTGTCATTCTGTCTCCTTGACCAGCAGGAGAGAGGTGCTTAAGGAAGGTGGATAAAGGTCTTCATCTAGGGTAGCACGGATCCTAGCAGTGGCAGACATCCTGCTCTAACAGTTATTGTGAATCATTGTAAAGTGAACCATTGCAAACCGATGGTTACTGGTACATCCAAAGAATAGAAAAACAAACAACTAATGTGCAACTCAATAATGAAAAATGTTCAGTGGTCCATAGGAAAAAAACGTAGTTACACATCTTTATTGCTGTTTAGAAAAAACCTCTAAATTCTCCATGGAATAATCAGAAAAACATTTTGTAATACCTTAAATTATCCAGGAAGGAATAAAATAAATTAACTTATTTACTTACTTTTATTTTTCACTCTTACTTTGTATGATGAAAAATATACCTAAATATGTTGTATACAAGTTTATTTGCACATTAAGGCATTATATGACAATGTTTTCACTCAATCCAAAAACGCTTAAAAATTTACATTTATAGTTGATAAATTTAGTTTAAACATCTAGGTTTAAAACCCATCATATATGTTAAAAAATTTGAATGAGGATAAAGAGTAATTAATACTATCAAGGGACCAGGAGTCACTATGTTACATTTCCACTCACTCTGTACCAACAGATCCGAAGTCACTTTAATTCATCTCATTCACTCACTGTAAAGCAGTAACAGTGCCAAACACAGATAATTAATCTTATAATACCCAGTATGAATGTTTGCATCCAATAATTGTAAGGATGAATAGAAAGGTAAGTAACTAATTACCCACTGAGTGCACTGGAAATGTTATTCTTATTTTAATAACCTAATAAAAAAAGTTTTATCACTTGACAGTAATAGTGTATTGAGCATTTGAGTGCTTTATATGTGTGCCTTTTTTTTTACTACAACCCATATTGCTGAGAACTATATACAGTATGTAATAGGTACCAATAAGAGATATTGAAAATTCATAAATATGATCCATGAAGGTGTGAACCATTAGACTCATAATGGTTGCACCTGGATAATTTGTTGGTAGGTTGAGCCCAAGATTGAATTCAGTTTTAAAATACTCTCTAATTTTTTTTTCTGTATGGGTGTAACAAAAGCAGACAACAAAATAAAGGAGTAATGTACAATTTTGAGAGAATTTTCACAAGGAGAATACAGAAAAGTATCCTGATAATGCCTGTGGTTGACTGAGAATTAAACTGCTAAAATGTTACTATTGTTTGAGAATTTTTTTTTATTTTTGTGAAATATATAACAAATTAACATAAGCAGCTATATAAGCCATGAGCATAATTTTTTCAAACAAATCTTCAATTTAGCAGACTTGATTGCATCATAGGCGCTTCCATCTAAGATAGCTAGAGAGCCTGTAACCCATTTTATACTTTCTAAAACATTTTGCCTATTAATAATTAATTTACGAGCATATTATAAATATTACACTTCAGTGGTCCTTTGAGGTCAAGTTTACGTTATCTCAAAAACATTTTTATTTGCTTTAGTACACAGCTATCTCTCTTTTCATTACATAGCCCTTGATTACATGCCACTTGCTAAGTTTGTACGTGTGAAAATCACACATAAATAACATTGCTATCACATGCTTACATATGTACCTTAGTGTGTAACTCTTTGCAAGTAAAAGCTACATTACTTGCTCCCTGCTTTACACACAGTGTGGTCTAAATCTCTGTTATATGGCACCCAGTAATGTGTGATTGCAAAGGTATGCGACTGCTAGTAAAAGCAGTGTGACAAATGACCAGTCTCCACTGGGTTTCTGGCAGTTTGATGGATGAGCTCAATACAGGAGACTTCAGTAGGTTTCTATAGCCACTTCTGGTTCTTCTAGAATGTGCACAGCATCTATCTCACAACAGGTACCACCGTGCTTCCATTCCTACAATGTCTGCAACTTTTTATCTTTGCTAGGAAGATATGTTCAGAATTGTGGTTTTGCTAGAATTTTTCCAAAATTACCCTAAAAAGGCATATACAACAGAAACTTAAGTCTACAAATAAAAAAGACCAAACATAGCCATTCAAATATCATCCCTGACTCTCAACAATACATAGCATAGATTAATAAAGTACAGCACAATTTTAAAGAAAAATACTTGTTCACACTAAACAGCACCATGCAATTAATACTAAACTAACCATGTATAATATACAACCCCGGAGTTAACACCTGCTAATTATTAAAATTTTCTTTTAAATATATATGTGATTATGAAGATGTTAGATATCCAGGATTTCAATATCCTCTGGTTGTGTATTCAGTTTCTATCTGATTAAGCTTATTAACTCACTCAAATTCATTAATCTTAATGATAGACCTGGGCTCAAGCAGATAGAACCTGAATTGACAATCAGACAGATACTGAAATCCTGGTATGTTACCATTATAGGGCTGAATTCCCACTTCTGGTCTTATGTGCATACATCATTGCCCCATTTTAAAAAAAAGACACAGATGCAAAGAATCAGTTTCAAAGAAAGTAAAATAAATATGGTCAAAAAAGAAACAAGAGAATGCAGCAATATTTTCTGTACAGTGCAAAAGAGGCTGCAGAAAAAAATAAAATAAAAAACGTAAACAAAGCCGTAGCAATTTAGAAAACTATATAGTATAGAGAGGGAGAGAGGGAGGAGGAGAGAGGGAGGGAGAGAGGGAGGAGGAGAGAGGGAGGGAGAGAGGGAAGGAGACAGAGAGAGGGAGGGGAGAGGAGGGGTGAACGGAGAAAGAAAGAGGTTGCACAGAGAGAGAGAGGGTACAGAGAGAGAGGGCGCACAGAGAGGTAGAGGGTGCACAGAGATAGAGACAGAGGGCATACAGAGACACAGCACTGAGAGAGACAGAACGGACTAAATTATACCATAATTTATGACAGGCAAGTTGCTAGTAAATTGTAATAAGAGTCAAGTGGTCAGGTTGTAATATTAGAGGCTGAAAGGACTGAAGACTGACAGAAATTTAAGTGTGATATAAGGAAATATCTTGTCTGATCAAGCATACTGCATGTTCTTTAAAGGTTTGGCAATCTCTTGGGCTCAAAAACAGTGGAGGTGAGTGTAGTAGTAGTTTAGGGAATTGAGGAGGCTGTTGTGATTGGAAGATAGAGTGGATATGAGGGATAGAATGAGATAGAGAGGTGAAGAGCAGCATTTAAGGATTAAAGAACTAAATTGTGACAGAGAAAATCTGTAACTTCCTCTAGTGATGTTCAGCTGTGTGGGAAAACGTATGAAGGTAGCATGCCACATTTGTAACTGAACACATTTGGAATGCATAGAGTTGTGGAAGCAATTAGGTCAAATGCAAAGGATAGTATTTTGTGTTTTGAAGCAGCAATGATTGGTGTAGGACAGTGGAGTGGTACTGGAGAGGATTGGCTTTAATACATTTACAAGTAAAGCTCATATGTTTGTTTTTAGGGCACGGCATGTCGTAAAAAATAAATATTTTTTTCTTACTTTTGAAATTGACAGTTTTTTCCTCAGAGAGGGGAGCCTAATTTTTAAATGCATTACAACTGTCCGTTTATTGAGTTGTAAAGTTGTTGAGTGCCAGGAATTGAGAGCTTTTCATAGGTTTGTGGAGGCTGAGCTGATCGTTTTGGGGTAGGTGTTATAGCAAAACTACAGGCTAGTAGATAGTGGTCAGAGAGGATTGAGTGAATTGGAGAATTGAGAGTGCAAAGATCAGAGAAGACAAGTTTGATAGTCTGGCCATCAAGTGTAATCAAGAAGTAATAAACAATGATAAGCTAAACGACAAGTGTAGACAAGAATGTGGTCAAAATAAGAAGTTGTTCCTGGGACAAGATAGATTGCTACCAGACAAGGAGGGAGAAAAGCAGAATTAATATATTGTTGTTAGAGTTACACACCAGATTTTCAAAGGAATATTTAATTAGGCACTCATTCAATTACAATTTGGCCAATTGAATAGGGCTCTAAATAAGCACATAACATATATTTTTTAAATAAGTTTTTAGTTAGTGAAAACCTTGCTTTTGGATAGATGCTTACTAACTAAAAACTTCTTTAAAAAAAAATGTTATGTACTTATTTAGAGCCCTATTCAATTGGCCAAAATGCAATTGAATGAGGGCCTTAGTATATAGTATAACTAACTCTAAGAAGCTCAAACTTAGAATTATTTCTCTCTAAAAGAGTAAACCAATATTTGCATTGTTTTTACAAGCAAGGTTGACATACTGTATATATAAGTATAGTTAGGTATTTTACAATATAAAAAGTTCTGTAAAGTTTTCAATGTGCATAGAAAATTAATCTTCCAAAGCCCTTGGTCCATCAAGCTGGGCATGCCGTTAAGGGCCTATTTATTTATAATGACAGACTATAGTTAAAGCAAGTGTTGCTATCAAGGTCCTATATGCAGTAAATATCAACATAAGATTACATTTCTTCTAAGACCAAAAGTAAAGCTAGAGGCAACAACTCTCTCCAGAATCTTAATGTTAAAATCGTGTTTATATCGAAAATGTGGTATCTAACAAGCTAGTTATATCCAAAAAAATGGACTCTGTGGGCTCTTTTGTATTTTATTTGTAGAAACCATATTAATAGGAAGTTCACTTTCTTAACAAGTGCATCATACGAAAATAAAAAAAATAGAGTTGCCTGCTGGGAAAATAACAGAAAAATAAATGTTCAGTGAGAGTAAGATAAATCTTTAAACACTCATAGTATACTAGAATTCTCTCAAAATAATTTTTGAAAACAAATTGAATGGATTAATTTTTAAAGGGACACAGTGTAGGTTCCAATTTTGATGTAATAGTAAATTATATTTTATTTCCAATTGGAATTTAATAAAAAATGTTCTCCGGTAACAGAAAAACAGTTTTGAAGTTACTACATTTTAGTAGACTGGCCTTCTTATCAATACCCAGTTACCCTCATTATATATGGTTTACTCCCTAATTTATCATTTACTTTGCAGGCAATTTGTCAGTGGTCATTAAGCCTCTATTGTTATTGCTACCGTGATCCTTTATTTTTTAAACTGAGTTCACAAATAATTTATTTGGCTTCACTGAGAATTAAGGTCTGGCCTTTGGCTGTGCTATTCTAGGACATTCAGGTTCTTTATTTTAGACAAAGTGTGGTTTTCCCTGTTTGTTCACGGCCATGGTCCTGCTGAAAGTTGAACTTCTGCCCCAGTCAAAGGTCTCTTATAGACTGAAACATACTCTAGAATGCCTTGTGTTTGTGCCCATCAAATTTGCCCTTAATCCCGACTAGTTTCACAGTCCTAGCATGTAAGTCTTCACAAGGCTGTTTGTTTATATATGTTATCTAACAATTTCTGGGGACTTAAAGAAACAGATGCATTTATTCGGAGATCATGCAACATTTTAAATGAAGACAGTTGATTGCACCAGAGTTTTTTTAGGAGGTTCATATGTTTATACAATCAATACTTTGATATCATTACCTTCTTTGTGTGGATCTGATAAATGAAATTTACATCATAAGTGTTTCACCACCATATTCTGCCACCAATACTTTTTGACAGATATGTAGTATGACTCATGAAACACTTTTTACAGGGTAATAAAGTTGCAGCGGTTAGATGCTATTTCAATCTCGAATATGCTGAGCAGTCATAATTCTTGTATTTTTTTTTGTGTGTAACATGAAGACACCTCTAAGTATTCTATGTATTTGTTCTAAGGAAGGAATTCAGTCTATCTGAGTTGCAACTTTTAGCCCAAGGAGCAGTGATTACAGCCTAGTAATCTTAGTATCAGCCCATGATAGGTAGCCTCACAGTTTACAGATGTAGTAAAAATGGAACTAGATCAAATCAAACAGTTGGTTTCTCTCGACATTAATCTCTACATTCCATCTTAGTTAGAATTATATCTTGAACACAGGCTGAAAACTTTAACATGTCCCCTGTCTAAAGGCATTCACATAATTTTATGTATGCTTTGTAATCTGCCAACATTTCAGTGGAATAAAAGAAAAGGGCACAAGGTCAACCATTAACATTTATAAAGCATTTCACTGCTGTCCTTTTTTGTGAAATGTTTATCTTCTTTTAAAACACTAAGCAACTGTAGGCTGGAACATGGCACTGTCTAAGGTTTAAGCACAATGCTGATTATTGGTGACTTTCTGACATTATTACAACAACTAGTATCAAACTGCAACGCTTAGTAGACCTAGATGTCACTGATGGAAAAAGCTCACAGTATTCAAGACTTTAATAACATTACCATTTATAGGTGTAATGTAGGTAATGCTGATGCTGCATGCTCAACATGCTATGATTTCATTTTAGAGTGAGTGATTGCAGATGTAATACTGTGTCTATCATTACACATACGCATAATGCATTGAATGCTGTAATTAACACTGCAGGCCCTCTGCTACCAGTGGAAATACTCAGAAAATATGCTGAGTGACAAAGGAGTTTTTGGTGATAGGGGTGTTCTCAGAATTACATTGCATGATTACATTTGTGACTTCCTGATTTAAAAAGCGTATACACCAGCATATTGCTCCAATTTGAAGAACATATTCTACGTTTCTCCTTGCTTCATCTTCATCATCATCACTCCATAGTAATTCATCTAGATCAGAAGATATTGAGTGTGATTCTGGAGGGACCTATTAAAAAATCATTATTTTCATTAAATCTGCCAATACTTTTCCCTACTATCAGAACATGCACACAAGTGCTCCTTTTTATAATCATTTTGGAACTAGAGAAAATTGGGGACTATGTGGCAAATAAGGAATACAAGGAATACTATTATTGTTCAATGAAAGGTAAAAAATAGTAATATTGGATTAAATTGTCCATCATGCACCAAACAGTACAATGAGTAAAATGTAATTTCCTCTCTTTTGTCTGAGCATTTTTTACCTAAACATAGATGTAACTATTCCATTTTGCAAACTTCATTAACAGGTTGAATACTGCAATTTAAAAAGCTTTACTAACTGATAGAGTTCTACAGCATACATTTTACAAAACAACCTGACCTTGTAAAAACAGCAAAATAAACATGGTTGGATAACACATATGAGGCTTTTATTATAAATTAGGTTGAATGCACTAAAGGGGTAAACCCCGGATAACTCTTTGTGACGTTAAATCTTAGTAAGTTTGTCACATACTTTAATATAGAAATAGAGAGCTTTTCTTAGAGTTCTCAAAGGCTTCATCTCTAGTGTGTCTGGGCCAATATTGTAAACCAACCTTATGCCTGCACACAGTTTATGCAGAAGTGAATAACAAGCTGGCACATAGGCAGCTGGGAGATTACATCTGTATCTTTGAAGACTATCTCTATTTGTCTATTTCGCAATGTGTTCTCTCTTATCTCCATCCATGTTGGTAAAATGTTTTTAATCCAATTTTTAGCAACCAACCATTTAGCTACAAGAAGAACATGAATTATAATACCCATGACCTTATAGTTCAAATTGACAGGATTTATATGGAATAAAATAAGATCAGGAGATAATTCTAGCTCACACTTGATTATTTTAGAAATTTGAGTCATAGAAATCTTCCAGAATCTTTGGATTATGTTGCAGGATCACCACATGTGTGACTGTGTGCCTAAATCTGAACAACTTCTCCAACATTTTCCCAGACTTTCCTTTGAATCTATTTTAGCTAGAAGGGTTGGAACTGCATACCATTTTTGCATACGAGGCGAGTGTTTTTGCCTGGGTTAAACTTGATATGCAGTAAGTTTGGGCCTTGTGTGTGAATGTTTGCATCTGATTTGCTCAGACAAGTAAAGTGTGTTTATTTCCTGTGTGCAGTGATTTGGTACAGATGAGAGGGGAGTGTTTTTACCTGGGTTAAAATTACATATACATTTGGTCCTTGTTTGTGACTGTTTACAGGAGGGAGTTCAAAGAAAAGGGTCAAATTGTAGTATTTTTTATTTTTTTTGTTATGAGTCAGTCCAGTGGCTACCTCACACAGTGTACATTCTGTCACATGTATGCAATACTGGAACAGATGATCCAGAGTCCATACCTCTGTGAGAGGTTTGAGCATGTTGCCTCTCTGGAGAACTGGAGAGGAGAATTGCAGCACCTAATAATATTGCTCCACTGGAAAGGGCGCTAGTGCTCACTGAGCACAGTTTAGCTGAGCCTAGCATGGAGGGTGGAGCTGAGGCTAGTAAGGATGTTGAGGGAGGTAGCTGAGTTACAGTTAGAAGGGGAAGCAGGAGGAACAGGAGCAAAAGGCACCAACAGATTTGCCAGATTGAGTGAAACTGTTGGGGATGTCCATTCATGAATGGCAATGCCAGGTAGAGCTGTTCCCTCTAACAGTTCTACTGGAGGAGTGGGAGAGCCATTTAGGCAGAGCAACAGACAGGTTTTGGTAGTAGGGACTCTATTATTAGGAAGGTAGACAGGGTGATTTGTCACCCAGATCCCATGAATCAAACAGTTTGCTGTCTCCTGGGTGCTCGCGTTCGGCATGTTGTGGATCCGGTAGATACATTATTGTGAGCGGCTGGAATTTAACTGGCGGTCTTGGTACATGTTGGTATCAATGACAAAGTTAGGGGAAGATGGAGTGTCCTAAAGAATGATTTTATAGAATAAGGGAATACGCTTAAGGGAAGGACCTCCAATGAAGTATTTTCTGAGATACTACCAGTGCCACGTGCTAGCCCAGTTAGACAGAAGGAGCTTAGGGAGGTTAATGCATGCCTAAAGATGTGGTGCACTAAGGAGGAGTTTGGGTTTTTAGAGCTCTGGGCTGACTTTTCACTTGGGTACAATCTCTTGTGTAGCTTTTGTGCTAGGGGAAAGGATGGTAGAATGGCTGGTGGGGGTTAAACTAATAGGTGGGGGGAGGGACTAAATAGAGGTAATCTGGTAGAAAGTGTAGAGGGGATAAGGGATGAATTAACTACTCATGGAAGAGGAGATGGTGGAGGGTTAGTATAGTCAATAGGGAGGTATTACCAAGTAATTCAAGAACAGGGGTATGCACCTGAAAACTACAAACTCATAACATAAGACGTATGCTTACTAATGCCAGAAGCTTGCCAGGAAAAATGGGAAAGCGAGAATTATTGGCAATTAACGAAAAATGGGATTAAATAGGCATTACCGAAACATCGTGGGACGAATCTCATGACTGGATTGTTAATCTGGATGTTATAACCTATTGAGGAAAGGTTGGGGCAATGGTAAAAGAGGAGGAGGGATTTGTCGATATGTTAAGCCTGAATTTAAGCCTATAGTCAGAGAAGATATTTATGGTGGAACTAGCAGTAATGTTGAATGTTTGTGGGTAGAGTTAAATAGCGGAGCAGCAAATTCTAAAAGAATATTAGTAGGAGTATGCTCTAAAGCCCAAATATAATTGAAAGTGAGAAAATGCAATTATTTTTACAGATTGGAAATGCAACTAAGAATGGTCAGGTTCTAATAATGGGAGATTTTAATTACCCTGAAATAAACTGAATAAATGAGACCAGCAGTTCAGCTAAGGGGAGTAGGTTCTTGAGTACACTCAGGGATCATTATCTGGCCCAGGTTATACCAGAGCCTACTTGAAATGAGGCCATCTTGGATTTAGTCATCACAAATAATATTGATATGGTATCAAATGTTGAAATAGGGCAACCTTTGGGAAACAGTGACAAAGTATAGATTGGGACAGAGAACTGTCAGGTAAAAATACTGAACATAAATGGACAACATTTATATCTATACTAAATATACATACACATCGTCATATACCATGTGGGAATAAAAGTAAAAGTAGTAAATGGAATCCAACGTGGCTTAACAATGATTTAAAGATCAAGATACAGAGTAAAAAATAGGCATTTAAATTATACAAACAAGAGGGGACAGAGACTGCTTTACGGGAGTACAAGGAAATCAACAAGGATGCAAAAGGGCTATTACACTGGCTAAAATAGAAAATGAAAAATGAGTTGCAAAAGAGAGTAAGACTAACCCTAAAATATTTTTTAAGTATATTAATGGGAAGAAGGCAAGGAAGGAAGCTATAGGAACACTACAATGTGACACAGGCCATCTGCAGTTAGTGACCAGGAAAAGGCAGATGAGCTAAATAGGCTCTTTTCTTCTGCATATACAAGGGAGGTACCAGTGGTTGGGACACTGCACCATAATGGGGCTACACTACCTTCACCAAATAATTGGGTAATGCAGGAAGAAATCCAAAAGAGGTTGGAAAAAATAAATGCCAATAAAGCCCCAGGTCCTGATGGAATACATCTAAGTGTACTGAGGGAACTGGGTTTTGTAATAGCCAAACAATTATATTTAATTTTTCAAGATTCACTCAACACTGGGTCACTATAAGATGATTTGCGAAAAAAGCGGAGGTGATACCTATATTTAAGAAAGGGGCAAGAGCAAATCTGGTGAATTATAGACCTGTAAGCCTCACTTCTGTAGTGGGAAAGTTTTTAGAAGGGTTAATAAGTCATAATATACAAGAGTATGTCTATTCAAACAGCATTATAAGTAGGATCCAACATGTATTTATGAGGGATAGATTGTGTCAAACAAATCAAATTAGTTTCCATGAGGAGGTTAGTAGGAACCTGGATCAAGGCAACTCAGTGGATGTTGTCTTTTTAGATTTTGCAAAGGCTTTTGACACAGTGATATTTGTGAGACTATTGTGCAAACTAAGGGATGCAGGAATTGCAGTAAATAACTGCTCATTGATTGAGAGCTGGCTAAAAGACAGGAAACAGGGGTTTGTTGTAAATGGAACATACTCGGATTGGACTAATGTGGTAAGTGGGGTTCCTCAGGGCTCAGTATTAGGTCCTCTCCTTTTTAACATATTTATTAATGACTTAGAAGTAGGACTGGAAAGTAGGGTCTCCATTTTTGCTGATGACACAAAGTTGTGCAAGGTAATTTAATCAGAAAATGATGTACTTTCACTCCAAAGTGATTTGCATAAATTAGAGAAATGGGCAATTCATTGTAAGGTGAGATTTAATATGAATAAATGTAAGGTTATGCATCTGGGAAGGAACAACAACCATGCAATCTATAAACTTAATGAAGCAAATCTAGGGATATCTGATACTGAAAGTGATTTGGGAGTGCTTGTGGACAACCACCTACGTAACAGTGCTCAAAGCCAAGCAGCAGCTGCAAAGGCAAATAAACTATTAGCATGTATTAAGAAGGGTATAGAAGCAAGGGAGGCAGATATAATTCCACCACTATACAAATCCCTAGTTTCTCCCTCATTTGGAATATGGAGTACAGTTTTGGGCTCCAATTTATAAAAAGGACATTTTAGACCTGGGAAAAGTACAGAGAAGGGCTACAAAACTAATAAGGGGAATGGAGGGGCTAAGTTATGAAGAAAGACTAACCAAATTAAACTTTTTTTCTCTAGAAAAAAATGTGTCTAAGAAAGGATATGATTACCTTATATAAATATATCCAGGGTCATTATAAAGATTTGTCAAGGGAGCTTTTTGTACCAATAGGTTTTCAACTGACAAGAGGACATCCTTTGAAGTTAGAAGTAAAAAGATTACACCTTAAATAAATAAAAGGGTTCTTCACAGTAAGGTAGTTATCTGTGGAATTCTCTACCAAGGGAGGTGGTGACAGTGGATTTGATAGATAACTTTAAAAAGGGATTGGATATATTTTTTATTAAAAAGGGCATTCAGGGTTATCCTGGTTAATTAGAGAGAGAGTATTGATCCAGAGAGGAATCCGATCGCCAGTATCTGGGGCCAGGAAGGATTTTTTTTTTCCCTTTTGAAGACAATTGCCAAAGTTTCACTGGGGTTTTTTGTTTGCCTTCCTCTGGATCAATGAACAACTAATCCGCATACTGCAGACCAGAGGAGATCTTAAAAGGTTGAACTCGATGGGCTAATAGTCTTTTTTCAGAATCAGTTACTATGTATCTATGTAACTATGTCTCTCTAAGCAAGGCACATTTTATATTAGTCTTCGTTAATTTGATAGCTCTAAACCATTTTTCCACTTCCCATTGCTTATATAAATCCTTTTTCCACTTCAGCATTGCTAAAGATTTAGATATGGAATACTTCTGCTTTGTCTTAAACATATTTTCAAAATGAGTGAATTCCCTAGGGGTGGTTAAATTGTAATCACTCTAATGACTGCTTGTTTCAAAGAATTACAGTTTAACCACTGAAATAATGTTACTTTTTACACAATCTTCAAAGGATCTAAATAATCCACCATAGAACAAATCGGACCAAAATTTTACATTCCAACAGCCCTATTAAATTCCCCCAACGTGAAAAACCGTAGTCGTAACAGAGCCCACATGACTTACGTCTATTAAATTGGCCTCTAAAAGCTAAACGCAAACGACCTGCAGGTTACATGCGGAAAAACCCTACGGGATGTCGAAATCGGAACTCCATTGCCGCAAATCTGTTACATTCAAAAATCTCTATTAAATTGCTACGAATCCACTACCGTTCAAACCCGTAACCAGCAAATGGATCCAAAAAGCCAATGGGTACAACGGAGGCCCCGCAAGGGGGTCAAAGTCCTATGCGTAGCACTGTAAATGCAAATATACACACACTACTGTACTTATAATTAAAGGGAAAGTGATGTAGCACAACATTTTCAAGCTCGCAATTCTGCAATATAAAATACTTTTTTTTATGTTTAATTTCCGTGTTATATCGATCCCGGAAATCAATGTGTTAATACATATAATGGAAGTCGCAAGGACTAGAATATTATATTTACTGATTTATTAATATTGCTTTATTTCTGAAATGCAGGTCTGATTGTAACTCGTAATTCAAACCCGTAAGGGATTGAAGTCTAACCTCCATTTTTCAGTGACGTAATTGTAACGGAACCCATCACTGTTTTACCCTGTTTTATGATTATTATGGTTAAAATATGATCCTACTATTATACTGCATGTATGTTGGTTTATGCTCTGCAGAATATTGTCCCAGACATTTGCAGCTACTTGGCATGGGAGATAATCCTGTTACAGAGACTCCGCATAAGATAAAGGAAGTCTATTGTATACAGTGTTTTCATTCTCAGATAAGAACAAAGAAGTGTAATTGAATCAATGTCTGATTGTATCAAAGTTTCCAGGGAGCCTCGGGGAGGTGTGACCCACCTATTGTTCTCTTTATGTGTATTGTGCGGCCAAATATGGGCATGTGTATTACCTGTGGGAAGAGATGGGTATAAATATTTCTGCACATAACAAAATAAAGTCAGTATTCATTTGACTCCCAAATTGTGTGTCGTCCAATATGGGAGGTTGGGAATGGTGAAACTGTAGTGCCTCTTGGGGATTTTACCGTATACCAGCGGAGATATTGGACTGCGTGTTCCAGCTCCGTTACATTTGATGGCAGCGACGGGATTCAAACCTCACAGCAGACCGTTGTTCGGCAGTTACAGCCATTTGGGAAATTTGCTATTTCGTATGGAACCGAAAGGAAAGGGTATGTGAATAGTCCCGAACGGATAGTGAATGGAGACAGACTATACCAACTTGAAACGGGCCACGCTAAAAGAGCTATTGGAAGCAAGGGGAATTATTGCCAGCAATAAAACCAAAGCTACCCTTATTGTTGAACTCATGGAGGGAGACCGGGCAGCTGCTGCAGCACCTCTTACGGACAGCACACAGAATGAGTTTGGAAGAGAACTCCAAAGCAAACTGGCCTATTTCCCAGGTACGCCTCCCACAGAAACCTTGGAAAGGATTATGTCAGATGTCCACGAATACATAATGGGAAAGCAGCGGGCAGACTAGAGGTCCAGAGAGGGGGCCCTAATCACACCACACATAGTACCGGGGAAGCCTAAACTCCCGTACCATGCTTTTAAAAACTATGTGGAGACCGAAGACATTGATGGCTACTTGCATGACTTTGAGAGGTTATGCCAATTACATAAGATCAACGCCGCCGACCAGGTAACCCTGTTGGTGAGTAAGCTAGCGGGCCGGGCAGCAGAAGCCTACCGCACCATGCCAGACGAGGATAGCAGAGACTACCAGAAAGTAAAGCAGGCGATCCTGGACAGGTACGCAATTACCCCGGAGGCATACCGGCAGCGGTTCCGAGAAAGCCGAAAGACGGAGAAAGATACTCACATGAGGAGTGGGCGCACCGCTTTACTAGGGCGGGCAAAGGTTGGGTACAAGCCGCACCAGCAACCACAGTGGAGGACATGCTGCAATTACTGCTACTGGAGCAATTCTTCCAGGGGTTAACCCCGGATTTACAAAACTGGCTGAGAGATCAGAAACCGAGCATCTTAACTGAAGCTGCCATGTGGGCAGATGAGTACCAAGATGCCAGGAGGGCACAGCAGGCACAGGCACGGTCCATCTTGGGAGCTGCTAACCGACCTCCCACCATTAACCCCACCCCAGCACTGCGTCCGGGTGGTGGGAACTACCAAACCCCTCCACGGTACAACAATGCCCGATCTTTCATCAGGTGCCACACGTGTAACCAGCAGGGCCACATGCAAAGAGACTGTCCCAGAAACAGAAACCGCTCCACGTGGAATGCTCCAACCAATTCCCCTGCAAACCGGGCAGCATTACACTGCTACCAGAGTGAGCCTCGACAACCTTTCTTCGGGACCCAGTCTAATGAAGAATCTTTGGGCACCCTCCACGAGGTTAACCCAGTACAAGCAGCTGCAGACAACCGACAGGGACATCGCCAAGGGGTACACGTAGAGGGAAAACGCCTTCAGGGTCTGCGCGATTCTGGGGCCACCATAACCCTGGTTCGCAATCACCTAGTCCCCAAGCACCAGCTCACTGGAGAATATGTGGCAGTCCGGGTGGCAGGGGGGGCGATTTACAAAATTCCCACTGCTAAAGTACATTTGGATTGGGGAGCGGGGTCGGGGAATGTGGAAGTGGGCCTCATGCAGGACTTACCAGCTGATGTCATCCTGGATAACGACTTGGGGGAGCTGACCTCCGCTTTTGTTTCTCAGCACCCCGCGCAGGAAGCGCTACCCGTGGTAACACGGCAGCAGGCCCGCACCGCCGCATCTTCTGAACACTCTGAGGCTCTGGTAAGTAATAGTATTGACCCACCTTTCATCCCCTGGGCTCCCCCCTTTAGAGTTTGGTACTGAAGTAGTCACCGACCCGTCCCTGCAGGTATACCGGGATAGGGTTACACAGAATCAGGCAGGGTTGGAGGGGGAAAGATATGGTTGGGAGAAAGGATTATTGTATAGATATGCTGAGAAGGTAGTAGCAGGATCTGTACCCGTGACCCTCACACAATTAGTCGTGCCCCGAAAGTACAGGCAAGAATTACTACCTATTGCCCATGACATCCCTTTATCAGGACATCTAGGCGTCAGTAGGACGAAGCATCGTTTGACCCAAAACTTCTTTTGGCCAGGGTTCTCCAAAGATATTCGGCAGTATTGCCAAACTTGTGACACATGCCAGAGAGTAGGGAAGAGAGGGGACCGGTACAAGGCAAAAATGCACTCCCTACCCATAATAGATGAGCCCTTCAGCAGAGTGGCAGTAGATATAATCGGACCCCTGGCAAAACCCAGCCCATCAGGGAAGAAGTATATACTAACCGTAGTAGACTATGCCACCCGGTACCCAGAGGCCGTAGCCCTAACTAATATCCATGCGGAGACTATAGTAGATGCCCTAATCCGGATATTCTCCAGAATGGGGTTCCCCAAAGAGATTATCTCAGATCGGGGTACCAAATTCACGGCCGAAGTCACTCATCAGTTATGGAGAACATGTGGGGTGAAACCTATTGTAAACTCAGCGTATCACCCCCAGTCCAATGGGCTCTGTGAACGGTTCAACGGAACATTAAAGCAAATGTTTTTTGTTTTTTTTATTAATCCAGAGGAAGGCAAACAGAAAAAAACAAACAAGTGAAACTTAGCCAATCGTTTCAAAGGAAAAAAAGAATCCTTCCTGACCCAGATACTGGCGATGGGATTTCTCCCTGGATCAATACTCTCTCTCTAATTATCCAGGATAACCCTGAATTCCCTTTTTATTTAGAAATAAATCCAGTCCCCTTTTAAAGTTATCTATTGAATCCGCTGTCACCACCTCATCCGGTAGAGAATTCCACATTATATTAGTAAGTAAAAAATATTTAAAATATGTTGACAGGTTCTTCTACATTTCCTCTTTATGCATATGCAGAAATGTGTATAGAGTATCAGGTCAATTATGAATATTCATTATAAAATCTTATTGAAGGCAGTACAGTAATATTGAAAACAACAGTAGCATAAAATCAGTTAAAGAGACATGGAGAGAATGTATTTGCTTGTTGAATCAGAAAGAAGGTACTTTATAATTTGTCACAGTTGTTTTTTTTCAAATAAAGATCCCAGAGCCCAAAAACTTTTGTTTCAATGAAGTGTAAACAGGACTTCCTTATATTTTTAATGTAAAAAAACAAACAAACAACTTTTGTAATGTTTAAAACAAGCTCTTTTAAAGGCTTTAAAAACAGTTGTGTCCCATGAACCGTTAAAATATCTCCCACTGATCTGGGTATTTTCCTGATAATGGCACAAATTAAGGAACTGGCCATTATAACTGTAGGCTGTACGTAATTTTTTATATCTTACTGGGTGTATTTTCAACTAAATAAAACAACTTTCTTTCATTAATAGAAAGTGCATAATTAAATTAGAATGTAACACATGCTGGTACAAACTCAGTCCTGAAAGGCCAGTATCAAGCATGCTTCAGGTTTCGTGTTTGAGTACAGTCACTAGTCATTGTGGAAGGAATTTGTTGAGAGTGGGGAGTAGTGGCAGAGTTAGTGATTGAAGGGCCCTGATTCAAAATAATTTGGAATCCACCTCTACAAGGTAGGTGCTCCCTGGCGAGTTAATAAAAATAAAAAAATATACATGCAGTGCCTTGCAAAAGTATTCACCCCCCTTGGCTTTTTACCTATTTTGTTACATTACAGCTTTAAATTCAATGTTTTGTTAATCTGAAGTTTATGTGATAGACCAGAACACAATCCTCTAAGTTGGTGAAGTGAAATGAGAAAAATATATACATAAAACTATTTTTTAGAAATAGAAAACAGAAAATTGGCATGTGCGTATGTATTCACCCCCTTTGCTATGAAGCCCATAAAAATCTCTGGTGCAACCAATTACCTTCTGAAGTCCCATAATTAGTGAAAGGATGTTCACCTGTGTGCAATCTAAGTGTCACATGATCTGTCATTACATATACACACCATTTTTGAAAGGCCCCAGAGGCTGCAACACCTAAGCAAGAGGGACCACTAACCAAGCACTGCCATGAAGACCAAGGAACTCTCCAAACAAGTAAGGGACAATGTTGTTAAGAAGTACAAGTCAGGGTTAGGTTATAAAAAAATATCCAAATCTTTGATGATCCCCAGGAACACCATCAAATCTGTCATAGCCAAATGGAAAGAACATGGCACAACAGCAAACCTGCCAAGAGACGGCCGCCCACCAAAACTCACGGACCATGCAAGGAGGGCATCAAAGAGGCAGCACAAAGACCTAAGGTAACCCTGGAGGAGCTGCAGAGTTCCACAGCAGAGACTGGAGTATCTGTACATAGGACGACGCTTCATAGAGTTGGGCTTTATGGCAGAGTTGCTAGAAGAAAGCCATTACTTTCAGCAAAAAACAAAATGGCACATTTTGAGTTTGTGAAAAGGCATGTAGGAGACTCCCAAAATGTATGGAGGAAGGTGCTCTGGTCTGATAAGACCAAAATTGAACCTTTCGGCCATCAAAGAAAACGCTATGTCTGGCGCAAACCCAACATATCACATCACACAAAGAACACCATCTCCCCAGTGAAACATGGTGGTGGCAGCATCATGCTGTGGGGATGTTTTTCAGCAGCCGTGACTGGGAAACCGGTCAGAGTTGTGGGAAAGATGGATGGTGCTAAATACAAGGATATTCTTGAGCAAAACCTGTACCACTCTTTGCGTGATTTGAGGCTAGGACGGAGGTTCACCTTCCAGCAGGACAATGACCCCAAACACACTGCTAAAGCAACACTTGAGTGGTTTAAGGAGAAACATGTAAATGTGTTGGAATGGCCTAGTCAAAGCCCAGACCTCAATCCAATAGAAAATCTGTGGTCAGACTTAAAGATTGCTGTTCACAAGCGCAAACCATCCAACTTGAAGGAGCTGGAGCAGTTTGCAAGGAGGACTGGGCAAAAATCCCAGTGGTAAGATGTGGCAAGCTCATAGAGACTTATCCAAAGTGACTTGGAGCTGTGATTGCCGCAAAAGGTGGCTCTACAAAGTATTGACTTTAGGGGTTGTGAATAGTTATGCACATTTACTTTTTCTGTTATTTTGTCCTATTTGTTGTTTGCTTTACAATAGAAAAAAAAATCTTCAAAGTTGTGAGCATGTTCTGTAAATTAAATTATGCAAATCCTCTAACAATCCATGTTAATTCCAGGTTGTGAGGCAACAAAACACAAAAGATGCCCAGGGGGGTGAATACTTTTGCAAGGCACTGTAATTCTCCCAAAGGGACACCTCTATTCTTGGCTCTAGATGCTGACCATGATATCAAAATACCTCTCATTAATGCCTAATGTGAGTTCCATAGTTTTTTTTAAATGACCCAAAATTTAATTAAGTTAAAAAAAGCTGTCAATTTCTTTTTTTTTTTAGCTTACCTCTATTCTCACTAGATTTAAAGAGAATGGCATGTATTTTATTTCTCTGAATTTGCTTTAAAGTTGAAAACTTATTCAAGTGTAGTTTTAAGCATGCATGGTCTGACCAATGTATTGGATCTATTTCAATTTTATTAATGATATGTTGCTTGGTCCAATAAGGAATGGTCTATTCTAGTATATGTTTGATGTCTAAAAGAGTAAAATGTATAATCAAACTATTTAGGATGAAGTTTCCTTCAACTATCAAATAGGTTGAAATTTAATAAACTCCTATAAAGGTAATTGGATTTTTGTGTTAATTCGAAATCGGAGCTGTTTTTTAAAAACGATTTCTTGTCTAATATGGGTTCCAAACACATGTTTAGATCACTGCATATAACCAAATAACCTTTTTTTAAATTTGTATATGTGTTTTAAGAGTTTATAAAGAAATGTATTCTGATTCTGGTTGTGGGGATATAAGTTGTATACACATTATTTATAGTTTCCCCCCATATAATGTATCTACCTTGCGAGCCAGCATCAATAAACTCTTCTGATACTAAAAAGTTTCTAATAAAGAAAATTTCCACTCCTCTAGTTTTTGTCTTGTAACTCACAGACATTTTTATAATATAAATTTTGTCTGACAAGCTTGACTCCCTGTCACTAATCTAGTGTGTTTAATGCATGCAAATAATATCAGCATTTTCTTTATAGAAAAATATCATCACTGAGTGTCTTTTAAAAGGAGTGTTCAGGCCTTTTAGATTTTTGGAAAGAATCTTAAGCGTCATAGGTACTAGATGATATACTGTGAAGGACTATTGACACTTTCTGTACCTCCTCCTTCCCAACTAATTCACCGGCACATAAAAACGACATGACAGACTGTTAGGGCTTCATGGGTACCCGGAAGACAAATGATTTTACAACCACTTCGAGCAGAATCTAAGTGTCTTACGCTTTGTTATATAGAGCATAACCACAGCTATTCTTTTTTACAGTAGAAACATTGAGAGGCCATTCATGGATGCAAATTATCATTTTGATAGAAACATTTTAGTAGAAACTTTTTTAGTAAATAAGCACATTCCGTTAACTCGCGATTCTGACATGAGCTAATACAAAAACATTATTAGCATGGAGATAATTCTTATTAATTATCCTTATTTATCATTATATACCAACACAGACTTAACATTATATTTGTGTAAACTCTCTATAAATGTAACATAACAAACAATTGTACAACATCCATAATTGAGATAACATAACTCAATTTTCTCTCTAAATAGTATAATATTTATAAATAATGTTACAAATAAGATCTTTTCTAGTCAGAATGAGAGAAAAGAATCTGACAAGTGTGACCGAAGAAAAGTGAATGTTACCCTAAATGTTGAAATTATATTTGCGTTTAGCACTCTGTATGGAAGAGAAGTTCAATGCATTCATTTTTTAATTATTTCTCCTCCCCTTTTCATTTTATTTTCCTTCATATTCAAACCCCCCTTACTGTAATTTTTAATTGCCATTATGCCTTCCCCTAAACACTAACAACAATTTTTAATAATTACCTAGAACCTCTGAAATGCCCTCTCCTAGATCCTCTGAAATGCCTCCCTTCTCATTATTTTACTCCCCATGATTTAAATAGGAGGCATATCGGTAATCAAATAGTTTTATCTGTTTTCCCATTCTTTTTTAGCTGGCTTTTTGAGGTTACCTAAATAATATTTTAAATTGGATGCAAATGGAATTTGCCATTCCTTCAAAATATTTTCCCCTTTTGCAATGGGGAAACCCCATCTGTAAGGAATAATCCCTTCTAGTATTTAAAGTTGCACTAGACAAATCAGTGAATATAAATTGCTTTTCATATGGGGTATCTTTTTTTTTTTTTTTTTCTCTAGCAGCTTTTAATATAGACTCTTTAGGCCTCATTCTATTATCGGCCGTAAAACGTCCGCAAGGCTGCGATTCCTTGCGGGGTTCCGTTACCTCGCAATTCTATTAAACGGCCCCAAGGATCTCCTCTTACGGCCGGCCGTATATCTTGCAACCGGCCGTAAGCTCAGAAATCTTTAAAGTCAAAAAGACAGCACTGTAAAGACAGCACTGTAAAGCTCTGTAAATGCTAGGGATCATATTGGGGGACATGAGGATTAATAGTAACCCACTCTCAAGCTTGCACATCAGCCCAAATCCGAGTTTACATTAGCTGTTTATTTTCCGGCCGCAGCGTGGCCGGGTCTGAGGTGCTCCAAGCACTCTCGACTTTTTACATGGATTTTTGAAATCAATTGAAAAATATGTTTTTTACGGATTTGAGTGTAGGGGAATGTTGTGCTATTTTTGCTAACACCTACAATCACTTTTTATTCTCCTCAGAGTGCAGGATGGCTTTATTTTGGCTTTATAATGTGCTTAATTGGTGCTAGCGGGACCTTTTTCCTGCAAGTAAGCTGCAGCTCGCTTTTAGCCTTGCAGAGATGGTTCCCGGAGCAATAGAATAGCAACCGGGCTTTTCTTGCGGCTGAAACTCTTGCGGACGTTTTAGATGAAAGGCTTTCCTGCGGCGTGTGCGGCCGCAAGGGATAGCAAGGCACCGGCCGCAAGCCTGCCGGAATCCCAGGCCGGAGGGGAATAGAATAGCAGAATAGCTTGCGGCCGGTCCTTGCTGCCCCGCATCTCCTACGGACGGTAATAGAATGAGGCCCTTTATATGTAGAAAAGTGAATTCCAATAATGACATCTCTAGGAATTTCTCCAGAAGGTTTTTTAGCAGAGGGATTCTATATATTCTATCTTTTGTTGTCTCCTTGCTTTCACCAAGTAATCAAAAAAGCCTAACACATAGGATTTCAGTTCACCCAGTGAAATTTCCTAGAGGACCCCCCCGCCCCCTTGCTCCTAACCCACTGCTACCTGACATTGACCCTTATAAGCCCTGACCGGGACTCGATGGCACCTAAAACTAACCCCCCTCTTGGGGGGTCCGACCGCTGCAGAGCCCTAACCACTAACCCTTGCTGCACCATTAAAATTTACCCCCTTCTACATGGTACTATAAGTATCCCCAGCCACACCTAAAATTACCCCCCCCCCCCCCATGCTACGGGGGCCCAATCAGGACACTTGCTGAGCCCCAACTATTACCCTTGCCTGACCAAATTTAAATATTCCGCCCAGCAGCCCCTGTGGCACCTAAAATGAAGCCCTATCACTCATTGGGGTCTATACAGACCCCTGTGAGCCCCTAATTAACCCCATCAGTCCCACAAGGCTCTTTATAGACTCTTATGAGACAATAATTAATCCCTAACATTAATACTATACGTGCCATGAGATTTCACCCGGACCCTCATGACACCAATTCTAAGCACTACTCTTCACTACACTATTCCTAATAAATGAATACATTAAAATTAACCCCCTCTATACTCTGTCTATGCCTAATAAACCCACTCTATACCTAACTAATCCCCTCTGCCTAATTAACCCTATGTATACCTAATTAACCCCATTTATACCAAATTAACCCTCCATTAACTATTTAACCCCACACTACCTAATTACCCCTCCATTAACTATTTAACCTCCCCACTAATGAAAGAAATTAACACTCCTCTAATTAACTATTAACCCCCTCTAATTAACTAACCCCCTCTAATTAACACCCTCTAATTAACTATTAACCCCCTCTAATTAACCAACCCCCATTTAAATGAAATAACCCACTCTAATTAACTATTAGCCCATGCCAAATAACTAACCCCAGTTAAATTAACTATTAGCCCCCACTAATTAACTAACCCTCACTAATTAATGAACCCCCCTCTAATTAACTATGAACCCAACCTTAATTAAACTACCTATTCCTCTAAATAACTACTATTTAACCCCCTAATTAAACTACCTACCTATCCCCAAATTAACTACATACCCCTCTAATTAAACTACCTATCCCACATAATTAACTATCTACCCCCCTAAACAACTAACCCCCTAACTAAATAACTAACATCTCCGATTAAGTAAGATTAGCCACTAATTACAAAAATAAAAACTGTTTACTAAATACAGAAAATTAAAAAACCTACATTACAAAAATTAAACCACTATTAAAATAAAAATAAACATAACCCGTAAAAATGAAAGAGTTAATAATGCCACTTACTGTCCAAATGACCCTCCAGCAATGACCACCAATGCCCTGGTCCTCACTCAACTGCCCTGGACTAGTCGGGCTATCTATTTTGATTGTAGTGTCCAGTCCTCTTCTTTCTTGATTGAAGCCCATGTCCTCATCTTCTGGGCCGGGAAAAGGACCGCCACTCTATAAGAAAATTCACTAAACTAAAGAGCTATGCCTATTAGGAGCTTCCCGCCGCAAATGGCATTTGCCCCGCTTGCTCCGACATAAAAATGCATTGGAGTTCTGATCGGCTCAAAACATTGTTAATCATATTTCAGCCAATCAGAATGTGATACACCCTGAATGATTTTTATTTTTTGTAATGTGGTTTTTTTTTTTTCCTGTAATTAGTGTGGTGTGTTTTTTCTGTAATTAGTGGGTTCATTTGATTTAATTAGGGGGTTAGTTGTTTAGTTAGGGGGTATAGGTAGTTTAATTTGTAATGTTAGATAGTTAATTAGGGGGGATAGGTAGTTTAAGTAGGGGGATAGGTAGTTAAATTAGGGGGTTAGTTAGTTAATTAGGGGGGATAGGTAGTTTAATTAGGGAGGTTAGATAATTAATTAGGGGATACATAGTTTAATTAGAGGGGGTTAATAGTTAATTAGAGGGAGGATAGTTAATTAGAGGGGTACATAGTTAATTAGAAGGTATTAGTTAATTAGAGAGGGGTTAATAGTTAATTAGAGGGATGTTAGTTAATTAGAGGGGTTAATAGTTAATATATTATATGACCTGGTATTTTCCCTAGTGCGTAACACTAATATTGATGTATAAGGATATAATTTAATAAGGGAACAGGAATGATACAACTTTAAAACGCTGTAGTGTTTAATAATATTAAATAAGTCGAACTACCATCCTAGTCTACAGTGTTGATATAAATGGATAAGAAAATCAACTTCTAATGTTTGCAAATTGAAGTAAATGCAATATTGCATAAATATTATTCTTGTAATCCTCATAGATCAGTAAAACTGTTAATCACAGAATTACTATAAAGTAGTACTAGAATGGAAGAACTTAAATGATAAGTCACACTAAGTAAATTAAAAACAAAAATAGAGGGATGATGTGCAGAAGTAGTAGATATACTGGCACTTTAATTGATAGTATATGACAAAAAAACTAATAGTAGCAAGAATGGGTTAGTAAAGGCAATCACATGCAGTGCACCACCTATATTGAATCAATCATTAAACCTGTAATTGCGGTTTTACTGAATAACAAGGTGCACACATATGTATATATAAAAAAAAACACTTAGTGCCCAATACTTGCAGTTTACAGATACAACACCAGACAAATTAGATCCTCCATAGGATAGAGTCTGCACATCTCCATCTCAAGGTCCCGACGGTCCGTTTCACTCCCAATAAGAGCTTCTTCTGGGGTACATTTGATAAAAACTTGAGCCTAATTAAGGCCTTAGTTACTTCCGTGTTTCATAGTCAAAAGGGGGCGTGTCATGTCACGTCACATGATGCTTGCGTGATGATGTCATTGCATTCTCATTGAGTTCTACGAGGTATGGGAAAAAAAACAATGGAATACTGAAACTTTATGTGTGTATGTGTATAGACATACTACATAAGATGCATCAGCCATCTTGAATTGAATGATTGAACTTTATCAGTTCTAAGTGGTGAACAGAATTACAAGTATAATTTTTACAGATAAACTATTAAGTAAGAATGGACTGGATGAGACTAATAGACCCATTAGAGGAAATATACAATAATAATAATAAAAAAATAATTAGATTAATTAATTTACATAAGTTGAATAAACAAAGAAATAATATAAAACAATATAAAGAGGATTGTAAATAAAACTCTTGTTGAAGAGTGAGATGAATTGGAAAAACTATGACCTAACAATATAAGCATAATGGTGTGCGATGTAGAATACAACCTGTGAAGAATAAATAAGTGTGAATGTGTGAATAGAAGGTGACAGTAAAAACATCCTCTGTTGAGGGTATAAAAGAAATATATATATATATATATATATATATATATATATATATATATATATACAGTGGATTTAAAAAGTCTACACACCCCTGTTAAAATGTCAGCTTTCTGTGCTGTAAAGAAATTAGACAAAGATAAATAATTTCAGAACTTTTTCCACCTTTAATGTGACCTATAAACTGTACAACTCAATTGAAAAACAAACTGAAATATTTTAGGTAGAGGGAAGGAAAAAAAAGAATTTTTTTTTATATGGTTGCATAAGTATGCACATTCTTAAACTAATACTTTGTTGAAACACCTTTTGATTTTATTACAGCACTCAGTCTTTTTGGGTATGAGTCTATCAGCATGGCACATTTTGACTTGGCAAGATTTGCCCACTCTTCTTTGCAAAAACACGCCAAATCTGTCAGATTGCGAGGGCATCTCCTGTGCATAGCCCTCTTCAGAACACCCCCACAGATTTTCAATTGGATTCAGGTCTGGGCTCTGGCTGGGCCATTCCAAAATGTTAATCTTCTTCTGGTGAAGCCATTCCTTTGTTGATTTGGATGTATGCTTTGGGTCGTTGTCATGCGGAAAGATGAAGTTCCTCTTCATGTTCAGCTTTCTAGCAGATCCTGAAGATTTTGTGCCAATTTTGACTGGTATTTGGAACTGTTCATAGTTCCCTCTATGTTAACTAAGGCCCCAGTTCCAGCTGAAGAAAAACAGCCCCAAAGCATGATGCAACCACCATGCTTCACTGTGGGTATGGTGTTCTTTTGGTAATGTGCAATGTTGTTTTTGCGCCAAACATATCTTTTGGAATTATGGCCAAAATGTTCAACCTTGGTTTCATCAGACCATAACACCTTTTCCCACATGCTTTCGGGAGACTTCAGATGTGTTTTTGCAAAATGAAGTCTGGCTTGGATATTTTCCTTCATTAGAAAAGGCTTTCGTCTTGCCACTCTACCCCATAGCCCAGACATATGAAGAATACAGGAGATTGTTGTCACATGTACCGCACAGCCAGTACTTGACAGATATTCCTGCAGCTCCTTTAATGTTGCTGTAGGCCTCTTGGTAGCCTCCCAGGCCAGTTTTCTTCTCATCTTTTCATCAATTTTGGAGGGAGCTCCAGTTCTTGGTAATGTCACTGTTGTGCCATATTTTCTCCACTTGATGATTACTGTCTTCACTGTGTTTCATGGTATATCTAATGCCTTGGAAATTCTTTTGTACCCTTCTCCTGACTGATACCTTTTAACAATGAGATCCGTCTGATGCTTTGGAAGCTCTCTGTGGACCATGGCTTTTGCTCTGGGTTGCGACTAAGAACATTTCAGGAAAGACCAACAAAAGCAGCTGAACTTTATTTGGGGTTAATCAGAGGCACTTTAAATGATGGCATGTGTATGCTGACTCCTATTTAACACGATTTGGAATGTGATTGCTTAATTCTGAACACAGCTACATCCCCAGTTATAAGAGGGTGTGCAGACTTATGCAACCACATTATTTTTCTTTTTTTTTTCTTCCCTCCACCTAAAAGATTTCAGTTTGTTTTTCAATTCAGTTGTACAGTTTATAGGTCACATTAAATGTGGAAAAAGTTCTGAAATGATTTATCTTTGTCTCATTTTTTTACAGCACAGAAACCTGACATTTTAACAGGGGTGTGTATACTTTTTATATTCACTGTATATATATATATATATATATATATATATATATATATTAAGAAATTAAAGTGTGTGATGAGTGGGGATGCTTGAATGTGTGAGGGGAAGGTATATAATGAATACAACTAGATATTGAGGAAAAAAGAGGAATGAAAATAATAAAAAGAAAAAGAAAAATATGAAAAATGATAATAAAAAGGTGCATGGGTATACATGTTGTGATGTGAATGACTATGAGTGTGAATATGGTGTGAATGTTGATGTGAATTTAAATTAATCCTGTGTGATGTGTAGGAAGACTAATTAGAGAATGTGAATAAATAAGTAAGGGGGGGAGGGAATGTGTGATAAAAAAAAAAAGTGTGTGAATGAAATATATAAACTTTGTACACTGAGATGTCATTAACTATTCTAATGTGACCAGTCTCTAGGAATAATAATACATTTTTATCTTTATAAAAAGGCTGAATAAGAAAAATAGGCCCAAAAACATTCAGCTTTTTTCTCTCCAAAAAATTAGACAACCGGATGTGATATCTCACATGGCGAATTGAATCTGGATTTAATAACTACCCATTCTCATGACACCTCAATTCAATCACATAGTGAGAGAAATATAACTCTTCAGGAGGAAGAAACCTTAATGTGTTCTAAAATGAAAGAACTTTTGCTTGAATTCCAATGAAAGATTACTGCAGACCTTACAAAACAAATGTCTGACAACACCCAATCTATCACCGAAATCAACCAAAAGTTTGAACTATTGGAACACAAGTGCGATAGACTGATCCTTTATAATAACTCTTTGTTGAATTATTCATTTTCTCTAGAAAACAAAATTGAGGATTTAAATAAAAGATTAACCAATTATGAAGATCAAGCTAGAACTAAAAACTTGTGGTTGAGGGGTAATTCTGAAAAAAATCAAGGTAATGACCTAAGAGACTTTGTTGGCAAACTGTTTCTTAAGTTGGTTCCAGACTTTCTGGAGAGTCATCGTAAAATAGAAGCAATTTATAGTCTTCCTCTATCTAAAAATGTAGATACATCTTTTTCCAGAGATGTAATTATACGATTTCACTATTTACCATTTAAGGAGGCTATAGTGAAGGCTAGCTATGCAGGGATAAAACAAAATTTTCTCAGAAAGCAGAGTTTATACGCTAGCTAAAATAAAATATTTTCTACTATAACGCAGAAACTGAGACAAAAGGAAATTAGATGCAAATGGTATTTTCCTAATGGGAACTCTATCAACAAAATCAATTATGGATCAGAGTTAATTCAGTTGAGGAGTGAATACTCTTGTTACAGAGCTGGAATTTAGATCCAGAGGACCAGAATGTTAATACCAGTAAATCTATTCTGTCGGTAAAGAACCCAGAATGGGAAATGGTGAAATAGGCATGAGTGAGTCATATGTTTAATAATATATTGCTGAGTAGAGATGCTTAGGCAGTGAGGTAGAAGGCCTGATCAGAACTGATATATGGAGTTAATTTTTTATTCACATTAATTTACAAGTACAATAGGGCTATGTAGTTAGATGGCCCTTAATTTAGTTTAGCGGATGGGGTTAACACCCTAATAGAATGATATTATAATTTGAACAATACATTTATAATTAATATTTACAGCATAATTTAAAGAGCACTAAGATATAAGTTCTTCGAGAATCAAAGCCCACAGATCGAACGTAATAGTATTGTTAGTAAGAAATATTATATAGTGTATGCGTTTAAATCATGATTCTGGTTATTAAGCATTTCTACCGGTAGTATAAGTTAAATATTCTTGAGCGTGTCTCCCAACCAAGATGTTGAAATCTTCTTGGCATTTCCTAAAAAAGTAGTATTGCCCTGTTTATTCCAGAGGGATTTGAATATATATATATATATTTTTTTATTATGTGTATGTATGTTATGTGTCTATGTGGACTTCAAATAAATTACAGAAATTTGATGGTAATTAGCGGCAAAGAATAATAAAACACATAGGGTGGTTATTAAGAGAAGGAATTAGAATTAAATGCAGTGTGTAGCAAACCTCAAGAATTGCCTTAATATCTCTTCAAAAATGCTTTCCTGAATTATATTAAACTTAATGCTGATATCCTCTGTCTCCAAGAGACTCATTTAAAAAAAAGAAAAAATACATCCGCTCTGTCAGTCAGTGCACAGTTTTCTGTCTGTTGCATTAATTAGTGTACAGGTGAGAGTGGGTGTGGCTTGGCCTGTGTAGTTATATCTGGGTGCATTTGTGTGAGGTCTGGTTTGAATCCGCTCTGTTAGTCAGTGCAGAGTTTTCTGTCCTGTTGCAGTAATCAGTGTACAGGTGAGAGTGGGTGTGGCTTGGTCTGTGTAGTTATATCTGGGTGCATTTGTGTGAGGTCTGGTTTGAATCCGCTCTGTTAGTCAGTGCACAGTTTTCTGTCTGTTGCATTAATCAGTGTACAGGTGAGAGTGGGTGTGGCTTGGTCTGTGTAGTTATATCTGGGTGCATTTGTGTGAGGTCTGGTTTGAATCCGCTCTGTTAGTCAGTGCACAGTTTTCTGTCTGTTGCATTAATCAGAGTACAGATGAGAGTGGGTGTGGCTTGGTCTGTGTAGTTATATCTCGGTGCATTTGTGTGAGGTCTGGTTTGAATCCGCTCTGTTAGTCAGTGCACAGTTTTCTGTCTGTTGCATTAATCAGAGTACAGGTGAGAGTGGGTGTGGCTTGGCCTGTGTAAGTTATATCTGTGTGTATTTTGTTGTTTTCTGTTTTCTCACTGTATTTTTGTAACTGATAATCATGAGTCAGTCCAGTGGAAACCTCACTCAGTGTACATCCTGCCAAATGTATGCACTACTGGAACAGATGATCCAGGGTCCATACCTCTGTGACAGGTGTGAGCATGTTGCCTCTTTGGAAGCTCAAATTGAAGATCTGGAGAGGAGAATTGCAGCACTTAGTGATATTGCTCCACTGGAAAGGGAGTTGGTGCTCACGGAGCACAGTTTAGCTGGGCCTAGTATGGAGGGAGGAGCTGGGGCTAGTGAGGATGGCCAGGGAGGTAGCTGGGTTACAGTTAGAAGGGGAATCAGGGGGAACAGGAGGAGGCAGGCCAGTTCTGAGTTGGCAAACACCAACAGATTTGCCAGATTGAGTGAAACTGTTGGGGATGTCCATTCAGGAATGGCAATGCCAGATAGAGCTGTTCCCTCTAACAGCCGGGAGAACAGTTCTACTGGAGGAGAGGGAGGGCAGAATAGGCAGAGCAACAGACATGTTTTGGTGGTAGGGGACTCTATTATTAGGAAGGTAGACAGGGTAATTTGTCACCCAGATCCCAGCAATCGAACAGTTTGCTGTCTCCCGGGTGCTCGGGTTCGGCATGTTGTGGATCGGGTGGATAAATTATTGGGAGGGGCTGGTAATGAACCGGCGGTCTTGGTACACATTGGTACCAATGACAAAGTTAGTGGAAGATGGAGCGTCCTAAAGAATGATTTTAGAGAATTAGGGAATAAGCTTAAAGCAAGGACCTCCAAGGTAGTATTTTCTGAGATACTACCAGTGCCACGTGCTAGCCCAGGGAGGCAGAAGGAGCTTAGGGAGGTTAATGCGTGGCTAAAAAAGTGGTGCAGTGCAGAGGGTTTTGGGTTTTTAGAGCACTGGGCTGACTTCTCACTTGGGTACAATCTCTATAGCAGGGATGGATTGCACCTTAATGATGAGGGCGCTTTTGTGCTAGGGGATAGGATGGTAGAACGGCTGGGGGAGTTTTTAAACTTGTATGTGGGGGGGAGGGACTATATAGAAGTATTGGGGTAAATAGGGTAGAGAGGGAAAGGGATGAATTAGTTACCCATGGGGGAGGAGAAGGGGGAGGGTTACAATTGAAAGTAGGGAGGTATTAATAGGGGCCTCAAATACAGTGGCAGGCACTTCACAACAGCAGAGCCATAGCAACATAAAGTGTATGATTGCTAACGCAAGAAGTTTGCCTGGGAAAATGGATGAGCTAGAAATATTAGCAGTACAAGAAAAATGGGGCTTAATAGGCATTACGGAAACATGGTGGGATGAATCTCATGACTGGACTGTTAATCTGGCTGGTTATAACCTATTTAGGAAAGATAGGGGAAATTGTAAAAGAGGAGGAGGGATCTGTCTTTATGTTAAGCCTGAATTTAAGCCTATAGTCAGAGAAGATATTTATGCTGGCACTAACGGCAACATTAAATCCTTGTGGGTTGAGCTAAATAGTGGAGGAGCTAATTCGAAACGCATATTGTTGGGAGTATGCTATAAACCCCCAAATATAGCTGAAAGTGAGGAAATACAATTATTGTTACAGATTGGAAATGCAGCTAAGCATGGGCAAGTTCTAATAATGGGAGACTTTAATTACCCTGATATAAACTGGATAAACGAGACCAGCAGCTCAGCTAAGGGGAGCAGGTTCTTGAGTACACCCAGGGATCATTATATGGCCCAGGTAATACAAGAACCTACTAGAAATGGGGCCATCTTGGATTTAGTCATCACAAGTAATATTGATATAATATCAAATGTAAAAATAGGGGAACCCTTGGGGAACAGTGATCACAACACAGTCTCATTTGAGATTAAATACAAAAAACAGAGTTGTAAGGGGCCAACAAAAACTCTAAATTTTAAAAGGGCTAACTTTAATGGGCTACGGGCAGCAATACAACATATAGACAGGGACAAAGAACTTACAGGGAAGAATACTGAAAATAAATGGACAACATTCAAATCCTTACTAAATAAACATACTCATCAGCATGTACCATGTGGAAATAAAATGAATAGGAGTAAATCACATCCCATGTGGCTTAACAATGACTTAAAGATCATGATGAGGAAAAAGAAATATGTATTTAAATTATACAAGAAGGAGGAAACAGAGGCAGCTTTATGTGACTATAAGGAAATCAACAAGTCTTGCAAAAGGGCTATTAGACTGGCTAAAATAGAAAATGAGAAGTCAGTTGCAATGAAAAGTAAGACTAACCCTAAAATATTTTTTAAATATATTAATGGGAAGAAGGCCAGGAAGGAATCGATAGGACCATTACAATGTGACACAGGACATCTGATAATTAGTGACCAGGAAAAGGCAGATGAGCTAAATAGGTTCTTTTCGTCGGTTTACACAAGGGAGGTACCAGTGGTTGGGACACCGCAACATAATGGGGCTACACTACCTTTACTAAATAATTGGTTAACGCAGGAAGAAATACAAAAGAGGTTGGAGAAAATAAATGTTAATAAAGCCCCAGGTCCTGATGGAATACATCCAAGGGTGCTGAGGGAGCTGGGGTCTGTAATAGCCAAACCATTATATCTAATCTTTCAAGACTCCCTCACTACAGGGTCTCTACCAGATGACTGGAGAAAAGCAGAGGTGATACCTATATTTAAGAAGGGATCTAGAGCAAATCCGGGGAATTATAGACCAGTGAGCCTCACTTCTGTAGTTGGGAAGCTTTTAGAAGGGTTAATAAGGGACAGAATACAAGAATATGTCTATTTGAACAGGATCATAGGTAGCAGTCAACATGGATTTAAGAAGGTAAGGTCGTGTCAGACCAATCTAATTAGTTTTTGAGGAGGTTAGTAGGAACTTGGATCAGGGCAACTCAGTGGATGTAGTCTTTTTAGATTTTTCACAGGCATTTGATACAGTGCCACATGGAAGACTAGTGAGCAAACTAAGGGATACAAGAATTGCAGTAAATATCTGCTCATGGATCGAGAGCTGGCTAAAAGACAGGAAGCAAAGGGTTGTTGTAAATGGAACATACTCCAATTGGTCTAATGTGATAAGTGGGGTTCCTCAAGGTTAAGTATTAGGTCCTCTCCTTTTTAACATATTTATTAATGACGTTGAGGAAGGACTCGAATGTAGTGTCTCCATTTTTGCTGATGACACTAAGTTGTGCAAGGTAATAAAATCAGATAATGATGTACTTTCCCTACAAAAGGATTTGCATAAATTAGAGAAATGGGCGGCTAAATGGCAGATGAGATTTAATACAAATAAATGTAAGGTTATGCATTTGGGAAGGAACAATAGCCAAGCAATCTATAATCTTAATGGAGCAAATCTAGGGGTATCAGATATTGAAAGGGATTTGGGAGTACTAGTGGACAACCACCTAGGTAACAGCGCTCAAAGCCAAGCAGCGGCTGCAAAGGCAAATAAAATATTAGCATGTATTAGGAAGGGGATAGAAGCCAGGGAAGAAGATATAATTCTGCCACTATACAAATCTCTAGTACGCCCTCATTTGGAATATGGAGTACAATTTTGGGCACCACCTCATGAAAAAGACATTTTAGAGCTGGAAAAAGTTCAGAGAAGGGCTACAAAACTAATAAGGGGAATGGAGGGGCTAAGTTATGAAGAAAGACTAACAAAATTAAACTTATTTTCGCTAGAAAAAAGGCGTCTAAGAGGAGATATGATTACGTTATATAAATACATCCAGGGTCAATATAAGGCTTTGTCAAGTGAACTTTTTGTAGCAAGAGGTTATCAACTGACAAGAGGACATCCTTTGAGGTTAGAGGAAAAAAGATTTCACCTTAAACAAAGAAAAGGGTTCTTCACAGTTAGGGTGGTTAAACTGTGGAATTCTCTACCAAAGGAGGTGGTGACAGCGAATTCGATAGACAACTTCAAAAAGGGGTTAGATATATTTTTGAATAAAGAGGGCATTCAAGGCTATCCTAGATAACTAGCAAGGAATATTGATCCAGGGAGAAATGTGATCGCCAGTTTCTGGGGTCAGGAAGGAATTTTGCTTTTTTTCCCCCTTATGAGACAATTGGCAAAGTTTCAATGGGTTTTTTTTTCTTCTGTTTGCCTTCCTCTGGATTAATTAACAATTAACAATAATAATAAATAGTCCACATTAAAAAGATCAATAGAGATCTAAAAAGGTTGAACTTGATGGACTAACTCTTTATTCATCCTCCAATACTATACTATTAATAATTATTTAATCAATAATTTAATTAATAACTAATCCGCATATTGCAGATCAGAGGAGATCTTAACAGGTTGAACTTGATGGACTGAAAGTCTTTTTTCAACCTTAATTACTATGTAACTATGTAACTATGTAACATTATACCAATAATAAGAAATTTCCCCTAAGAGTAGAGGCTAACTTTAACAGCAAATCGAAAGATTGAACATTAAAGAAGAATATAGTAAATTTGGTGAATATAAATTGACCAACATTGTTAATCTATCATTAATAGGATAGATTAATGATAGATTAATAATGTTGGTCAATTTATATTCACCAAATAAAAACCAAATTAGATTTCTCAATAAATTATTAAAATAAGTTAAGAAAGTGAGAAAGGGTCTTTTACTTTTGTGTGGAGACCTTAATATGGTTCTAGATCCAACCCTAGAGAGACAAACTTATCATCACTTAAAATCTGATTCTCAAAATAATAAGACAGCTATTGATTTTGCAAAAGAATTATAAATGCAGACTTATTAGACTCCTGGAGAGTCCTCCACCTCTCTAAAAAGAATATACTTTCTATTCAAATAGATTTGACTCTTTTTTTAGAATAGACAATGTCCTGATGGATATACACACTTTGAGATAAGTAGATAAAATTGACATCCATGTTACTCCATGGTCGGCCATTCTATAAATTGTGTGGTATTAAAAGAGCACATTAAAATATATAAGAAAAATAGATGGAGAATAGATTTGTCATTGCTAAAAGCTCGGATTTCCTGGGGGCGGTGCTCCTGATATATGGTTTATGCGAATATGCCACATAATCAGTAAAAGCTTTGTATTCAAATTCAAGTGTCTACATAGTAGGACCAGACTTTGAATCAGAAAAGTTCACGATCAGTAATGGATACCGTCAGCACTGCCTGCTATCTCCTCTACTGTTCATTCTATTCTTGAAACCACTAAAAATTTTAATAAGAAATTGATGGGATATCAATGGAATAAAAATAGGAAAGGAAGAATATAAATATATGTCCTTTGCAGATGACATAATTCTGACCCTGAGTAACCATGGGAAATCATGTCTCTACCTACATAGAATTTTATTAGAATATAGTATGGTATACTATTTTAACATCAATGTTTCAAAGACCGATACCCTGTCTTGAGGAATAAATGTGAATTCGAAAATAGCTCTGGAAGAGCTTCACCCTTATAACTGGAATATGAAATTCATAATACATCTGGGAATCAAATTTTCTTTTCAGTTAAGAAATCTCCCTAAAGAAAACTTAAATGATCTAATGAAACATATTAGATTAATTCTATATGATTGAAGTCCATTTAATCTTTCTTTGTTAGAGAGGATGACAGCTGTTAAAATGAATATCATACCCAAAATAACTTACCTCTTAAGATGCATTTCTGAGAAAGTGCTTATGAAATCTCTTAACATGATACAAAGCGACTTAGACAAGCTTATATTTAAGGGGAAAAAAAACAAGATTACTTAAAAGTACACACTATAGCAAATTTGAGAGAGGAGGTCTGGGCTCCCCTTCGATAAAGGATATACATAACAAAATATTAATATCCCATGCTGTCAGATGGTGCTTTGAAAGTGATAAGCCAAGTTGGATGTTTCTTGAAGAGGCTTTAGTGGATAATTTTCCCTGATGTTTGTTATTGTGGTTACCGAAGTTTGAGTCTCATATATTTTATAAACTTTCATGTGGGGTTAGATCTGTTATAAGATTTCGGTATAGTAATATTCAAAGATGGAACCTGGTTCAGTCTCCCTCTCTGGCTGCTCCTTTGAAGTTAATCTCCTTAATAGGTAAATGTCCAAGTATTCAAATTCTTAAGAAGCAAGGAATTAATTTCATAGTTGAATTATATGACAAAGGTAAATTGAAAAGTTTGAGTGAATGTGAAAAAAACCCTTAGCAGTACTAATATTTCTTGGCTGCATTATGAAGCTATAAAAAAGAGCCTGATATTATTAGGCTACAAAAATTCCAATTTGTGTTTAAGTAAGAAATGAGAAGAGCACCTTTTAAAAGGAGATGGAAAACACATTCTATCCAAATGTAGTATAATAATATCAGAGATCTCTCCCCCTGTGAAAACGTTAGGGATTAATAACTGGGAAATAGACTTAAAAACAGTCTATGAGATAAAAGACTGGTTAGATTCCATAAATTTAGTAAAAAGATCAGAAATTAATGCTCCATATATTATCGGCCGTAAAACGTTCGCAAGGCTGCGATTCCTTGCGGGGTTTCCGTTGTCTTGCAATTCAATTATACGGATCTCCCCTTATGGCTGGCCGTATATCTTGCAACCGGTCGTAAGCTCAGAAATCTTTAAACGCAAAAATAAATTCAAGACAGCACTGTAAAGCTCTGTAAATGCTAGGGATCATAATGGGGGACATGAGGATTAATAGCAACCCCCTCTCAAGCTTGCACATCAGCCCAAATCCGAGATTACATTAACTGTTTATTTTCCATCCGCAGCGTGGGCGGGTCTGAGGTGCTCCAAACCCTCTGAACTTTTTACATGGATATGTGACATAAATTAAAAAAATATATATTTACGGATTTGAGTGTAGGGGAATGTTGTACTATTAATGCTAACACCTACAATAACTTTATAGTCTCATAAGAGTGCAGGATGGCTTTATTATGTGCTTATTTGTCTGCCTGCCGGACCTTTTTGGTGCAAGTAAGCTGCGGCTCGGTTTTAGCCTTGCAGAGAGGTTTCCCGGAGCAATTGAATAGCAACCGGGGCTTTCTTGCGGCCGAAACTCTTGCGGCCGTTTAAGATCAAAGGCTTTCCTCCGGCGCGAGCGGCCGCAAGGGATAGCAAGGCGCTGGCCGCAAGCCGGCCGGAATCCCCGGCCGGAAGGGAATAGAATAGCCGAATAGCTTGCGGCTGGTCCTTGCGGCCCCGCATCTCCTACGGCCGTTAATAGAATGAGGCCCCAAGTCATTAAGGTTTTGAGGCTGATGTTTGACAACTCAAACCTTTAACTCCCTCCACAGATTTTCTATGGGATTAAGGTCTGGAGACTGGCTAGGCCACTCCAGGACCTTGATGTGCTTCTTCTTGAGTCACTCCTTTGTTGACTTGGCTGTATGTTTTGGGTAATTGTCATGCAAGAATACCCATCCACGACACATTTTCAATTATCAATGCCCTGGCTGAGGGAAGGAGGTTCTCACCCAAAATAAATTTGACAGTACATGGCCCTGTCCATCATCCCTTTGATGCGGTGCAGTTGTCCTGTCCCCTTAGCAGAAAAACACCCCCAAAGCATATTGTTTCCACCTCCATGTTTGACGGTGGGGATGGTGTTCTTGGGGTTATAGGAAGCATTCCTGCTTCTCCAAACACAGTGGGTTGAGTTTATGCCAAAAGCTCAATATTGGTCTCATCTGACCACAACACTTTCACTCAGTTCTCCACTGAATCATTCAGATGTTCATTGGCAAACTTCAGACGGGCCTCTACATGTACTTTCTTGAGCAGGGGGAACTTGCGGGCGCTTCAGGTTTTCAGTCCTTCACGGGGTAATGTGTTACACATTGTTTTCTTGGTGACTATGGTGCCACCTGCCTTGAGATCATTAACAAGATACTCCCGTGTAGCCCTGGGCTGATTCCTCTGTTTATAAGGTCTTATTATAGAAAATGAACTTTGTGTCTACTGGATTGCATTTGCCTCAAAACATTGATTCATTATTTTTCAATGCAGTTCCATATGTCTTTTGTCTATAATAGGTGACCAATAGATATGAGAAACTTTTTATTTTTGTTAGCCAGGACAGCACAGTAGAATTTAGAAAGAAGGTGTCTTTCAAGTGCAGTACTTTTATTAATTCCTCTTTTTATTATAGATTAGAAATTGTACTCTGCCACCATGCTTCTAAATTGAATTGTAGTACTCAGAATATTAATTGCTGGGGTTGTATTTACTATCCCTTATATTCTATCTATATGCTATTTATTTCAAATAGCTATAGGAATTTTTATTTTTTTAAAAGAACAATTATACATCAACTCACAATACAAAGTATTAATACAAAAATATTGATGCCTTATATTATCCGATTTTTGGCTTTTATAATCAAACAGTGTTGCAAATAACATTAATTCCTCATATTACCATATTGACGATAATAAATAGGTAAACATATGGGTCACAAACAACTTTGAGCCCATAACATTTTACAGGCTAAAGAGTCTTTCTTCATGATCACACCGAATTATAAGAAAAAAAAATATTTCTCAATCTTTAAATCATGTCAACTACGGAATATAACCCGCTTCCATGTATAAAAACATATATGAATAAAGAAAATAAAAAAATAAAATAAAAAAACTATGGAATATAACCCACAATAAAAATGCCAAAAAAAGAGAAAACAAAAATACAAAACAAAATACATAGACACATATAACACTACAACCTACGCAGGAAGAGAAAAGCCGAGGAGAAGCAGGGGGAATAGCCAGGGTTATCAAAAGATACACTGATATAATTTTCTACATGACTTCACTATTAGCCACTCTGGAATTACATTTATCCCAAAGTGACCATGTGATTCTAGGTGGGGGGAGCAACCCGAGATCAAAAAGGTTCAATTCCATCATGCTGTTTTGGCACAGTTTCTCTTAAAGTTCAAACCATGGCAACTCCACCTGTTTCCATCCTGAAACAATTAAACCTTTTGCAGCTATTAGGAACTAAATTACAAAAGCCTTAATCTCCAGAGCCAATGGGCCAGAAGAGAGGAAACAAAATAAGTTCTGGTGTTGGGTTAATCTTGCAATTGCAAATACTAGACAGTTGATTAAAACACTAGCAAAAATTGTTGAATTCTAGGCCACTGCCACCACATTTGAATGTGGGCACCAATCTGGTTACAGCGCTCCAGCAAAATTGATGTTCTTCTATTTTACTAATATGTCATAGTTTTAATGCAACCATATGCCATCTATTAATCTTGTAATATGTTTCCCTGTAGGAGGCATTCTTTATATTTCATTCCTTCTGACATACTTTATAGTCTTGATTATTAAACCCATCTGGTCCAGGTGAAGAGAACATTTTCAAATTTGATATAGCCATTATAATTTCCTCTTCCTTAATTTCCATGTTTAACATTTCTAAATCCTTACTCAATACCTTAGGGAGATTGATTTTATCTAAAAATGTTTTAATGCATTCTCTCTGGGATTTGGCAACATTTTTCCCTATATATAAATTATATAATTTTTGATAGTAGTTACAAAAAGTTTGAGCAATCCTCTCAGGATTTGTAATAACTTCGTTATTACATATGATCTTATCAATTATTTTTTTGTATTTTTCCTCTTTAATTTATTTGCTAACTCTCTGCCAGCTTTATTGCCCCAACGATATAAACGTTGTTGTAACTTCCAGAAAGAGTCATCTATAAGCTTCTGCTCAGTCTTTTTAATTTGACCCTGTACAATTCTAATTTGTTCCACCGTAAGGCAATCCGGACACTGTTTATTAATTCTATCTAATTCAGTATAAAGTTCTCTTAAGGATTTTCCTTTTTGTTTATTAACTTAAGCTTTTAGAATAATCAATACACCTCTAACATAGGCTTTATGAGCTGTACAGAGTGTTGCTTTAGCTTCCACTGAGGGCCTATTAAGTTGAAAAAATTCTACAATTTCTTTTTTTTTCCTCTATTTTGGGTGTCATTCAAGACAAAAGATCCCAATTTCCAATGCAGGCTTTAATGTGATTGAGATCATTCCATGGTCCGAAATCATAATGGGATTTATGTCTGCTTTAGTTACACTTTTGAAAGTGGCTTCGTTAAGCATAATATAGTCAAGCCGGACATAGGTGGCGTGTCTATGTGACTAAAAGGAAAAACCATTTTCTCCTGGATGAAAACATCCCCAAGTGTCATGGAGATTATATCTATGTAAGATTTCATTACATTTCTTGGCTTTATACACAGTGCTAGGTTCTGCAACAGGGCATTTTGCAGATTTCTTGTCACCTATTGGATTTAGACAGAGATTACACATAACAATGTGTGCTCCTATAGCGTGGAGATCGCGGTTAGGACGCCTCGCGATGACGTCACTAACACGCGCCTCACGTTGCTGCGTCTCTCCCGACGCACCTTTCTCAATTTTTTCAGGGGTTACCGCCATGACACTCTACTTCCCTATTTATAGTCTCTGTTGTCATGGCAACCAAATTTGAGTTAAAATCAACTTATATTTATTTATTAAAAAGGCTTAAAGGATCTCTAGATCTTGAAATCTGCTAACTCGCATATTATAATGGTTTTAAACCGTGCTTTTAAAACTTGCTATATTGAAATAACATATCACTATATCTTATATGGTTACTATAGTTCTCCATATTGTTATTATAAAGTTTAGTATATATATATAAATATACTATTGCTGTAACAGGGATTTACTGACAGTATCCCTCATCTTAATATCTTATTTGAAAGATCTGAATAGATCTCAATAATGATAAAATTTCTATATACTACTTTGAGGTATCAATATATTCTTATAAATAAGCACAATTCAATTTATTCCCATCTAGCTTATCCTTTTAATCATTAATAAAATATTCTTCCTTAATAAAGTCTAGTATTGGGTTTGTTTGATTTTGGACATTATCTTAAAAGATATACATGATATAGTATGTATATTAATACCAAAAATTAATAGATCAATATTATGGCAAGTCATTTTAGCATAAATACATGATATTATTAAGTTAGTATTAGCTTCAATACTTTGAGAATATTGGATTTTATTTTTTATATATATGGGGAGAAAGTAAAACCTTCATTTAGGCCATCAGGTTTTCTAGTCTTTAATAAATAGATCCATCTTGCTTCCATCTTAAGTAACTCTTTATCTATGTCACCTTTTCTAATGGTTTGTTCAATATGATCTATGGCCATAAAAGAGAGTACTTTCACGTCCCCTTTATGTTTGGTGTTTACATGTATAGCCACTGGTGTATCGTATTGTCTTTTGATACTATAGATGTGTTCTAATATTCTTCTTCGAAACTCTCTATAGGTTTTTCCTGTGTATCTCATTCCACATTTGCAAGATATTAAATAAATCACTCTCTCTGTCTTACATGTCATAAGATACTTCACTTGGTATATCTGTGTTGCATCTTTTGAAGTGAAAGTTTTTGCTGGTTTTAAATATTGACAAGCCTTACAGGATTGACATTTAAAACAGCCTTTAATTGGTTCTAGCCAAGTAGTCTTCTTTGGGGTCTCCAGATGACTTTTGGATAATACATCTTTTAAATTAGTAGATCTTCTACTTGTTATCTGAGCATGTTCTCCTAAAAAGGGGTTTAGATCTTTATCATTCCTCAATACCTCCCAGTGTTTATTGAAAATCTTCTTTATATCGAACCATTTATCATTATAAGTTCAATACCTCTAATGATGTTATCTTCTTTAGGGGATTTGTCTATTAGCAGAGATTCTCTGTTGATGTTCTTAGCTCTACTATAAGATTTCTTTAATGTCTTTTTGTTGTATCCCCGTTCTTGGAATCTATTTTGTAGGTCCTTGGCCTCTATTTCAAATTGTTGTTCTTCAGAGCAATTTCTTTTAATTCTCAGATATTGCCCAACTGGGATTCCTGCAATCAGAGATTTAGGGTGACTACTTGTGGCATGCAAAAGGCTGTTTGTAGATGTAGGTTTCCTGTATGTATTGGTTGTCACTTTACCACTTTCTTGTTTTCTAATTGTAAGATCTAAAAAGGTTATGGATGTCTCATTGACCTCTGAGGTCAAGTATAGACCCATATCATTGTAATTCAATTTATTTATAAATTCTTGCAAATGCTGCTGAGTACCACTCCATAGGATTAACACATCATCTATGTACCGAATCCAAAGGTCCACATCTTTTGTATAGTTCTCATTGTGTTCATTGAACACTATTTGTTCCTCCCACCAGCCTAGGTATAAGTTTGCATATGTGGGGGCACATGCTGTCCCCATGGCTGTACCTCGTATCTAGTGACACTAAAAGTGTGTTTTTGTTTGTATTCAATCCATTGATTTTCTTTAGCACATCTTTTGTGTCTTTTACATATGATGTCAATGACACCACACGTTCTCTTAATATAGAATCTAAGTATTTACTGGAGTTCTCTGTTATACATCCTATCCCAGATACTATCGGTCTACCTGGTGGGTTGGAAGGGTTTTTGTGGATCTTTGGAATAGAGTAGAATGTGGCTATTCTAGGATTTTTGACATTGAGAAATTCCCATTCTTCTTTGGATATTAATTTGTTCATCAAACCTTGATCTAGAATGTTTTTTAGTTCTGTCAGGAATAATTCAGTTGGATCACTCTGTAATTTGTTATAGCATTCTTTGTTATTTAGAAGTTTCATGTTCTCTTTAACATAATCCTCTCTATTTAGTAGGACCAAATTTCCTCCTTTATCATCATTTTTTATTATTATATCTTGATGGTTTTTTAAGTCTTTTAAAGCTTGTCTTTCACCTATTGAAAGGTTTGAGTAAGTTGATTTTTTATTAGGTAGTTCTTCCAGATCTCTCACTACATTTTTGACAAATAGTTCAATGTTAGCACTGATAGAGAAGGGGGGAGTAAATTTGCTTTTGGGTTTAAAGTTTGAGAATGGTCAATTCAGTTCACCTGATTCATTTTCTTCCAGTAGGTATCTCAAGTCATTCAATGTTTGTCTGTCTGATAAATTAAGTTGGTTATTATCTGCTTTTCTTGAAAAAAACTTTTTTAACGCTAGCTTGCGAGCAAATAGATGTACATCCTTCACCCAATCAAACATTTTAAAATTGTCTGTTGGAGAGAAATTTAGTCCCTTCTGTAATAGGGATATATGATCTTCTGTTAAATTAAGGTGTGATAAATTAAAAATCTGTAGGGGATTTAATGTTTTTTGAACCCTTTGTGAGGTTTGAAGAGGTTTGGGCCTTTTCTTACCTCTCCTGGTTTTAAAGCCTGATCTAAAAAAACTCTATTATTTTTCTTAAATACCTTTCCTTCTTTACTTGAATCTTGGTCATCCTTTTGGTCTAGATCTGACCATTCTGATTCTGATGTCATTACCCTATCAGATTTATCTTGAGATGTTTTAAATTGTCTTGATCTTCTAAATATATTTCCTGACTGAAAATCATTGAGGTCTCTTTGAAATTTCTTTTGTTTTCTATCCATTAACATTCTCCTAAATTTCTCAATGTCTTTCTCCAAGTGGTTTTCTAAGTCTGGAAAATCATTGCTAGTATTATATTCCTTGATTTTTTCAATTTTTGTTTTTAATACTATCTCTGTTTCTTGTAATTGCTGTTGTTCCGATTCAAGCAAGAGGTTCATCAGTTCTTGTGAACATTTTAATAAGATTGAATCCCATTTCTTTATAAAATCCTCTGATAGCTTTTGTAGCATCCATTTTTAAATAAATTATTAAAAGCTAAGTTTTAATCAACTGGGTCTCTTACATGATTGAGATTCATAGGTGTGCACTAACAAAAGGGTTCCTTTTTTTCTCTTTCAATGTTTTTTCTCTTTCAATGTTTTTTTCTCTTTCAATATTTACCTTTAACTTCTAACAGTTATGCCTTTATCCTCAATAATTCATTTTTAATAGATTGTTGTTCTTCTAACATTTTTTTAATTAAACTCTAATTCATCTGTTTTAGTTGATAAGTCTTTAATTGCTATAGAAATTTTTGTAATTTCTGACATCAGTTATAAAACCAGTTAAATCCCTTTAACAACCCTTTCATTGTGGAGACAGTTAATTTCTCTTTCTCAATTTAACACACCTGTAAGTTCATCTCCCATTGTGTTTTCTCTCTTATAATTTACAAATTGTTGGGTCAAGCTGAGTTTTTTCTAATTCTTTTGTTTTATTACCTGGAGAAAAGAAATTTCCTGGAGATTTAGCACTAGTATTTTTCTTTTCTTTACCTCTAGATTTTGAGTTCAGACTTTCTTCATTTTGATATTTCACTGGTACCTTCTATAATAATGAGATTGATATATGTATCTAGCCCATTTTTAAGAGAGGTATACAACTTAAAAAGGGAATACGAAAATCACAGAGACAGCAAGATACAATAATAGCCTCTTGATAATTTTCGTATTCTTAAATATCACTGACAATTAGAAAAGTTTCTAATATGTATTTTACTTTAAAAATGTAAAGCCCTCACTATTGACTTAAGGTTCTACAGCTTATTTTAGCTCACCAACATATAAAGGCCTGTCTAATAGACTGCTAAAATTACTACTCAGGTGGGAGGTCTTCTTAGCAAACTATACACTCTCCAATATAAATCGATGTCTGAGGGCCAAGGTCTGAAAGGCACCTTTAAAAGCCTGTCTACTTACCTTAATCTCTATTGGATTAACAATCCGGTAACACCTTCCATTTTATGTATAATAAAACTTTTAAGATAGTCAAAAGTTCTTTCTTAGTATTTTCCAGCAAGGCGGTCCAATAGGTATTCTTTTTGAGTTAATTAAAACAGTCCTGATGCAGGTAAACTGTAGAAGGCAGTATTATTAGTAAATTTTTAGCTTTAACGTACCACTGCCTTCAAGCTATGTTGCCAACACAATCCCCAGTCAAAAACACAGTGACTGCCAGTAATGTTTTTGTAGAATTTCACTTTAACACAATCACCAGTCAAAAACACTGTAACTGCTGTCATTTTTTGTAGAATTTCCCTAACATTCCACTGCCTTCCAACTATGTTGCCACCAGTCTTAACAAGTTATTCCATGCCTCCTCCTTAACTTGGCTTTAGTCAGGGCTGATATTTATACCCTTTCATATCTTAATTTCATAAAGATATAATAACCAAACTCAAGGGGTCAGTAGCTCACCTTCATTGAACAGCCTTTTTGGGAGCTCTCAAGACAGGACCATAAAGATTCTTAAAAAAGTCTGCTCTTTCAGGGAATCCTCAACCTGAGTCAGAGCAGTTGAAAAAACTGCCACTGGCACTCTAAATGAAGCTCTAGCTCCCACACTTCACAGGGTATTATGGGTTCCTCAAAGTCTAGGTGTAAAGGTTCTGCTGGGGAGATGGTGCTTAACCCCTCAATACATGTATAGACATTTTATGAGCTTCTCAGCCCCCTCTTATGTCATCTTACACTAACCTCTGTACCCCCTCGGTCTTTCACACACATGGCTCACACTCCCCGAATTACTAGGCACTGAGAGGTTCCTTCAGTTCTAAAAGAGGAGGTTCATCTGGGGAGGATACGCCTCACCCCACCATACAGCCCCAGGTGCTCTGCCCAATCTCAGCGTTCTCTTTGCTTCCTCCTGTGCCACACAAGAAGCCTCTCTTTCAGCAAAATAACAGCATACATATGTGCTAAGTTACCCAATCGGCTCTCCACCTGGGAACCCTCTGCGTGATGTTCTGGGACTCCCCCTATTTTGGCAGGACTTTGGCATCTCCAAAATAGGAGTGCTTCTGGGTTTCCTCTTCTCTGGATTTCACCATGGACACCAGCCTCCTACCACCCAAATCCATTAAATCTCGGCGCAAGGTGTTGTATATTGCAAGGTTCTTAGTACTTTCTGGAGCCTGCCAGTGCAGCTAGATCTGCAGGATTGGCACCATAACCCTGCTAGCTGCTCATGCTAGCACTTCCTGGGCGTGGACTCTAATGCACCCCGTGACCACTATAACTTTTTTTAGCAACCATGAAACATAAAACTGAAATACAGCTACCAACAGCACACTGTATCACGATAGCTCTCACGTAGAAAATTGTTCCGACATTCCAAAATTTAAAAAGGGGGCACTTGAACTAAAACTTAGACTACATAGTAGAGGGTATAGTCATACCTCCACTGAAAAAGCTTTCCATCGTGCACTACATAGGAATGGAGAACAACTACTCACACCTAAGATCAAACAAGAATCTAACAATGTTGTGAGATTTGTTGGAACATTTCATTTACAGTGGTGTCAAATTAGTCACATTTGAACAAATATGCGCATATCTTGCAATCTGATCTGCAGTTGAAACCAATCATTGGCACTCAGATTAAGATAAATTGGCGAAATTAACACACTTTGAAGGATACCATTGTTAGAAGTCATTTTGCAAAAAGAAAGAGAAATAACCGACTACCTACAGGCACCTTTAAATGCGTCCACTGCAAATTCTGTATCCATATGATTAGAGGAGAACAAGTGGTGGACTGAATGGGCAAGATACATAAGGCTACAGAATTGTATTATTGTAGTTCTAACTCTGTTATCTATTGCTTGGTTTGCCCGTGTCAACTTAAATATATTGGGATGACCAGTAGGGAGATAAGGCGGCGCTTGGGCAAACACCTTGGTAACATTAGAAACGCCCCCAAAAATCAAGACCTATAAGTGTTAACACTCCAAGTATTTATATAGATTATCACCCTCTAGAACAGTGGTTCTCAACCATCTCCTCAGGACCCCATAGACATGCCAGGATTTCGATTTAACAGTGTGTGAACACAGGTGAGGCAATTAGTATTCAACAGGTCATGGAGCCTCTAATTGCCTCACCTGTGGCATGTCTGTGGGCTCCTGTGGAGAGGGTTGAGAACCATTGCTCTAGAATATCTCCTTAAATAATATTCTTAAATGTAGACCAATTGCAGATCTAACTCATCATAAGGTTATACTCCGAGAAACACCCAGGAGAAGAAGATCAGTTAACCACCAAAGATGAATTTTACTTTCAAAGTAAATCGCAACCATATAAAGGTTAATTACAAACCTTAATGTTTATTATATTGAATTACCATTCACTAATTGTTTTGTGGCTTTGTTTTGAGTATCAAACTCTTATATGGAATACATAACATGAAAATTAATAAAATGTACTTAGATTTATGATTGTTGCTCCACAAATAAGTATAGCAATAGATGAAGATGACTGTCTATTAGTCCCAAAATCCACATCTAGGCCCTCTCTTAACATCTATTTCTAATAGCCCTTTTGACTATAAAAGTCAATGGACCAAGTGACCCTCTATAGGATAGAAATTCACCAAGTCTTGTAGTTAATGATGTAACTACAGAGAAGTAGTAGAATGAAACACATATTCTGAATACTACTGTAGTGTGGAATTATGTTTGTCAATATTTTATCAAATATAGTTACAAGCTTCTTTTTCACAGTTAAATTGTAAATATTATATGCCATATATGTTGCTACAATGTTGACAGTGCATTGCTTTTATGTATTCTATGATTCTGTTTATCAAAAAACTAGGGTTGGGTAAGGCATATTTTTGAGAGTAGTCTATTACATGGCCCCTGAAAATGAATTGCACACACTTTAAAAGTTGACCTATTATTCAGACCAGATAATACATTTACTTGTTGAACAGTAATCTTCTCTAAAATAACATGAAGGGTGGTTAGACCACCAAAACAAATAGCCATTGCCGTTTGTCTACCACAGTTCATCATGTCTTACATTGCTAGCTCTAACGAGTGTTGGCCCCACAATTCCTTTTGTATCCATTTGTTTACTCACATCATATTCATATATTCATCCTTACAGTGCCACTGAAAATGCTAGCATTTAAAAAAAAAAAAGAATGTAAGTTATACGTGACATTGAATGTGACCTACCATGTTCAATGTCCCACTTTTGCTTGTTCCAAGCTATTTTCAGATACATATTTCCTAATATCCATGACAGACCCTTTTTTCAGTCTGACATATTTGTGCTTTATTCACTTTAATGTGACAATGCACTGTAGCTAGTTCCACTTTATTTCGGGAAAGTAAACTGTAGACAGGTTGATCCATGTGTAAAAAGCTAGCATGGGTAGAAGCAAATAAAATTATATGTCAAAATTGCAATAAAAACGATTTAACTGTGTACAATTTGGAAATATCTATTTTGCATATATTGTATTCAAACAGTGTTGACATTGTGTTTAGGAGATTTAAAAAAAATGTTTATTTGTAATAAATGCATAATTTAAAATATAAAAAATTATAAGAATATCTCTGACCATAAAATATTTCCTTCTAAGATATTGCTTTTTATTTAATTTTTATTAATTGCTTTTTAAGCATGTCCTTCAATTCAGCAATATAGGGATTAAGACATTATTCACTTCTCATATTTTCTCACATAATACACATTGAACAAATGTAATGAAAGCATCTTGGCAGTCAAACTAAACAGTAGGAATAAGAGAAACTATGACGACAGAGTAATTTACTATTATATACTATTCCATAATAAGTCAGGAATATGCCTCTGCACATTAGTAGACTGAGATAACATATATTAAAACACTCATAATTGTTATTTTATCTTGTTAACAACCTGTAAATATAAGTGTATTTGAACAACTCAAACAAAGGAATGCTTATTTTTACAGGACTGCAAAAGTCCCCATATGTGCTCTGCACCATTAGATAGAGTGGAGAAAAAAAAGAGGAAAAAGTGTTTTACCTTTTTAAAATTGACACTGAATTTCAGTGTGTTTAGAAAGGAGGAGAAAAAAAACACTTTACCCTAATTATACACCCCTCATTATAATTAGTCACATACCAATATTCAATAATTACAAGAGGAGATTATATTACATTGTTTTATTTATTTATACACTGTTACAATTATTTACATCAAATACCACGACGATTAAAAAATAAAATAATGAGCCAACATTCCCATGATTATGTCACTACAATAGTATATCTCTATAACCAATTGCTTAAATATCATAAATCTGATCTATATCAATAAACTGAAACAATCTTGTGATGATATTATTTTGGCACTCACAAACTCTTTACCAAGTATTTCAATATCATATGCATCTAAACAATTATTTTGTACCTGTTTAATAAAATACCATATAGATCTACTTGAATTAATACGTACCTCCGGGGCATTCCCGATGACGTCACACGATGAGACGCCATGCTTAGAGTCAGCAGAGTGCTCCCGATTAGATGTGGCCAAGCTATTCATTCAAATTGCTGATCAATATGGACAATATACTGTATAAATACTGAGATAAGTATTATTTGTTAATTGTACTACATTATATATGTCTGATATGGATTATGCCTGTATATCCCTAAAATATGTGTTGTAAATTTAGGGGATAGAATACTGTATATATTGAAGATAAATTTGTACAGATAATTTGTACTCATTATGTATAATGATATTATCACTTAAAATATGATTATCATCATATTGGACTAATAATTTGTCCTTCAATCTGTTAAGCACCTTCATTTAATTATATTTTATATATATTTACATATTTTTTTATTAATTTATTTATTATATCAAATGTAGCAGACACAGCACTTATATATTTAACGCGTTAAATTAATGTAGTAGTAATTAGCACTGTGCACTTTCAGTCACTTCATGTATGCTGTACTGCTTCAATTACATATTTTTATTTTTATGCTAAGATTTAATTGAAGTTTATCTATATGGTATTTTATTAAACTGGTACAAAATAATTGTTTAGATGCATATGATATTAAAATACATGGTAAAGAGTTTGTGAGTGCCAAAATAACATCATCACAATACAACATGTCATAAGGCCAGAGTTGTCCTGGAGTGGTTGGAGGAGTATGAGGAAGACTTTCAAGTACTTCCCTGGCATCCAAATTCCCAAGAGGAGAAATAACCTTAGGCGGAAATCGAATCTTCTGGGACAAAATTATAACATCATAGTTGATATAAAGAAAAATCAAAAGCAAAACTAATGGTACATATAGTTTGTTTGATTTAAAATGTTATAATTTATTATATAGTTAGAATAATAAATTCAAATAAAAAAATAACACTTGTCTGAATACAATAAAGAAAGTATAAAGAAAAGAAAGACCTTAGTAAACAACAATACATTACATTATAAATGGAAAATGGAAAAAGAAGTTGTAGGAATCACAATGTTGTTTATGCTTTAGACTAGGAAATTAATGTTTTACTCAGTAGATTGTAGATAAATAACTTTGCAGTGTCTATTTTATCTTTCGTATTGTAGGTACTTTTTGTGTCATGTATAGATTATACATATTTTTTTACATTGCTTAATCTATACTGTATGAATATAAAAATACTCACATACATACACAAGATCCTACAACTATTTATTTTCTTATTATGCATTTGGCTCATATGTGATTCTTTACTATACCCTAGTTGGGTGAAGCATTTCTCACAGAGTAGGGTCGTTAGTTATTTCCATGGTTTCAGCTATGCAAGTATGATAGTGGGTGTAATTAGTCTTACTTGCTGGTCAATCAAGAAGCATGTTAGAATATTTATTTTTACAACTGCATTATCACAAACTTTGCCTAATCAGCAATCCTACCTCCCAGAGAGTTTCAGTCTTTCTATGAGGCAACATTAGGACCCTAGCTACAATGAGCTAGGCATGTCACATAACCTATTACACAAACAACAACAGCTAGTTTTAATGCTTTTTCCAATCTCATCCCATAGCCAATTACTTTTGTCCCAAAGGGAAGTAGCTTACACAAGAGCAACACTTACCCAAGTCACAGTCAATAATAAAACTTACATATTTCACAGGGGAAAAAGATATAACACACTATACTCATATATAACATTTTACTGTACATTTTAATGGCCTAAGTCCTGCGTGCTTCAACGGCTCACCTCACTTCGCAAGGCTTGGCAGATGAGCGCTCACCTCACTTTGCGAGGCTTTGCAGATGAGCACTTTCGGCTCTCATACAACCTAAGTTGTGCGCCGTACATGGCTCGGCTTGCTTTGCGAGGCTTTGCAGATGAGTGCCTTTGGCGCTCCTGCAGCCTAAGTCGTGCGCCGTACTTCGCTGTGAGGTTGCAATTGTGTATCCAACAACGCAAACATTCCGAACAGCGTTCTTGGTCCACAGCTATATATGTGATGCTTTCCTCTAAGGGATGTTCTTGAAATTTCCTCAGAGTATTTTGAGTTTTAGTTTTTGGATAGAGTGTTCATTCTGGCTAAAATGCTGTCCAACTGGGGTACAAAATACTTGTTATCATTGTACTTTTTCAAAGTGTTGAAGTAATTGTAAAAGACTCTTGAGTTTACGTGTTTACTTTCTCCTTCTGTCCATTTAATGAAAAGATCATCTACATATTGGTAGTATCTGCACGGTTTGTGAATAGACATAGATAAGAATGTCTCTTCCAGATCAGCCATAAATAGACTGGCATATTGTGGAGATATTTTGGTATCCATCATTTGTAGGTAGGTATCTTTGTTAAAGGATTCTCTGATGGTCCAGTGGGTAGGATTTGGTGCTTTCATTGCTGCGAGTCAGGTAACCAAGAGGTCATACCACACTGAAGCCGTATAGAATTGGGCCTAGTCAGTACTTGGATGGGAGATATCTAGAAATACTGTATACTGTGGCACACTAGAGAAGGAACTGGCAACCCACTCCAGTATCAATGACATGAATACTGTCATAAATAAGTGGATCAGCATTATGTGTTATGGTCCATGAGGTCACAGAGAGTCAGAAACGACTGAACGATGCAAACAAACAAGCAAATATTTGCTAAAAGTAAAATAGTTGTGGGTAAGTTTGTAAAGTGGGGGGGGGGGGGGGGTGTATTTGATCCCCTGCTGGTTTTGAACATTTGTCCACTGACAAAGAAATGACCAGTCTATAATTTTAATGGTCAGAATAACAAAAAAAAAGAACAAGAAAAACGTATGTCAAAAAAGTTATAAATTGATTTGCAGGTCAGTGAGGGAAATAAGTATTTGATCCCCTATCAATCAGCAAGATTTCTGGCTACCAGATGTTTTTTATACAGGTAATAATCTGAGATTAGGAGCACTCTCGTAAAGGGAGTGCTCCTAATGTCAGCTTTTTACCTGTATAAAAGACACCTGTACACAAAAGCAATCAATCAATCAGATTCCAAACTCTCCGCCATGGCCAAGACCAAAGAGCTATCCGAGGATGTCAGGGACAAGATTGTAGACCTACACAAGGCTGGAATGGGCTACAAGACCATCGCCAAGCAGCTTGGTGAGGTGACAACAGTTGGCACGATTATTTACAAATGGAAGAAACACAACATAACTGCCAGTTTCCCTCAGTCTGATGCTCCATGCAAGATCTCACCTTGTGGAGTTTCAATGATCATAAGAACGGTGAGGAATCAGCCCAGAACTACACGGGAGGATCTTGTTAATGATCTCAAGGCAGCCTGCGCCATAGTCACCAAGAAAACAATTGGTAACAAATTACGCCCTCAAGGCCCCCTGCTCAAGAAAGCACATGTACAGGCCCGTCTGAAGTTTGCCCAAAGGAGTGGCTCAAGAAGAAGCACATTAAGGTCCTGGAGTGACCTAGCCAGTCTCCAGGCCTTAATCCCATAGAAAATCTGTGGAGGGAGCTGAAGGTTTGAGTTGTTAAACATCAGCCTCGAAACCTTAAAGACTTGGGCCCTCATTTAATTGCGATTTGGCCAATTGAATAGGGCTCTAAAGAAGCACATAACATATTTTTTTTAAAGACGTTTTTAGTTAGTGGAAACCTTGCTTTTGGATAGATGCTTACTAACTAAAAACTTCTTTAAAAAATATATGTTATGTGCCTATTTAGAGCCCTATTCAATTGGCCAAATTGTAATTGAATGAGGGCCTTGGAGAGGATCTACAAAGAGGAGTGAGACAAAATCCCTCCTGAGATGTGTGCAAACCTGGTGGCCAACTACAAGAAACGTCCATTGTGATTGCCAACAAGAGTTTTGCCACCAAGAACTAAGTCAAATACTTTTTTCCCTCACTGACCTGCAAATCAATTTATAACTTTTTTGACATGCGCTTTTCTTGTTTGTTTTCTTGTTTGTTATTCTGTCTCTCACTGTTAAAATACACCTACCATTACAATTATAGACTGATCATATCTTTGTCAGTGGACAAATGTTCAAAATGGGCATGGGATCAAATACTCCCCCCCCCCCCCCCACACTGGATTCTATTAGTTTAGTTATAGCATCAGTGCCATATTTATGGTTCTGAGTGTGGTGAAAAAAAACTTAAAGCATGCCTCAGTGCCATCTTTGTTTGGGTGCTTCTATAAAGAGACTCCACATTCCTTGTATATTGCTATTGGTGTTACTAACTAGGGGTTTAAAAATATTTTCAACAATGCCAGATATCTGTTCAGTAAGTGTGTACATACCTGTAACAATTGGTCTGCCTTGGTTGCCTGGTTTATGGATCTTTGGCAGCATGTAGTATCCTAAAAGCAGGCACCACACACACATCAATTAGTCCCCGTTATTCGTACAGTATAGCGGTATTTCCCTATTATCAGCAGAGATCTATGCTCAATGACCCACTATTTATTATCCTCTATCTTGCAGTACATGTGCATTTAATGACTCACAATGCAATAAAGCACTTCTGTTTTTAAACCGTGAGTCTCCAGCTTCTCAGCGTGTGACATCATCAAATGACGCTGACTAACGCCTGACGCACGCATTTAGTGAAAACAGACTTCTACAGAGGCCTCATTTTAGTAGTCCTGAGTATTCATAACAACACCTGTACCACCTTTATCTGCCAATGTGAATTTCTGATGGAGAGAGATTATGTAACTCTGTTTTTTGCTCTGTTGTTTCAAATCTTATACAAAATATCTTAAAAACAATAAAATACTATTTTCAACTATTATTTTTCGATAAACTGATGTGACTAGTAACAAGAATATTTAATTTGGTGCGGCTGCTAATTTGAAGTTGATGTAATAAAGATGTAATAGTTCTGCAGTTGCTCTGTGATAGAACAAATGCAGGTGATAAAAAAGGGGAATCTTATCAATATAAATATGCTTCACTTTCTCATTTCTTCCACCGAAGTCTCATCAGTGTCATCCTAAATTACATTCAGATAAAATATTCTGCGCTTCACTGAACATTTTTACCAGACATGATGGGTGCTCAGGATTAGCAGAAAACCTTACAAATGATAAAGAAATGCCAAGTTTGATTAGTCTGGAGAAGAAAGTGCTGATGTGTTAACATTTTTAAGTTGTGAAATAAAAACAATTTTTTTTCCAAACACTTGGCATTAAACAGAAATGCCACTCATATAAAATGAACAGATTTTAATCTTCAGCATCACATTAAAGAAATTAGATTGTTTTCTTTCCACTTATATTCACTTGTGACCATCCCATTGTTTGTAGTTTAGTAATATAACCAGAAAGGCTTGCAGTAGAATGAAAAACATATATTTTGAAAACTACTCGGGTATGTGTAGTTTACATTGTGATTGACTTCTTCTGAACATGCACAAAAAGGGGTAGGTGGAAAAAACTAAAAACTGTAATGTTATAACAAAAACATTCCCTTCTCCTTCTTCCCTCTTCACAACTCTCATGCTTTAAGCAAGCAGAAAGTGGCGATGCCAGACAAAATGGGACTTTCTATACACAAACATAGACCCATATTAAATTGTCAAAATAGCAATTACTGTAGTTCGTATTGTAGGCCGCAAAAGTTACTGATATTAAATTGGATTCTTTTAGCTACCTGCAATCGATCTGCAGATTACAGTCTGAAAATCCCTACAGGCTGTCAAAATCTAAGCCTTTGATCTGTTAAGCCCGCAAATATTACAATCGCTAAAATCTCAAATCGCTATTAAATTGCTACAATTCCCCAAGGACGCAATTGCAGTCAAACCCGCAAATGGCAAATGTAGCCAAATATATTACTGGGCTCTAAATAGGACTTTCAAATGGTTTACAGACTAGTTCTGAACACTGCAAAAGATAATAAAAACACACTACTGGACGTTAAAATATGGCGAAAGCAATGGAAGGCATTAGTATTCATTGCACAACAATCCACAAAGAACAAATAGGCCTTAAAAAAATATTTAATTTTCTCATATGTGGAATAGACAGGCATATGCCAATATGAAAAGTGTGGCTGCAAGATGCATAAATTAATTAAAGACACACTACTTGATTAAATTGTAACACAAAAACATGAAACTGCCTGGCATATTATCCATTTCTCACTCACAGAGGCTCTAATGTGGACCCTTAAAATACAAAGATATTCTTATATACATATCACTCATCAGATCTAGATTGGGACAGGAAATAGTTGCCAAAGTACACCACCACATGACATATATCAAGTACCAAGGGGAACATACACCACACTAATCTACTCTAATCCATCAGGAAAAAACATGGAGGCTATGCAAAATCATGTGGAGCAACAGCCAACTCACCTCACCTCAGAGACAATCTTTGCCACACCATCCTGTAAAGTCCTAAGCCATTGCTGGTGGCCATGTGGCAAGATGTATACCAATTATTATCTTGTGAAATCACTGACACAGTGACGACAGTATAACAAAGCTTTGTGCATTAATATCATGGGGGTGGTATGGGCGGATCCTGAAAGGGCAAGATGCTTTATGGGAAAAAAGGGCATGCCTAATGGGGGTAATTTCATAGTCTAGAATAAGTATTATGCAAAGCACCTACCAGGGTCATGATGTGGTCACTACAGCACTGCAACCGGAATCTGATGAAAAAAAAGATCATCAGAAATCACTCCATTTAATCGAAGTAACCAGTAATGTGCATAGCACTTACTTATGATTATCATCTGCTCCATTGAACAGATGCATAAACATCTGGATTATCTCAACCAGTTTCACACATACAGTGTGTTCCTCAAACAAAAATCTGCCAAATAAAGAAAAACATGCATGTGCAGTACTGTACAGTAACTGTAACAATATACAAACTCACCTGATTTCCTTCTGCAAGCATTACTAATCATTAGCTAGTTCTCAGGATATCTCACTGGCCATGACCATTAATAATGATGTGTCATCTCACAGTAAATGCTTGGCTGTGACCAGCGTCAGTGGTCCAAGTGTACTATCACCTTCTCCACCTGATATTGTTAATTAACATTGCTATCACATCCATCAGGTATACAGGTGTTAGCACATGTTAAAGTATACTCATGATATCAGCAATACGGGAAAATACCCATTGATTTGGGTTAGCAGACAGATTCACGGTTACTTACATCAGACACAAGAATCTGTTCTCATACTAATATTGATGAGATTATTACATGCTTCATTAGTGCATTTATTAATGCTGGTTTTCATTAACATGCCATTGTGAGACTTTGCAAGTCCACCGCCATATTGGTATTAGTCTACATTTAAGCTAACAACAATCATGTATTAGATATCTGGATATATGATAGCTTTAACATTGTGGGAGCTACATGTTAAGGGGGCTGTCATTGAAGGAATGTCTACCTGAGCGGCACTGGGAACATCTTACAATTACTTCATTTCTTTGACAATGCTTGCAGATGCAGAAGATGCCTTCATGGACCTGAATTGTGCCCAACACAAAAAAAAAAAGAAAACAATAACATGCAAAATAAGGCCTTAAAAAAATATAGGGATTACAGCATCTCTTCTCAACAGCATTCTTCAATGACCATCAATTGGTAAAATGTTAAACAGAACCCTATGGGTCCACAGAGAAGAGGATCATGGACTATGTAATGGGAGGTAGCAGGGGGCGTACAAAATATCACCATCACATAGGCCATGATCCTATACTCTGTAGTCAGACTAGATTACGTTAACATTTAGAACAATAAATTGTCCCTGAGGAGTGCTGTTGAGAAGGCACAAAACATATGTGCAGCCCCTACATCCTCTTCAGCCTTGCTTCAGGGCCTCAAAACCCGTGGGCGGCTGCCGTCTCCCAGCAGCAATGCGGTGGCGGAGGCATTAGGCGAGGAGTGGAGCGACCGGGCTGCGGGTGCACGTGGAGGACTCCTGGATGGAGAAGGTGGGGCTGAGAACCAAAGCTCAGTACATAGCATCTGCAGTCACCTGCTGTATTGCGCTCTAGTCAGCCACCATCCTGAGCAGTCCAGCAAGGTAGGACTCATCTGGCCAGGCTGCTCATGATCTCCGTGTGATTGGCAGAGATGCTGGCCTGGATCCCCTGGAGGCAGTCCAGTATCTGGTGCATGACGGACGGTATCTGAGCAGCCTGGCATGATGTACCCAGTGATGGAGATCCCTGCTGGGGGGCCATTTCTGGGTGAGGAGTGGTGGTGGTGGGGGCCAGGAGGGTCTCTTGCCTTCCTGGAGCCTGTCTCCATAGGGGTAGAAGTGGTAGGCCTGGTGGTGGGAGGTGGTAGCCAGGCTGATCCACTGCTGGGGAGGAGGAGGAGGTGATGGCATGTCCTGATCATCAGTCCAGTATGAGGGCCCTGGTGATGGCTGTAGTCGTTGGAGGAGGGGGACAGTGGGGTCAAATGCCACTGGTGTGGCGGATGTTCCTGCAGGTGACCTCACTGCCCAAATGATGTCCTCCTCCTTGTAACCAAAGCCCTCGGCTCCTCTTGGTTCTTCCTCCCCCTGTGCCGGTTCCTGCTGGGTGGGGACACGGTCCCCGACATCCTGCTCCGATTAATCCAACGCCCCCACCTCTGGCTCACCACTGGAGTTAGACCTCTTGTAAGCTGGAAAAGAGAAAATAAAAGTATACGTGTTAATTATGATGAATAATACATTGGGTGTGTTCATTTCTTTTTATCTGACTTTTAGGCTTGAACCTGCATGATTTACTTAATTGCAACAGTCAGTAGCTATCATTTGCTATCTTTAATCTATTATTGGGTTCTTGATCTTGATTGTTCTTGCCTCCTAACGATACGCTGCAGTGGGCACACCCTTACATGGACTCTCTGTTGGTTGATTACTCGTGTTGTGCCCACAAATGACAGTGATTAGTCAGCTTCCTGTATGTAATGTCATGACTGATCCATCTATCCCTTGTTAGAGTTGATGTGTCTGTGTCCTTGTTGGGCATCCTGCACATGTGTAGTGTGTGTGATGTGCAAGTGGTGGCATGTTGGTGTATGTGATATTCACCTGACATGTAGGCTGGATCCTGCTAGTCCACCAGGCCTGAAGCTCCAGTGGTGGGCACCTGGCTCAGTAAGTCCCTGAGCACCCTCTCCCACTCGTTATATCTCACAGTCACTTGGGGGCCACCACTTGATGCTGAGGCTTGACTGGCCTCCTTGGCCATTATCTTTCACTTTGGCCCTGATGTTATCAAAACAGTGTTTGACAGACCTCACATCCCTTTCCGCTGTGACTGCGTCCGCTAACTCCATCCATGCCTGGGCCCTAGACTCGGGCCTAACTCCCCCCCCGCAAGGATAGTGCACAGATGGCACGGAGGAGGACCACCGTCTCCTCGTGACTGTAGTTTGGGGCACTTTGCCTGCCACCAGCCTCTTGCCCGTCCGACTGTGAACGGGGATCCTGTTCTCCCTCGTCTGTCCCTTAGGCTTGTCCCTCCACTGCACTACCACCCCCCTCAGGATCAGGCCCCTCCCTCTCTGACCCGGAACTCGAAGTGCCTATGACCATGGGCACCTGGCCACCCCGCACCTCCTCTCCTCCACTCCCACCTCCTCCTCTCCTCCACTCCTCACCTTCTCTCCTCCACTCACCACCTCCTCCTCTCCTCCACTCCTCTCCTCCACTCCTCACCTCCTCTCATCCTCTACCCCACTCTCCACCTCCTCATCTCCTCATCTCTCAGGGAGAAGTCCGGTCGCCGGTGTTGGGGATTAGGAGAGATTTGATTTTTTTTCTTCTCCACTCCTAACCTCCTCTCCACCACTCCCCAGGGCCACCTCTCTCCTCCTCACCTGTCCTCCTCTCCCCCTCCCCACCTCTCCAGTCCTCTCCCCTCCTCTCTTCTCCCTCCATAATTATCACAAAAATAAAATAAGTATAAATCAAACGTTAGAAAAAGTATTTGTGTATATATTTGTAAAAACAAAATGTGTGTTTTATGTGTAATTATTAACTTTTGGTGTAGAGGGTGGGTGGTGTAGAGTGTGTGTGTGTGTGGGGGGGGGGGGGTGGTGTATGTAGTGACCTAGCTATAAGTGTATCTATGTGTGTTATTTACTTTGTGTGTATTTTTATTATGTGTAATCAGTAAATATGTGTAATCAATGTTTAAGTGTAAAATCATTATTAGCAGTGGCGGCTGGTGACTTTCCAAGTTGATGGGGCGGAAGGCAGTGACCTGGCCCCTCCCCTTAAATTGACTCTGCCCAAAAATAGAAACTCCTCCCCTTCACAACATGTTACCTCTGTAGGCCCTGCCCACTCACACCTACTCCACCCACTTACTTGATTTCTTTCCCCTGTCCCTTTGCGTACTTATTATCTTAATGAGGGTGAGTTGGCGCTGGTTCTGTTCACTATTCTTATGATGGGAAGTACATGCATTTTCTTGATTACATGCAATAATTAAATAGAATACATATAAAACGTGTTGGATCAGGTCATAGAAATGGATAAAAATTATCCCATAGAGAGAGACAGGGATCGAGAGAGAGGGATGTAGAAAGAGAGGGGGATAGCGAGAGGGATAGATAAGCAAGCAGGAAAGAACAATTCAGCATAGAAGACAGGATTTCCAAGAGAAGACATACAAATAAGGGGACGACAGGGGAGGAGATTGATAGATGAGGTTATTGAAGCAATGAACATGGACTTGAGGAAGCTCAGAGGGTAGTGGCAGACAGATGTGCCTGATGGTGGTAAATAGGGTCACACAGAATCGGAAGCGACAAACAAAAACAAAAGTAATGGGAAAAACAATACTATATTTGAATACATTTTTACAACACTACACAGGATAAATGCTCATACAGGTAGACCGTATACAGTACATTATATAAGTGCTTGTGGACATACTTACACACACATATATACACATACAAAGGGGTGGAGAAGAATTTTAAAATATCTAAACATATGACCATGGGAAACATTTGTAGGAGCACAACAGGCAGCTTTCTAGGAGCCTGGGAGGAGGTCCTTCATAGGGATGCAGATACCTTATACTTTGTAGATATAGAATACAAGCTTTATTCTAGGAGCCTTGAAGGAGGTCCTTCATAGGGATGCAGATGTCTTATTCTATGTAAATATAGAATACAAGCTGTATTCTAGGAGCCTTCCTTCCAGGCTTGTCTGATATACAGTCAGGTCCATAAATATTGGGACATCAACATAATTCTAATATTTTTGGCTCTATACACCACCACAATGGATTTGAAATGAAACGAACAAGATGTGCTTTAACTTTTTCAGTATCAAATTAAAAGCAAACTACCATGACAAAATGACTTGTCTTCATTATGAAGCTGCCTCTATCTATCTATCTATCTATCTATCTATCTATCTATCTATCTATCGATCTATCGATCTATCTATCTATCTATCTATCTATCTATCTATCTATCCATCTATCTAGATGCATGGGGCCTGGGGAAAGAGACAGTCAATATGAGAGAGAGAGAGAGTACAAGTCACACAGAGAGAATAAGAGAGTCACAGAGAACAAGAAACAGAGAGAGAGAGAGAATAACAGACAGACTGAGACTACTCACCCGGTCCTGAATAGCTTTCTCGGTATAGCAGCTATCACTGAACTACATCTCCCAGTATGCACTGCATACTGCAATTTATCAGTCCTAATTGGCTGGGGCAGTGTCAGTGATTAGCTGGGGTTTGCCCAATGGGTCTCCACAGCTTCAGCTCCTCACAGTCATTCTTAGTGGGTGATCCCTGAAAGGTCCCACAGCTTCAACTCCCTACCAGTCATTCTGATTGGGTGATACTGTATTTGACAGACAGGCTCATTGCTTCAAATCGAGCAGAGGCAGCATTATGCCCTGATCTGTAGTACAAAGCAAGTCACCAGCAGGGGAGATGTGATAAGGGCATAAGTCAGTGTGTTTAACTGCTTTCCAAAGGTTTCATCATTTAAAGTGATAGCAGATATAAAAAAAATAAAAGATCGAACATGATATAATTAATTTTTATATGTATATTATTTAAACTAAACAAGTTAGTGAAGGGGGATTAAGTCTGTGCATTAATTATGGGAGGCGGTTGAGAATTTTTATTATGGGGTGGAGGAGCCAAAATAATTTGGGGGGGGGATACAGCTTATTGTATACACAGGCCATAAAATAGGATATATGTACATACAGTCAGGTCCATAAATATTGGGACATCGACATAATTCTAATCTTTTTGGCTCTATACACCACCACAATGGATTTGAAATGAAACGAACAAGATATGCTTTAACTGCAGACTTTCAGCTTTAATTTGAGGGTATTTACATCCAAATCAGGTGAACGGTGTAGGAATTACAACAGTGTATATGTGCCTCCCACTTTTTAAGGGACCAAAAGTAATGGGACAGATTAACAGTCATAAAACAAACTTTCACTTTTTAATACTTGGTTGCAAATCCTTTGCAGTCAATTACAGCCTGTAGTCTGGAACGCATAGACATCACCAGACGCTGGGTTTCATCCCTGGTGATGCTCTGCCAGACCTCTATTGCAACTGTCTTCAGTTCCTGCTTGTTCTTGGGGCATTTTTCCTTCAGTTTTGTCTTCAGCAAGTGAGATGCTTGCTCAATCGGATTCAGATCAGGTGATTGACTTGGCCATTGCATAACATTCCATTCTTTCCCTTAAAAAACTCTTTGGTTGCTTTTGCAGTATGCTTCGGGTCATTGTCCATCTGCACTGCGAAGTGCCGTCCAATGAGTTCTGAAGCATTTGGCTGAATATGAGCAGATAATATTGCCCGAAACACTTCAGAATTCATCCTGCTGCTTTTGTCAGCAGTCACATCATCAATAAATACAAGAGAACCAGTTCCATTGGCAGCCATACATGCCCACGCAATGACACTACCACCACCATGCTTCACTGATGAGGTGGCATGCTTTGGATCATGAGCAGTTCCTTTCCGTCTCCATACTCTTCTATTCCCATCACTCTGGTACAAGTTGATCTTAGTCTCATCTGTCCATAGGATGTTGTTCCAGAACTGTGAAGGTTTTTTTAGGTGTTGTTTGGAAAACTCTAATCTGGCCTTCCTGTTTTTGAGGCTCACCAATGGTTTACATCTTGTGGTGAACCCTCTGTATTTACTCTGGTGAAGTCTTCTCTTGATTGTTGACTTTGACACACATACACCTACCTCCTGGAGAGTGTTCTTGATCTGGCTAACTGTTGTGAAGGGCGTTTTCTTCACCAGGGAAATAATTCTTCAGTCATCCACCACAGTTGTTTTCCGTGGTCTTCCGGGTCTTTTGGTGTTGCTGAGCTCACCGGTGCGTTCTTTCTTTTTAAGTATGTTCCAAACAGTTGATTTGGCCACACCTAATGTTTTTGCTATCTCTCTGATGGGTTTGTTTTGTTTTTTCAGCCTAATTATGGCTCTCTTCACTGATAGTGACAGCTCTTTGGATCTCATATTGAGAGTTAACAGCAACAAATGCAAATAGCACACTTGAAATGAACACTGGAGCTTGTATCTGCTCTTTGTAAATGGGATAATGAGGGAATAACACAAATCTGGCCATGGAACAGCTGAGCAGCCAATTGTCCCATTACTTTTGGTCCCTTAAGAAGTGGGAGGCACATATACAAATTGTTGTAATTCCTACACCGTTCACCTGATTTGGATGTAAAACCCCTCAAATTAAAGCTGAAAGTCTGCAGTTAAAGCACATCTTGTTAGTTTCATTTCAAATCCATTGTGGTGGTGTATAGAGCCAAAAAGTTTAGAATTGTGTCGATGTCCCAATATTTATGGACCTGACTGTACATACAATCATAGAAAAATCTGGACAAATCCCCCCAGATTTATGATATGTATGCACCCATGCACGTGAGTTACTCAGTTCCATTTATTAGGATTAATTTACCTGTGTTGTAGAAAAAGTATACTACAACCAGGCCTATTTGGGGCGTTCTTAGGGCTGAGTTGCCTACAATGATGATCATAATGATTCTGATAATAATGTTTATTATTATTATTTTTATTAGAGTCCTAGGCCCCCTCCTCTTCTCCATCTATACATCCTCACTTGGTACCCTAATAAACTCTTTTGGGTTTCAGTATCATCTCTATGCAGATGACACCGAAATCTACCTCTCAGCACCAGATCTATCCCCCTCTCTTCTAATACTTGTCTCCAACTGCCTCTCTAGTATATCCTCTTGAATGTCCACCCACCATCTCAAACTAGACATGTCTAAGACTGAACTCCTTATCTTCCCTCCCACTCCCACAGTGTCAATCCCTCACATCGCTCTCACTGTCAACAATGACTTCATCACCCCCACCTCCCAAGCCCGTTGCCTTGGGGTTCTACTGGAACCCGCCCATACCTCACATACAGTCTCTAACTAAATCTTGTCTTCTTCACCAAAAAAACTTCTCCAAAATTTGACACTCAATCTTACACAAGATCCAACTAAAATCTCTCTCGTCATCTCTTGACTCGACTACTGCAACTCACTTCTTGCTGGCCTACCCACCACCTGACTATCCCCACTTCAATCTATTATGAAAGCCTCTGCTAGATTCATCTTCGGTACAAGTTCAGTGTAAGCATCACCTCTCTGCCAATCACTCCACTGGCTTCCCATAGCCTCCAGAATAACATTTTAAATTATGACCCTAACTTTCAAAGCCCTCAACAATATCGAACCCCCTTACATCTCTGCTCTCATCTCCAAATACTCCCCCACCTGCCCTCTTCATTCTGCTAATGACCTTCTTTCTACAACTCATTTCACCTCCTCTCACTCTCGTCTTCAGGACTTTTCTTGTGCTTCCCCTATTCTCTGGAACTCCTTGCCTCGCTCCACCTGATTATCCTCTTGCCTCAAAACATTCAAAACCTCTCTAAAAACGCATCTCTTTAAAGAAGAGTATCACCTACCATACTAACACACTCTCACCTCTCTCTCCCTCCTTTACCACACACAATGGCCCTCATTCAATTGCAATTTGGCCAATTGAATAGGGGTCTAAATAAGCACATAACATATTTTTTGAAAGAAGTTTTTAGTTAGTAAACATCTATTCAAAAGCAAGGTTTTCACTAACTAAAAACTTATTTGAAAAAAATATGTTATGTGCTTATTTAGAGCACTATTCAATTGGCCAAATCGCAATTGAATGAGGGCCAATATCTTTAGGTTGTAAGTCTGCGAGTTTCAATTCTGCAGGGTGCTTTGGGGAAAGCAGTATGGACACTGGATTTGAGTCTCAAAGACAGGGCCATCCTTGCTTTGCTATGTTTAATTTGTATTTATCTTTGTCTTTGACTTATCTTATGTACAGCGCTACGAATATGTCGGTGCGTTATAAATAAATGATAATAATATTAATTATTATTATTTTTATTATAGTGTTAGCTCTTCTTTGTGGGAGAGTTCTGAATGCTCTTTCTTAATTTACAAGATGGAAAAAAAGAGTCAAGCAGTACTTTAATGAAAAGTTTCATATTTTACTGTATATATGCTTTCATCTTATCTTTTCAAAAATCTGGATTAAATACTGTTACTTTTATATTTTTAAGAGATTATCAGCCCCTTAAATTCGAGCTACTTGTAAAACCGTAGCTCGTATTGCAGCCCATAAGACTTACTGCTATTGAATTAGTCTCTTAAAGCAACCCGCAGACGACTTGCGTGTTAAGACGCAGCAAGGCCGAAAAAAAACTACAGGACGTGGAACGTGGAACTTTGCTGCTAAACATCCTTTGTTCTCTCAAGCCCATAACCGCGACAATTCCAATCATGCTATTAAATTGCAACAAAGTTACTCACAAATGTAGCCCGAGTGCTGGAGAAGGCTTGCAACGGGGTTCAAGTCCAATCCGTAGCACTTTAAATGCAAATATCAAAACACAACTGTACATTTATTGAAAGGGAAAGTGATGTTAGGTCTTAGAATTAATAAGACTACATTGTCAAGCCCGCAAATCGTCCCACAAAAATACTTGATTTCATGTTTACATTTTGTGTTATAACGATCCCGGCAATCAATGTGTTAATACATATAGTGGAACTCGCATGTAATAGAATATCATATTTATGGCTTTATTAATATTGCACTACATCTGGAATGTGGGTCCGATCATAACTCGTAATTGAACCCGGTAAGACTTTGAAATCTAACCTCCATTTTGTGACGCAATTATGATGATCTCTGTTTCCATTGGCTCCATCTAAACCCGTAACTAAGGGTTTGCTTAATTTATCACATACCATGCCGTAAATCCGACGGGCGACAAATGGTTTACAAGTTTGAGTCTCAAGCTTGTAACTTGTAGCGCGTTCAAATTTAATAGCGAAGTAACTTGGTCAAATTTCAAGCCCGCAGCCTTTGCGGCTCTTACGTTGCACTTGCGGTGCTCAAATTTAATGGGGCTGTAAATGTCCTAGATGCCATACATATTTCAAGTTAAAGGTCCACTGTAATTTGGTAAAACATCACATGCTTGAGAACTATGTAACAAAATTATAATAATAGCTGATATGTAAGACAGATAGGATTTGGTGCTTTCACCTCTGCAAAATGGGTTTGATTCCAGTCAAGGAACAAATATGTCACACCACCCTGAAGCCAAGCTGGGTTTGGCCTGGTCAGTACTTGGATGGGAGACCACCTAGGGATACCACAAGCTGTATGCTGTGGCCCATTCGAGAAAGAACTGGCAACCCACTCCAGTATCTCTGTCATAATTACCAAGTGGATCAGCATGGTGTGTTGCGGTCTGTGAGGTCACGGAGAATCTGAGACTGAGTGATGCAAACACACACAAGACAGGAACATAGACACACTTTTAGATGAAATGGTTTATTTAGATGAGTCTGATATTATCATGGGTGCTTCCATCTCAGACTGCTAGTCCGTCCATAGCCTTACTCTGCCATTGGGATCCATTGTCAAAGGATTATTTAAAGGGGAATGTCTTAAACAGAAGTAAATACAGATATTACCAGAATCCACAGTCCCTCACATTCCTCCCTGGCATCTAATCTTTTAACAAACAAAGATAAAATGTCTATCATCATTACAGCAAAAATGAATATAATAGTTAAAATAGTTTATGCTGTGTAAAAATTGTTTAAACATTATCAAGTCAAGTTCTTCAAACAATCATAATATAACTGTGATAGTTCAGTAGTCCTTTAAAAATACATCAAACAAAATGGAGACTTTAGAAAATACAAATAGAAGCAAAATTGAAATGTTTTTCTTGCAAATACAATGGAAGCATGGTTTACTATGTGTTTATCAATGTTTAAATGCAGCCAATACTTATTTTGTATTCCCCATTTGTAGCTAATCACTGTTGCTTACAAGATGCTCCTGACATTCTATGTAAGATTAAAGATAATCTAGAAAATGCTACTCCACTGCACTGAAATAATAAGTCTTTATTCCTCAATACACTGCAGGGAAACCATTGGAATTTTACATAAAGATCCCTCTGACAATGAAAGGATAAGTCATTATACTTACATCTTTGTATGTGTAGCCCTGCGGGATGCATTAACAATAGGATATTACTACACTTAAAGAACCAGTGAAGTGACATACTTAATAGCATGCTCTTATGATGGACTGGACTTGATAATGGCAGGAGACATTAGCTTTTGTCCTTAATATGATTAGGCACTTAAAAGGAATGGGTGGAAACTTGGCTTCAGATAAGACCTCAGTTCTGTTGAAAGACTGCCACTATGAAGTGTCACTGGATAATAGGAGTAAATAAAAAAGAAAGTCCTAGTTGAATAATCCTCCCCCTCATGCTTTAACCAGTCCAAGATGGAAGTGCCCATGACACAAGCAGAATCTGTTAAGTTAAGATCTTCTCTAAAAATGCTTTTACATTCATTGCTTACAGAGATTGTCTTAGTTTGTTACATACTTTACAAATAAGTGATATTTCTCCTTGATTACAATTTGAAGAAGGAATTCTTATCCTGTATTCAAGTTATATATCTTGAAAAGAAAACTACACCTATCAAGGACTAGTTGGCTAATCCCCTATAGTACTAGTTTTGGGGCAGAGGAATGGTCAACAATTAACTCAATAAATTCATACTTAACTTTTATTATGTACAATTGGTTAAAAAAATTATGAGTGTCACAAACAAAATAACGACAAATAAAACCAGCCATTTGTCCTCGAAATTGACTGTAACAAAGTTATAACTCCCTATTTTTTGTGCCTTACCCATACCATTGAATTGCTGATTCAAAAATAGACTAAATTACTAGTGCTAATGGAGCAGTGCGGTCGAGCCCGCTAACAGCAGTTCTGATGTCATCAAAAGACAACGCTGTATAGCCTGACACAAGCATTTCCCGTAATATGGCTTCTACAGCTAACAAATAAACACCAAGAGCATTAGGTGTAAGTTACAACTAAACTTATAGAGTTCATTAAATCTTTAAATCTTTAAATCTGAAAATAAAGCCCAAGTATAACACTATGGTTTATAATCACAGTGATATACAGAGGCAGGATTTCTCTTATCTTTGAGTATCACTAAAAAATGCCCAAAAATAAGGTTAAAACCTGAGATAATAATAATAAAGGGACCAATAGTAGTCACAGAAAGGGACTCAGATGGCATATACTGTGTCCCCACAGTTATGGCATAGTACATAGTGGCGTGCCACAGTTGACAAAGCTTTAACTTTGTCTTGATCTTTTTGAGCGTTCTTAATGTTACCGCCTTATGTCCCTACTGGTTATCCCAATATATTTAAGTTGACACGGCAAAGGCAAACCAAGCAATAGATAACAGTGTTAGCACTATAGTAATAAAATTCCTTAACCTTATGTATCTTGCCCATTCTGTCCACCAGTTGTTCTCCTCTAGAGAATTTGCAGTGGCCGCATTTGAAGGTGCCTGTAGGTAGTCAGTTATGTTTCTTTCTTTTTGCAAAATAACTTCTCACAATGGTATCCTTCAAAGTGTGTGAACTTCACCAACTTATCTTAATCTGATCTCCAATGAATGGTTTCAACTGGGGATCAAATTGCAAGATATGCGCATGTTTGTTCAAAATGTGACTAATTCGACACCACTGTAAACTAAATTTTCCAACCACTCTCACAACATTGTTAGGTTCTTGTTTGATCTTAGGTGTGAATAGTTGTTATCTATTCATATGTAGTGCATGATGGAAAGCTTTTTTAGTGGCGGTATGACTATACCCTCTACTATGTAGTCTATGTTTCAGTTCAAGTGCCTATTGTTATAATGTTGGAATGTCGGAACAATTTCTACGTAGCCTTAAAAATTCCCCAATGGGGGAAGTTGTGGATTTAAGAAACAAATCTGTCTGTATCTCTCATTGTCATCTTTCTTGATAGCTAAATTAAGAAATCTACTGATAGTAGATCTATGTGGTGTAATAGTTTATGATTTAGATAATTTTGATTCAAAATCTATATGAATTCCTCTAGCTAGTACTATAGGGGATTAACCAACTAGTCCTTGATAGGTGTACTTTTCTTTTCAAGATACATGATCTAGGCACACCGACTTAGCGCGAAGCAGACTTACGCAACGTTATGTGCACGCCGCCAAATGCGTGCACCCTTCCCAACGCACACTCACCCTCCTTCTCCAGCTTTCCAACTCGTCCCCCTGTGTGCCAGAAGGGTGGCACGACTAATCACCCTCTCACCCCCCCAGTATTCACCTGCATCTCCAAGCCTGGATCTGCCAACAGCATCTGCCATCAGCCAGCCTGCATTTCACATCTAACCCAGGAAATATATAATTTAAAGTGACAGTTACTTACAGACTAGGGTAAGCCGATTTATATTTAAGTAACTGTCACTTTAAATTATATATTTCCTTGGTTAGATGTGAAATGCAGGCTGGCTGATGGCAGATGCTGATGGCAGATGCAGGCTGGGAGAAGCAGGTGAATACTGGAGGGGTGAGAGGATGATTACTCGTGCCACCCTTCTTGCATGCAGGGAGACGAGTTGGAGAGCTGGAGAAGGAGGGTGAGTGCGCGCTGGTGTGGGTTCACTCATTTCTCAGGCATTTTTTGGAGCCTGCATGACTTTGCAGAAGTGTGCTTTGCCCAAAAGTCATGCCACCCATGATCTATGATTACACTACTAGATTGCTATTTTTGACATTCAGCAGGTAATACTCATAGATGATAATTCCACTAGGCGCAACACTAGACCCTTACCCCATTTTGGATCCTCAAAGTGTGTCTAATTATGTTCTAGACCCTACTATACGTGTAATTTGTATTGCTGAAATATCTGCTCCAGTACTCTAGACCCTGTCCCTCTATTTTTTATACTGTATTCACGTTACTCTACCATTTATTTAAACAGGTAAGCAGACTATGGTCCCAATACCTCATAAAAGTTAATTAACTAAAGAGTTGCATTTTTCTACTTTTTTAAAAAGTAGCCATTATCAATTTTCAAAAGAATATAATGTAAATATGGTCCTTTCAATTATTCACATTATTTTTAGGTAAAAAACTAATAATAAAAATAGTTATTATACTATGATAAATTGTGACATACACTGTTGATTGTATTATTTTTTTTATGAATAGTTTATGTCACTGAATCCAAAATTGTTTTTAATTTCATATTGATTGATTGATTTTCTAATTATTTTATCACTTTAGAGTCAAAAGTCCTTTGCAATGCACTTTGGGTGTCAACTAGACTTAAATGTCAATATGTGTGGGATATATGGTTATGTATCTAGTAATGTCCAGTAATGCTTTGTAGTTTGGTACACCACGACATGTGGCTGTAATTATGCAGCAATAACATGGATTAAACCATACTTACTAACAGCCTTATTAAATTGCGATTTGGCAAATTTAAAAGGGCTCTATTTAAGCACATAGTATATTTTTTTACAGAAGTTTTTAGTTAGTGTAGACCTTGCTTTTGGAAAGAAGTTTACTAACTAAAAACTTCTGTAAATAAATATGCTATGTGCTTATATAGAGCCCTTTTAAATTTGCCAAATCGCAATCAGTTTACTAAGTTAACACCTGAAAATCAAACATTTTGATATACATTGAGTTTATACATGGATTTAATTTACATAATTCAAGCATGTCCGGGATATGAATATAACTATCCTGATTATTTATAACCCAAGCTTTTTAGCAAGATAAAATAGACTAGATGCCATCAAAATCTATGGATCTATCAGCCTTATTAAATTGCAATGCAGCCAATTGAAAAGTGCTTTCTATAAGCACTGAGCATTTTTTTACAGAAGTTTTTAGTTAGTGAAGACCTTGCTTTTTGATAGAAGTTTACTAACTAAAAACTTTTGTAAAGAAATATGCTATTTGCTTAAATAGAGCCCTACTCAACAGGCCAAATCGCAATTTAATAAGGCTGTATGTTTCTAAATTTCAAAAGCACAATTGTGAGAGCTCAGCTGAATCCAATGCAATATTTGAGGCCAATAGTCCTCACTGCTTGGAATCACGATGCAGGCGAATGAAAGCAGATGGAAATCATGAAAATCATTTGTTTTAGTGGTATTACTGTAAGTAAAGAGCATAGGTAAAGGTTTGACAATTAGTTTGAATATGCTGTTGGTCTAGCATTTATTTTCAATTTTTTTTTTTGTTTTGAACCTATAAACAAAACACATCTTGAAGGTCAGTTGTAATAAGCAAGATCCCAGTTAGCAAGGACAAAGCATTGTTCTCTTCTGCAAATAAGTGTGCGGGGAATATAGGACAGACGGCACCTGTTTGTAGTGCAATTTAACAACAGCACTCCAAGTACTATGACTGCCAGCACTATGTAAATGCAAATTTGTATGTTACTGTCTCCCTATGCATTTATCAGTGTTATGCAGAGCCATTATAATGTGTTCCTTACAGGAATTGCATTGTAAATATCCTTAATAGAAATATACATGTACACACACAAATATTTTATGTAGTAATGAAATTAATTTGTTAAAAATAAAATCTTTAGGTATTTCAACTTTTAGGTGCTCCTTTTATTTTTCTAATACCTTGAAGATATGTTTATATCACTTTTATCATGATGTGTAGAGGAGAAAGATAATATAATATTCTTTAGTATGTATTTTAGGGGCACGAAGACTATGACATTCTGTGGAGCTACTTCTTTCAAGTTCAACTACATTAAAAGGGTGGATATTTTCCCAGATTGAACACTCTGTAACAGATGGCAGCTATGTTTGTAGCTATTATATATATAAATTGTGGATTTGTTTTCATTGGACACCAGGGTTACAACCCAGGCTGTCAAAAAAAAATGCACAGTAAAACTTCATCTCCCCAAATATTCATTTGCATAGAAACACAAATTAAAACCACAAAGAATATTTTATTAGCTTGTCTATGCACTAATAAAAATAAGTACTGTAGTATTGTTTATTAATTTAATACAGTGATTTTCTCACAGCAGTTTGTTAAAATCATGCATTTTAACTCATGCCGTTAATTTTATTTTTTGTAAAACCATTTTCACACATACTATGTACATGCAACGCACTTCCAGACCATGTGGTAAGATTCATAATAGTTTACAAAGGGATATTGGCCGATACCTGTGACTGAAATGGCAAAAGTGAAAATGGCATTTTCCACTCCATATGTTCTATTTCAGTATAAAGTCCTGCTATTTGAACTAACTCTGGCTATATTCCAGAGACTGATGGATACATTTTTACAACCTCATTGTGAATATGTGCCGCTTACTTAGATGACATAGATGACATAGTCTTCTACACTACTGGTAGGGCAACAAATCTGACAAAAGTCAAATCAGTACTGGGAACCCATAGTTAGGCAGGGCTCAAATAAACCATGTACAATAGACTCTCAGTTTACCGGAACTCAAGCAACCAGAAAAAAAATTGTAAACAGTATTTTAAATAAAAAGTTACATTTATAGGGCTCAACAAATGCCAGGAGCCATGTTGTAATGTCACAAAGTGCTTGCAGGCACTTAGATTTCATCCACTGTACGTATCTGCAATTCACTTTTACCTGGAAGCAGATAGGCATGAGTGACTGAGCCAGTGCAGTGTTGGCGTTACATTTCCCGGGTTCAGCACCAAACCATCCAGCCCATTGTACCTGTGTGTAAGTGAGGAGTGAAAGCTGCTGCTGCTAGAACAACCCTCTCTGATAAATATACTTAGCAGAGCATCCTATGTGCAGCTAATCTAGGGCTCTTTTAATAGCAACTCTCAAACAACCAGAAACTACATTTATTCGGCAACTACCAATCCCCATGCGTGCCGGTTAACTGAAAGTCTACTGTAATTGTACTATAGGAATGAGTGAAGCAAAGTATCTGGGTTCCACTGTAGAAAAAGTTTGGTAAAACCACAGCTTAATAAAATGGAGGCCACAACCTTTGAGGAGAACCAAAGTGGGGGCCTTCCTGGACATTGTGGGGTACTTTCACAGATCCATTCCCTATTTCTCAACAAGAGATGCACACTGACAGATCTGACTAAAGCTATAATTTCTGAGGTAGTAAAGTGGAGCAAAGAGGTTGAGGAAGCTTTTAATGTTAGGTTTTGTGGTCGTGTTGCATCCACTCAGTTAAAATTAACCTTCTCCCCCTCCTAATGTACCTACAGTATTTTGCTCCCACCCCATAGCTCTTAATTACAAGGAATTAGATATCTTCCAATAAACTTAATCTCAACTTTAAGAGGGATTCCTAGTGCCTAACACCTCCATATCAAAAAATTGTAATGACTTTATTTTAGGAATAAAAGATCAAAAAATACGCAGTAGGGAAAAATTGAAAAATTATTATAAAGACCAGTGTTTAAATCAAACACTTGGGAGTTTTGAATCATATAATGAGCAAATAATTATTCGTCTTATACATTTTAAATCACTCTTCACAAATTAACCCAATGAAATATTTAAATGGGTCTGTACAATGTTATAACAAATCCTCATATAATGCAGAAATCTGCTAATCAGCGAGTTCGTGTAAGTTTTGATAATAGAAAAACTCTATAATATATTTAGTTAAAAAGCAACAATATTAAAAACAAAAACAGAACACTGAGGTATCTGCCAGAAAATAAAAGAATAATGTAAAGTCAGTTGGGGGATAAGAGTTCTTAAAGTGGCAAAAGTTTGTATGACAAATGGATTAATTTCTTCAAAAAAGTAGTCACCACTCGCTCAGGTGTAATAGTAAAAACAAATTCTATATACAGTTGTTCGAAATGCCCACTTATTACCTGTATTGGTATGTGCAATAGTCCTAACAATATGCTTTGGTAGTTGCCACTCCGATATGCTTCTTAGGGGATCGCACTGAAGATGAAAAAAACCTTCCTAGGAGCTGATCCTCCGTTTTCACATGTACAGTGCCTTGCAAAAGTATTCACCCCCTTGACTTTTTGCCTATTTTGTTACACTACAGCCTTAAGTTCAATGTTTTGTTAATCTGAATTTTATGTGATGGATCAGAAGTTGGTGAAGTAAAATGAGAAAAATATATGCATAAAACTATTTTTTAGAAATAGAAAACAAAAAATTGTCATGTGCGTATGTATTCACCCCCTTTATTAGGAAGCCTATAAAAAGCTCTGGTGCAACCAATTACCTTCAGAAGTCACATAATTAGTGAAATAATGTCCACCTGTGCTCAATCTAAGTGTCACATGCAATGTCATTACATATACACACCTTTTTTGAAAGGCCGCAGAGGCTGCAACACCTAAGCAAGAAAAGACAATCCAATGCAACAATAATAGTAGCTATTATGTGAGTCCACTATAACATCTATTTTGCCATTTTTTTCATTACATCATCATTGAGAAAGCATTTATATTGAGCGAACTGTATTTGTTTTTATTGTTTATTCATTATTATTAAAGCTTTTATAGTAATTTATCATTTATAGTTTACTATTGATATGGGGCATTTATTTTAATCTATCTTTTCAACAAAGGAGTAATACATTTACTGGTTTGAATAACACTCCTACTCACATAATGGCTACTATCATTGTAGCGTTGGACTGTCTTTATTTGTGCTATACAGTGGGCCTTACCAATTTTATTCTATTAGTCAATTATTCGAAAACAGCGCAAAATTTATTTTACACCACTATATTTAAACAATACACATTATTGTATAAAAATGCACATGAATTAGTGAATGCATATGTCTTTTAAGAGAGTGTGTTGATTTCTTTTATAATGTTGTAGTTTGTTACAAATTGAGTGTTCCAAGGATAATGTTTAGATTTCATCCATTTCAAACATACACAATTACATGGAGGTAAAAGAAGGTTGTTTAATGCAAACCAACAATAACTATGGTAAGTGAAGTGATTTAGAGATCGGACTACCTTAAACCAAAAAACAAAACAAAACATACACTGAAGGTATAAATCTGTATCAAAGAAAATGACTTGTCCAAATGAGGACTACTCCCTATCATGGCGACCAAAGGCTTGTTTATTTAACCAAAAATGTACAATAATAATCACTAGAACTTCCTGTTTATGGTATGCTATAAATATGGGGACCTTGCTGTGCTGCGCCAACTGTCTGTAACCTTGAAACATCTCTGCCTGCTGAGCCGATCGATTCCGTTGGTTCCCTCAGCATGTGTGATTAACAGCAAAAGCAAACTATATAAAATATTGCTATCTTATTATTACTTTTGGGTTGTTAGATTTGCCAGAGTTGGATACATGCACCACATGCCAAAAGGACTTTTTGGATGGGAGTTTGATATAACTTCTCAGCATTTTGTTAAATTGTGATTGGAATTTTTTGAAAAAACTCCACATTGATACACTTGGCGTGTATCTTGGTTTTGTGGTGTTTATCGAACTTTGGCTATTCATTGTTTGGATGTTTAAAAGGAAAAGCAAACCTGACTGTTCTGAGAGTTTGCCTTCCTGGGTTAAACAGAATGGGCCGTTTGCTGCTATTGCCTTAGAGTATCAGAAATATGCAAACGGATGTTTACTTGCAAATCCTGGGAAGGAAGCAGTTTAATTAAATTTAGGAAAATTGCCAAAGTCAGAGCAGAGGGGGGCCGCACTTGTGGGATGGGTGTTTTTCATAGTGCTGCAAGAATTATCAGAGTCTATCCAGTCACTACGCACAGATTTGCAAACAGTGCAAGAGAATTTGTATTTAGGATGTGTTAGAAAGAAATGGAAAAGAGAATGATAAAGCACAGTTTGAGCAGTATGTCATTAAATCGGTAAATCACAAGTGGTCTAAAAGAAAACAGCTACCGGTTGCTGGATCCCAAGTGCAGGCTCTCATAACAAAAGAACAGTGGGATGAGTTAGGTCAGTGGTCCGGTTCTGATGATGAGGAGATAGATAACGTACCAGCTGCCTGACCCATAGTGATGCAAGACAGAGGAGTGATTTGCAACAGAGAGAAAGGGGGGCAGCAGCAGAACAACAGTTATATGAGGAGACCAGGTCTTGGACAGTAGGATAATTGACTGACATTGGCACTAAATATAGACATGGGTATTGAGAGTGTGGGACCTAGGAGGGGATGGTATTATGTTAACCAACAGGAAGGCAATAGGATTGGGGAGTGTAGCGAGAGATGCCAGGGTATATTTTTATATGAAACGTGCTTGAGTTACCAATGTGAATTTCTCCCTATTACAATTGATGAGGGATTCCATTGCACAATCTGTAGACTCCCTCATTGATCTTATTGACACATCCCTTGGACTTCGCTAAGTAAAGGAATTACTTAAACCCTCACCCAGGATTCTGTGGTTAGATCTGATCAATAGTGGAGTACGGAAGGAGGACACTGATAATAAACCAATGGCTGAGCTGCTACAGCGCTGGAGACAACTGAAGGCAACTGAAGGCAAAAGGGCTGTTGAAATCAGCTCCATCCAATAAGGTGGCGCTTAGTGACAAAGAGGAAATCATGCCTACTAACTCACTTATTCCTTCCAACGCCACCTTTGACACCTCACTATGTCAGAAGATTCAACCACTTCTAGAACTTATGGGAGCAAGCCAGGGCCTTATGCTAAGATTTAGGAGGAGGGGTTTGGAATGCCCGTGCTCCTGCCCTAGGAAATCGGCAGATCTCCTGCTATAAAAACAGTGTACAAAAAAGCAATGAAAGCATAGGATCCACGCCCATATATAAAAGTAACTGTACACAGAGAGAGACAGTCTCCACATGTTATAACTGCATTGCTTGATACTGGGGCTGAGGTTTCTCCCATACATGGAATACCGAACCGTCAACATGTGGCTATTGTAGCAATAGAGAGGTTGAGACGAAAGACAACTTTTGACACACGACCCATGCTCAAGCTACAAATTGAAAATGGGACAATTTTCAGAATTAGAAGGTAATATACTGAGAATGGATATTTTCAGAGTGCAGACTAATAGCACTGGCTTAATTAGATCTGTGTTTGGGATCAGGATATATCAGGAGTGTGCTACAAATGCTACATGGACCCCTCTCAATATTCCTCCCCCTGAAGTGCCAGTAAATCTCAGACAGTACCATTTGCCAGGAGCACATAAAGAAATTGCTGAGAAAATTCAAGCCTTATTGGAATTAGGAGAAAAACGACCTGTTGTAAGCCTGTTTAAGGCTGCGAAGAAATCAGATGGTAGCTGGCATATAACCATCGATTACATGGGGCTCAAAAAAAGAGCTCCCCCGTTGGCAGCTTCTATACTTTATAAGGTGACATCGGTAGAGAGGATTGGAGCAACAGCCAAAGAGTGGCATGCAGATATATGGACTGTGAGCAATAGAGGTGCTGAAGTCTGGCAGAAGCTATGGGACACAGCACTTGTACAGGACATTGCTGTGGGCCATGTGGATGCATGCTCACATGTACCTGCAAATGAAGAAGCAGAACAGTTATCCACAGTTCATGGAATACAAGAGGCAGGAGGAATAAATGAGGAGATGTTCTTAGATGATCCAAACAGCAGCTTGTACTCAGACAAGGATCCTCGACTGGAAGAGCTAGAATGTCTCAGTCCATGGAACCATCAAAATAGTGGGCATACCGGAGCACAAGGAACCTATGAGTATTCTAAAGAAAAGGGCATACCCATAACCCGGATTATAGCACAGGACATTGCAAAATGCCTAGTGTGTACAGCAGTTATTTAGAAGAAACATATTCATGCTCCTGTAGGACACATCTTCCAAGGGGCTACAGCAGGGCAAGTCTGGCAAATTCATTGGTCCTGTAATCAAAAATGTACAATAAAAATCACTAGAACTTCCTGTTTATGGTTTGCTATAAATATGGCGACCTTGCTGTGCTGCTCTGAATCTCTGTGACATTGAAACATCTCTGCAGGCTCTGAGCCTCACCCTCTATCTCTATCCCCTGCTATGCTGCCGAAGCTAAGTATAATAAATATTGTTATATTATTATTACTTTTGTGTTATTTGATTTGTCAGAGTTGGATACATGCACCACAAGCCAAAGAGACCTTTTGGATGCGAGTTTGGTAGAACTACTCATCATTTTTTAAATTGTGGTTGGCAGTCTTGGAAAACTGTGCCACATTGATACAAAAGGTTTAAAACATTTTTTATAAAAAAATAAATTGTGGTTGCTCCTAAGAAGTGCTTTTTATGGGATATCAGAGAAACATGATCTGCCGCTACACACAGTGATTATGAATTCCCAGTTACACTAAACCTCATGAAAACAGAACAAAAAAAGCATTGAAATAAATAAAAAAAACTGATCCCCCCCCCCCCCCCCCCCCAAATAAGGTCCAATATACAAAATAAACCTCAGGTTTAGACGCCTAAGAAGCTATTTTTGCCAGAGCTTAAACAGACATGATCTCACACAAGGGGCTGTCTCTGTTCCTTAAAGGACTCTATAGTATTTTTTGTCAGGACAGTATGTTTCTATGTGAAAGTTTATATGTTAATGTATCAGTTATTTTAGTATATATATATATGCATGTGTCTGAATTTATTTAGATCAGTCTCTAAAGGAAATGTGAAATGTAAAAAAACATAAACGAACTTCTATACTATCTTTTTTTTTTAATGCCTGAAAGGAAAATAACATGCAAAAAAAAATATCACACTATTTAACTATATATTTTTTTCAACTAATGGATTCTTCATGACTGGTTATTTACAATTAGATACTTCAAATTATAAGCTTTTTATGAAATTGAGAAAAACAGTGGCAATAAACCACACTGAAGTATAGCCAAGGTTGCAGCACAGGATGGGTCAGCTTAAGACTGGAAAAGCACAGGAAATTGGTACGTTAAGGTTGCATGGAGCCTTAACATCCCTCCTTCCCACTGGAAAAGTTTTTTATTACAACATTCAGGACATCATATATGACATGGTTTGATATTATTCATGACATCACACATGATATTACTAATACTAATTATTACTAACGTCAACTATGGCAACACTGATGACATAATGAAAACAATGAAAATATGTTGACACAACACTAGCGACAATATACATGAATGAACTTTTTAGACTAAATATCCTTGAGTTTTGACTTAATGTAGGTAGAGAGTGGTACTGTGCTAGCTATAGAAAAACAGATGACCAAGAAATTGTGATCATGTATAGGGAATCTTCAAGTTAAGAAATAATTCCTTTAAAATCCTTATTTTTCTTATTTTCTACTGTAAGTGCTGCGTGCGGGGATGTGTGTGCATGCTTGTGTAAATGGTGTGAGTGAATATGGATATTATTGTTCTGTTTTTCAGTTGTGTCCTATTCTCTATGACCCTATGGACCATAACATGTCAGGCACATCTGTCAGCCACTGCCTCTCCGAGCTCCCTCAAGCACATATTTATTGCTTCATTGACTAAAGTTATTCATCTCCACCTGTGCTATTCCATTCTCCGTGTACCTTAAATCTTTTTCAGCATGAGAGTCTTATCTAGGCAATCCTGGCTTCCTATTGTATGGCCAAAAGATTTGAGCTTTACCACACTTTCCAGTGAACATGATTTCCTGAATTATTGATTGATTGGATCTTCTTGTAGTTCAAGGTGTGGTAACTTGTCTTCCTTGAATGGTAATTCAGGACTTCCTTAAACAGGCCTTTGTAGGAGGGCTGAGAATCTTTACTTCCCTCCCACAATTGCTAAAGGAAGTCATGGACAGGATGTGATGTAAATTACATCATCTCAACTAAGGATATATCCAGGCAGGAAACTGGTGCTGCGTCCTGTTTTCTTGCTGGATGGTGTTGGTGATGGTTGATGGTGTACTGATGGCAATGGTCTAACCGTGGGTAAGATCAAGCGTTTGGGGAAGGGAATTACTATATATATAGGTAGATAGATTTAAAAAAAGGGTGTTGCTCCGTGGGTCTGGGCTGTGTGTTTGTGATACATTTATAGTTTCGTGTTGTTGCCTTTTAATAAATACCTTTTAATGTAGACGAACCTTGTGTAATATTTATATATATTAATTTGGTGATACACCACATTTGGCGACCACGAATTTTAGACTTCTACAAAGGTTATTTATGAGGTAATATCACATTAATAGATAGTCAGATTTATTTATTTTTTGGGGGGGAGGAAAAAAAAAAAAAGTACTTTGTCTAATTATCCTCTGCATGGGAAATCAGGTGCTGATTGTGTGTGGAGTCTAGGTTAAGCCTCAATTTTTAATATATATCGTACTAGCTTCTGAGTTGAGTTTTGTTCGTACTAGCTTATTTTGATACATAAAACAAATATATATCATACAGGTTGTTTTTGTGGGTTTATCTGAGTTGTTGTGCTTTTAAGTACAGGCCTAGCCCTGCATGTGAATAAGGCTCCATGTGGCTGCTTTGTGTATTTGAATGCTAATTCAAGCCTCCATTTTTAATATACAAGCTTGGGCATCAGGCCACAATTAGTTTGTTGTGTGTTTCAAATACCTGAGTTTGTTAATACTATTATTTTTGTTTTGTTTTTGTTTTTTGTTTTTTTTTTTTAAAGAAAAAGAAAAAAAAAATGTTCTCTTCTTTCTTTTTCTTTCTCTAGTTCTTTATCATAGTACAGGCCTGGAGAAAAATAATAAATAAACCATTTTAAATATTATATATATATATATATATATATATATTATTTCAGGCGTGCATTTTAATACACTATAGGCTTCCATACCTTATACATTTTGGGTGTCTTGCATATCCTAGTTCAAGTATATCTCCTACCCTGCAGGCCTTGCTATTATATTTTAAGGTAATTAGCAAGTATTACCTTCACCATACTAAGGTAAGTATAATTTGCATTGTGGGTACTAATCTATTTTTCTACATATTACACCTGGCCTACTGAATAGTCATCAACTATTGTTGGCTACTCAGAAGCATGCTACTTTAGTCGCAAATTGATTTGGATTCTTACTTGGGTGAGTAAAAGAGTAGGAATGTCTTTTCAAGGGGCCAAATACTTTCCCACAGAAGTGCGTGAGTACTTTAGGAAACATATTCAAAAACATGATGGTCCATATGAGCTTCCAGAGCCAGCAAACCCAGACAGTGAAAAAGAGAAGAGATTAATGGATGTTCTAACACAAATTGTAAATAACAAAAAGTATAGAACAAAGAAGAGGAAAAGTTTGGTCACACAAGCTGTTGTAGCCACAATAGGAGGCCTAATAGACTTAGTTGTAGAATTACGGCAGCATAATTTGGAAACAACAAATAAAATGGAGGAAGCAATGGACAAAAGGGATTGTTTAAAAATTGCAGCTTTGAGAACAACTACAATTGTGGGGGAACTAGAAAGGGAGTTAAAGGAAATAGAAGAACAGAGGGATGCTTATGGAGTAAAAATAACAGAACTTCAAAACATAATAATGGACTATAAAAATAAAACAAAGTTAGAAGGGATAAAAGGAGTCAGAGACATTGCCAAAATATATCCAGATCTGGATATGTTCGTGGCACAAAATAAAGAACCAGTGCCGAAAAAGAACCAAGATAGAAAAGATTTCTTATGTTATTCTGTTCCACAAGTAGATACCATACCACAAGCACCAGTTATTGCTTCAGAATTATTTAATGCAAGGCAAACACCTACAGGATTTTCTATGCAGACTCGACCGATGTCTATGGCAGATAAAGACAATTTCCAGAAATGGTGGGGAAGTATGCCAACTAGCAACTTTAATACGTTTACACTTTGGTTTATGAGGGGAGCAGATAGAGCTAAAAAAGGAGGTCTTAACTTAGAGGAATGGACAGAACTGCTAGAATACGCTATGGGTCCTTTGGCTAGTAGACTATTGGGATTTAATAACAGTGTGTCTGATCAGGCAGGAAGAATTGCTGCAACTAATTTCTATCTACTTAGCATAGAGAAAGAAATAGCAAATATTACCATGAGGCCAACAGATGGTCCTAGAGAGGTAGCTCAAAGGATATTTTTTTGGTATACTCTACGACAACCTCAACAGCCTCTAGTGCTGGGCTCACCAGAACATATAGCAAAAGTAATGGAAGCCCTTCCCCGGGAGTGTCAAGAATTTATCAGGCTCTTTGATCCAACACCAACAGACTTGGAAATGGTACTAACTAGAGCTGATAAGTGGTGGATCAAGCATCCTTTCACAGAACAGGCCTGCTCTGTTTCAGCTGTAAGAACATTTAAGGTCGAGTCTGGTAGAGATATAGATGGTAATTGGAGAAACCAGACGTGGGATGAACAAGAAGGATGATCAAAACTGGAGACCAAAACAGAACTTTGACAAAAGATGGAGAGATCCACCTAGGGACTATAGGAATAGGGATGGCAGCAACTGGAGGGCTAATCAGGAGGGAGAGAGAAATGGTAACATGGGCTTTTGGGAACTCAGGAGACAGAAGGATAGGATAGAAGTGGAAAATCACATACTTAAAAACAAGGTAGCTGAGTCAGAGAGGAAATTGAAGGAAAATGAGGCAAAGATGATAAAAGAGGGACAGAGTAGAAGTGAGTCACAATGACAAATCCCAACCCCTGCGCCTCAGCATCTCATTCACTCAGCTAATTTAACCATGGATGAGGCAGGTCGGCCTACCAGTTATACAGTCATCGCAGGGGTAGGGAAAAATATGTTGGTAGATACAGGAGCAGCAGTTACAATGACCAACAGGGTCAAAAATGGGGATTCGTCAGTAAGTATTATGGGAGTTACTGGGAATCCACAGGAGGTTAGAGCAGGTCCAATTGATGTAGCAGTTGGAAAAAAAAAACAATACAAGTAGAAGCAATAGTGGGTTGGCCAGAGGAAATATTGGGAATAGAAGCTTTAAAAAAAGGAAATTTCATTGTAGATCTTGCCAATTTTTGTTTGTGGAAGACAGAAAAGGTGAATCAGGTAAGTACAGAGTTGACGAAAGGGGTTGTGCTCCCAATGGCATATATTGTCTCTCCGATAAAAAGTCTGGAAAAAGACAAACTGAAACTAGACGGACAACCAGAATGGCTGCAGAAGCTAATCCAAGACATACCTGTTTGGGCAATTACCGAGATGATAGAAATGCTGGAGAGACGTGGAATAATTAAATCTGGAAATGGGTATGCATGTAACTCACCATGTTGGCCTGTGAGAAAAGCTGTGTTAAAAGGGAATGGAGATGAAAAAGCAGCCTCATCATGGAGACTTACCATTGATTACAGGGCCGTGAACAAACTTGCAAAAAGAATGGCCCCTGTTGTTTTTGTTATGTATATGTTTTTAATGATGGAATCTAGTGTCCCCACAGAGCAAGGCCGTATTAGAATGAAGATGCGTGTCAACAGAAGATTGTGGTGGATCCTTGTTACAGGATGGATAAGTATAAGCTGTATCACAGTAGGAATGGGGAGACAGGCAATAAGGCCAGAAGATACCGCAAATAAGGGAAAGAGTTTGAAAAGATTGGAGTTACATTATGTTCAAGCAGATAGATTTATTTGGCCCAGGGAATTGGAAGTAAAAGAGGGTGGAGGGTTACAAGTAAACATTATTTTGCCACATAATAGTACCAGGGGATTAGCTCTTAGAGCTCCAATAAAAAGTATAGAGGGACATAACTGGGAATGGGTTATAAGATATGGACAGATAATGAATACAGGAAACTTTAAAGGAAGGACTAAAATAACAACAAAGGTACAAGGGAGGGTTACAAATATTACAGTAGTAGTGAGTAACTTAACATTAGAAGAAGGTGGAGAATGGGACGCTGCAGTTATAGCTGCCCAGCCTGACCTAGAGGAATTCTGCAATTTTGATACTGGAAAGGGGTGTGTTCTAACAATAGATGAAGTATTTGTCTCTGTAAAGGAGCTGCAACGTTGTAAAGATCAGAAGAAGGTACCATGGCCAATAGGCGAATTGGTGGTGGTACCAACACATGAAACAGTTGTGCAAGGGGTTGGGTGGACTTACTACCCAATAATTCTAAATTTTAATGATTTTTCTATTCCTCCAAAGTGCCCGGAATCACAGCGGCAGTGGTTTAAGCAAAGTATACAAGAGACCATCATTGAGTGGACCGGAGCAGGGAGTCGAGAAAAACGGGACACACTTGCAGCCCTTTTAGGAGGAGTCGGAACTGGATTGGGAGTATGGAATTCAGCAGACATCATTGGACTGAACAGCAGGATAAACTCCCTTACTGATGGCATGGGACATGCTATGAAAACAGGTGGAGTAGCTGACCCCCTTATAGTGGGTAGACTGACAGACAATGTTGATGACATACACACCATTGCCAACAACCTGCATCTAGTTGAGGAAAATATTGCTTCCATTGCTAACAGCATAAGTGATGGAATCTACAAGCAACACTTCCCATCAAAAAGACTGGCCACTATTACAGGATTGGAGATGGATGAAAGCTGTTGCAGGAAATCTCAACACCGATGGCTGTGCAGTTGTGTTTGGGAGAAAGGAGCTGAGGAGGATGGCTGGTTGCAGTTGATAACAGAAAACCTGGTGCAAGAAGTGATCCGCATAGGGGACATTGCATGCTTTATCGGCCACTCTGAATATAGGACAGTTGATGAAATATGTTTGGTGGAAGAAGGGTCTTGTATCATGGTAACCACTACTATACATGTAGGAACTCATACACTATTTCCATCAAGAAACCTTACCACTGAAATGATCAATTTTACTGCAAATGCAGATTGGACAAATTTGACAATGAAGCTTTTTACCTTGGAACTTCATGAGTCAGACACATCCAGTCCTACGAACACTGTCGCTGGTACTCATGTTCATTCAAGTATTAACGACAATTATAATAATATACTTTTGTGTGGCAATGAAACAAATGAGGAAGAAACTTGCAAGGAGGATATATAATAATGAAATTTAAATGTTTTTTTTTTTTGTCTTTTTCCTCTTCTTTCTCTCTCTCATACATTCTTCAATAAAGTTTTACATTGCACATACATAAACATTTATCACACACTCTCACCTAAATTCTATAAATTCTGTTTTTGTGTAATATGTGGATTGACAGCCATAGGAAAGTACAGGAGAACTTATGTCGCTGAGGGAACTATTCCGGAGGGACGGTGGGTTGAATTTCTCCTGTATATCAGGTTTTTGCTCCCACTAGGTTCTCCTGTACTAGAGGGATAACTAGAAAACTGAGCAACATAGAAGAAGAAAAAGTGAGGGAATGTGGTAACTTGTCTTCCTTGAATGGTAATTCAGGACTTCCTTAAACAGGCCTTTGTAGGAGGGCTGAGAATCTTTACTTCCCTCCCACAATTGCTAAAGGAAGTCATGGACAGGATGTGATGTAAATTACATCATCTCAACTAAGGATATATCCAGGCAGGAAACTGGTGCTGCTTCCTGTTTTCTTGCTGGATGGTGTTGGTGATGGTTGATGGTGTACTGATGGCAATGGTCTAACCGTGGGTAAGATCAAGCGTTTGGGGAAGGGAATTACTATATATATAGGTAGATAGATTTAAAAAAAGGGTGTTGCTCCGTGGGTCTGGGCTGTGTGTTTGTGATACATTTATAGTTTCGTGTTGTTGCCTTTTAATAAATACCTTTTAATGTAGACGAACCTTGTGTAATATTTATATATATTAATTTGGTGATACACCACACAAGGGACTCTAAGCAGTTTTCCCCAGCATCACAATTCAATTTAGTCATTTCGACAGAGCTCAGACATCTTTATAGTCCATCCCTTGCATCCGTTTGTTACCACTGGGAATAGCATATTTATAAATATTGCAGACCTTTGTTTATATTGTAATATCTTTACTTTTTATTAGTTTGTCCAGACTTGCCTTCCCTTGCCTCCCCAAAAGCAAACTATAATTTCATGGCTGCATTCCAATCTGCAGAGATCTTGGAGCCCACTTCTTCCCCTTCTATGTGCCAGGAACTGTGATGGCTGTCTGCTATGATATTTTAATGTTGAGCAGCAGGTCATCTTTAGCACTCTCTGCTTTCAACCTCATTATTAGGTCCTTTAGTTCCTCTTCACTTTCAGTCATCAGAGTAGTATAATGTGCATATGTTAAGTTGTTGATATTTTCTCGCAGCAATATTGATTCCCGCTTTGGATTTGTCCTTATGCATGATGTATTCCACATATAATTTAAATAAATAAGGTGACAATATAACCTTGTTGCACTCCTTTCCCAATTTTGAATGGTTCATTGTTCCATGTTTAGTTCTGACTGTGTCTTCTTGGTCCATGTGATGCCCAGGGGAACCCTAAGAATATTTAGGACTTTGGGACTGATATGGGCTCTGGTGTGGCAATATTTAATATTATTTAAAATGTATCAGTGTCTAGTGTCTCCCAGTTAAAGTATGGTATCATGTCCACATGGATATTAGGACTGTAGTAGCCATGATGGCATAGATAGTGTTAATATGTGTGCCATGTTATTCTATCATGCTATGTATTATTATCCCCGTGTTTTTAATAACTTGTCCAAAGAACTAACTCTCTTTGACTACTTGGTTTTACCAAGGATTATGTTATTGTGTACATGAAAACATGTATACGTCATGTTTAGTCCTGAAATACAGGATTTTCCCTGGGGGTTTTAATAAAACAGGTTTTACATGACTCCCATCATGATTAAGAGTATTAGTATTAATTTTAACCTGAGCGGTGGCATCAAAGGGTTAACCCCAAGTCCCTACAGGCCAACCAAGTTCAAAGAGAAGAAAATTCCTGATAGGAGCCTGGGACTGACTCCCTCTCCATGGTTTTAAGTGTTCATATCCCCAGTTATGTTAATGTTACTGTGCCTATACATATGTGCCGTTTGTTCATCAATAAAGGAGTTATCAGTTTAAACCTACATAAACAAGGTGTATGGTTTATTCTGAGGGAATATAATCATTTTATCCACTGGAATTAGTACAACAGACTCTGCATAAAACTCTGATCTTAAACATTGCAGGCTGAATGACCTTCCTGAGCTGCCTGGGTGCTGCTGGTGGTTGTATGCTGTACTAGGGTACATTCCTGCTGACAGGCATACTCCATGAACTCCACGACCTACTGGGTGAGATTGCACTAGGATCTTTATGAGCCCAACCAAGAAGGGGGTAGTGACAGTTGCTTGCAAAAGGTTCGGATCTCTGTTCAACAAACAGGATGACAAAGTATGACAATATGTCCACTGCTGAGAAAGGGATCTATATCATGAGAGAGGCTAGTAGGAACAACTAAGGCTGATATGATCCAAGAGTTTGTCGTGGATGATGAGTTCCAGCAAGCAGAGGAAGCTCAGTAGACAGAGGAGGAGACATATAAGACCTGGTTCCTGTACTGGAGCAATCGAAAGAAGAAGAAGAGGAAATTTATAAAAGATTCCATAAATGGAAGGCCACTATCCCAGGTTTAACTAAGTACTTGCTAATGGTCCTCCGGGGCAAGCTCAGCCTAGAAGTCCAGGGTGAGAGCCAAAAGAGGGCTGCCTGTCCCGTACCAGCATCTGGAAGAGCAAGGAACCCTGTGGTATGTGTATAAAAACTGCTGTAAGCAGTTTCAAGCATTTTGACTAGGAAAGGGGAGACATACATGGTTTCCTCCAGGATTTTGAGCAACAATGTGAATTGCAAGAGATCCAAGAGACCAACTCAGAGCCAGTGAGGCATGTGATCCCCAGGGGCCAAAGGACATATGAGAAAGTCTGTAAGGTGCTACTGGAACAATATGCTGTGACACCAGAAACCTACCTGCACAAGTTTTGCGCCTTAACCAGGGGCTCTGGGGATACTCATGCAGAGGTATTGTGTAGGATGTGCAATGCCTGCCGTAGCTGGTGGAAGGAGGAAAAGGTTACCACTCTGGAAGGGGTAATGAACCTGGTTCTACTGGAGCAACTTTATTCTATTTGTCCTGTTGACTTACGGGCTTGGGTTCAGGATAGGAAACCTACTACTGGGGAGGCTGCTGCCCATTTGGCAGATCAATATGTGGCTACAAGAGGCACATCAGGGGCCAATGTTGCTAGCAGTACCACCACTAAAAGGGGACCTCCTGATCAGCCTAATGCCGACCAGTAACCCCCTGCCCTAACCCTATTACCCCGCAAGGAGAAAGCCTGTCCAGGGGTGCTCATGGAATTCGCCCTTGAACCACCGGAATGAGTGATCCCCGCCCCATGACCAGAAGCTTAATGCTGGAGTGATATGGTTGTCTCCAGCCTGGGCACATGACGCAAGAGTTCTATGCAGAGAGGAAAACAACCCCACTAAGCCATTTATTTCTTTGGAAATGGAATTTGATGGCTGCCAAACCAGGCATGATTTAGACTGGACCTCAGGGTGGAGTTCTATGCTACCCTTCACAAAATACAGCATGGCCCAGATCACAATAGGGTCCAAAATTTGCAATCAGTTTTTGTCCAGGGGAGGGAAGTCCAAAGATTTTGAGATATTGGGGCTGCTGTGACTGTGGTACACTCAGATTTAGTACTATGCTCAACAGTGTTACCTAAAATCATAGAGGTCATGGTGGCTGAAAGTCAAAAAATTGACCATCCCAGTTGCCCAGCTACGGTTGGATTGGAGCACTGGGAAGGGGATGCAGGAAGTGGTGTAGTGCATGGTCTACCAGCAGATTTTTTGTTGGGAAATGACTTGGGGCATTTGGAATGCCAGTATGTCATTTCTGTCACCGTGGCTCAAGCAAGCAAGGCTAGCCCAGAGGAAGAAAATTAGATAAGGCACATGGAAACTGGGGTAAGTCCGTTACCTGCTGGTGTTACTAAATAGGGTTACCCCTGGGCCTGAAAGGGATGGACTAGGAAGCGTATGGTTGTATCTCAGACAATTAGGGGGCGACTGCTTGAAATAACCAACTAGGTAATATTAGCTGGGCACATGGTAGTGAATAAGACATGGCTCTGCCTCACTACAGGGTTCTTCTGTCCAGGGGTTAAAAGACATAGAATTTATGTGGCATCAAGAATTCTTCCCCATATTACTTTCAAACCAATGGTCTGTGTGAACGATTCCATGGTACTCTAAAGAGAATGCTCTGTGTTCACAAAGAGCAAGACAAGGAATGGGAGCATTTACTCTCCTACCTTCTCTTTTCTTACCGAGAAGTACTACAGGAGTCCACAGAGTTTTCTCCCTTTCAGCTCCTGTACAGTAGACAAGTGAGGGGACCCTTGAGTGTGATCAGAGAAACACCGGAAGGGGATAATGGGCACCACTAGGTGCTAGTAGTCTCATATGTCCGATCTTTCACTGAGAAACATGCCATGCTAACTGTTATGGTTAGTTAGGGAACACATTAAGGATGCCCAAGCAAAAGCCAGGAAATACTATGACCGGGGAACCAGGGACAGGGAACTGGAGGCAGGAAGTATTAATGCTTGTTCCCCATCCTCAAGTTAAGCTCCAAGCCAAATTGGAAGGGTCTTACCAAGGGTCATACCATGCCGTTACCAAGAAATGAAAGGTATGAGGGTGGCCCATATAAATAGGCTGAAAGAGTATCAGCAAAGAACTTACTGGATATTTGTCTGCCTACTGGCAGTGACCAAGAAGGGGGCACCCTCCCAAACCTGATAGCTCGAATTAAGCCTAATAGTCAGCGTGAGGTGGTAGGACAATACCTAAATCTAAGCTTGGCCCAAAAAGATAGCTAGTTGACACCCTAGCCTGCTAGCAGTACATGAGGACCTATCAGAAGGGTGTCCCCTCTGAAGCAACCCTCTAACTAAGTTCCAGAAGTGAGAACTAATGAGCTGGGGGAGATCTTACGATTATGGGTAACTGAGCATTCCAGTAGTCCCTGGGCATCCCCTGTAGTAATGGTGCCTAAAAAAGATGGAAACTCAGTTCTGCATGGGCTATTGTAAGCTGAATGAAAGGACTAAGACTGACACTTACCCTATTCCACGCATGTTGGACTGTCTGGGTGCTGCTAATTACCTAAAGACTCTGCATGTGAGGAAATGACTCTGCTGAGATTCGAACCCTGGTCTGCATGCTGGCTAAACCTTTTCCCTACCTGTACACCAGCCTGCCTCTTGCAGATTTGCCTGAGACCTGATACCTTGACTCTAAAAGCAATGTAATCAGTGACAACTCTCTTTAGCTGTGTCTGGTCAGCTGTCCGGTTCTTGGCCTATATAAGGCACTTCCTGTCTCTGTATCCTTGCCAGATTATTGTGTCCCTGAACTCTCTAATCAAGCTTGTTCCTGTTTCTCCTACCTGTTGCTGAACTTGGATTGTTTTTGAATTTGCTGCTTCTCCTTCCCACTGACCTCGGCTTGCCTCACTAAGATTATTATCATTCTGTTCCTGACTCCCATCTCTGCTTCAGAGCAGACAGCCACTCAAGGCTCAGGGGCTCAACCACCTGGGTAACGAGTGGCTATCTCTGGCAGGGAGTTTTTGCTGATCTGGCTACTGGACTCCAAACTTTGTACCACCAATATCATAACACTGCATCTCTCCATGGGATATTGGCAAATTCCCCTCACAGAGACAGCCAGAGTGAGATCAACATTCATTACTCCCTTTTGGGCTTTATCAATTCAAGGTAGTGATATATGGGAAGAAGAATGCCCCTTTAACCTATTTTAGGTTAGTAGATAGATTGTTACAAGGACAACAAGGGTTTGCCCAGGCTTACTTGGATGACATTGCCATTTTTAGGGCTACATGCGAGGATCACATTCAGCCCATCAGAACCATACTAGAGGTTATTAAGGGGGCAGGTGAGTAGTCAGAATGTCATTTAATCAGGGAAGGAGCTAACTTATGAGCTTGCGAACTGTTCTAGTATAAGTGTGGGCATTTAAAAAAAAAGGAGGAAGTTCAAAGAAAAGAGGGCAAATTGTTGTGCAGAAAAAGGGAAGCAAGAAAAAGAAGGAAGTGTAAAGGAGAAAGGGGAAATGAAAACAAGGGATTTATCTAAGCTGCATATGAATAGATTGCTTTTTATTCTCTCACTGTATTTTGTAACTGGCTATTATGAGTTAGTCCAGTGGCAACCTCACCTAGTGTACATCCTGCCACATTTATGCACTGCTGGAACAGCTGATCCAGCGTTGATACCTCTGTGAAAGGTGTGAGCAGGTTGCCTCTCTTGAAGCTCAAATTGGAGAACTGGAGAGGAGTACCACAGCACTTAATGATATTGCTCTACTGTAAAGGGTGTTGGTGCTCACTGAGCACAGTTTAGCTGGGACTAGCATGGAGGGTGGAGAAGGGGATAATGAGGATATCCATGGAGGTAGCTGGGTTACAAGGGGAAGCAAGGGAACAGGAGGAGCCAGATTGAGTGAAACTGTTGTGGATGTCCATTCAGGATTGGCAATGCCATATAAGTACAGTTGCAGGTACTTCAAAACTACCGGCTCAAAGCACAAGGTTTATGCATGATAATAGCAGAAAATATGGACAAATTAGAATTATTAGCAGTTAATGATACAAGGATTTTAATAGGCATTACTGAAACATTGTGGGATGACTCTCATGACTGGACTGTTAATCTGGATAGTTATAACCTATTTAGGAAAGATTGGCGCAATGGTAAAAGGGAGGGGGGATTTGTCTGTAAGTTAAACCTGAATTTAAGCATATAGTCAGAGATGATATTTATGTTGGAAGTAGAGTTAATGTTGAATGCTTGTGGGTAGAATTAAATAGAGGAGCAGGAGTATGCTGTAAACCCCCATATATAATTGAAAGTGAGGAACTGCAATTATTGTTACAGATTGGAAATGCAGCTAAGCAAAAACAAGTTTTATTAATGGGATATTTTAACTACCCTGAAATAAACTTGATGAATAAGACCAGCAGTTCAGCTAAGGAGAGCGGGTTCTTGAGTGATCATTATCTGCCCCAGGTTATTCAAGGACCTACTAGAAATGAGGCTATCTTGTATCTTGTTTAACTATTAAAAAGGCAACCTCTAAATGTAATAGAGTAATAATATAAATATCTAAATCACAGTGTAAACCAGACTAGGGTTACCACTTGTATTGGTTCCTTAAAGTATCTGGTACACCAAAGACTCTATTTTTTTAAATGTAGCAACCAAATCTAATGAAAAAAAAATCTGTAATGAATATACAGGGAAATGTACATCGGGAATTACAGGAGGTCTGAAAGTAACTGCTCCCTCAAATAACATTATGGAAGTAAGCATTCTTAATTACTTGGGGCCTCATTCTATTATCGGCGTAAAACGGCCGCAAAGCTGCGATTCCTTGCGGCCGTCTTACGGCCCCGTGTAGAGCTACCTTTACCTTGCAATTCAAATAGACGGCGCCGCAAGGATATCCCCCTTACGGCCGGCCGCAAGGTCAGGAAACTTTAAATGCAAATATAAATTCAAGATGGCACTGTAAAGCTCTGTAAATGCTAGGGATCATAATGGGGGACATGAGGATTAATAGCAACCCCCTCTCAAGCTTGCACATCAGCCCAAATCCGATATTTCATTAACGGTTTATTTTCCGCCCCGCAGCCTGGGCGGGTCTGAGGTGCTCCAAGCCCTCGGGACTTTGTCCACGGATATTTGACATGAATTTAAATAAAAATTATTTTTGGATTTGAGTATAGGGGAAAGTTGTGCTATGAATGCTAACACCCCCAATCACTTTATCGTCTCATCAGAGTGCAGGATGGCTTTGTTATGTGCTTAATTGTGTGCTTGCGGGACCTTTTTGATGCAAGTAAGCTGCGGCTCGGTTTTAGCCTTGCCGAGAGGGTTCCCGGAGCAATAGAATAGCAACCGGGGTTTTCTTGCGTCCGAAACTCTTGCAGACGTTTAAGATCAAAGGCTTTCCTGCGGCGCGTGCGGCCGCAAGGGATAACAAGGTGCCGGCCGCAAGCCTGCCGGAGCCCCCAGCCGGAAGGGAATGGAATAGGCAAATAGCCTGCGGCCGGTCCTTGCGGCCCCACATCTCCTACGGCCGATAATAGAATGAGGCCCTTGGCATGGAGATGGTAAAATACAACAACACAAGGTAAGATAAGGTTTACCTTCTTTCCAGTCCTTGTCTCTCCTTATTTTGCTGATATATTGACAGAGAGCCACACAAAACTGTAGTATGAGCTTCTGTGCTGGAATAGCGAGTAAAGGACTCTAAGTTTTCTCATACCTGTATTATATCAATTAGGCAAGTGCCGCTAACGGGTGGAGAATAAAAAATAAGAAATAACTTTAGAGTCCTAATGTTCATAAAAATTAAAGCAACATAATAGGAATATAAGTCTTATAAATTGGACTTGTGTTACCTTGACATAATTATATTATATATCAATTCTTCACTATCAGCATAAACAAATATCCGCCCAGAAAGGTGGCAGTGCTTACTGTGAGAAAATAGAATTATGAGGGTTTACTAATGGCAGTTTACCTGTTATATACAGGTTGGACCTCATTGTAAATAGTGTAATTATATATTTTATTTTTGGTTTTAATTTTGCAGCGTTGTTTTAACAATAAAGTTTATGTATATATATTTTTCATTAGATTTGGTTGCTACATTTAAAAAAAATAGAGTCTTTGGTGTACCAGATACTTTAGGGAACCAATACAAGTGGTAACCCTAGTCTGGTTTATGCTGTGATTTACATATTTATCTTGTATCTAGTAATAACAAATAATATTGATATAGTATATAAAATGTTGAAATAGGGCAACCTTTGGGAAACAGTGATCAGAACTTTGTCCCATTTGAGATCAAATTAAAAAAACTTAATTTTTAAAGGGCAGATTTTAATAGCATTGCAAAGTATAGACTGGGACAAAGAACTGACGGGTTAAAATACTGAACATAAATGGACAACATTCAAATCCTTTCTTAATATACATACTTATCACAATACCATGTGGAAATTAAAGTAAATGAGTAAATCACATCTCATGTGGCTTAACAATGATTTAAAGATCAAGATACAGAGTAATAACAGGCAATTACATTTTATAAAAAATAGAGAACAGAGACTGCTTTACCTGAGTACAAGGGAATCAACAAGGTTTACAAAAGGGCTATTAGACCGGCTAAAATAGAAAATGAAAAGTTAGTTGCAAAGCAGAGTAATACTAACCCTAAAATATTTTTAAATATAGTAATGGCAAAAGGCCAGGAAGGAAGCTATAGGAACATTACAATGTGAAATTATATCTAATTTTTCAAGATTCATTTAACACAGGAAGAAGGAAGAAGAAAAAGCGCAAAAGATCTTAATATAGTTTAGTATATTCTGATTTTTTTTAGACAAACATGAATAATACAAATTTGCAGTAAGCATCACACTCACATTTGAAATCCTCAATAATTATGAGGTATTTAAACAGTACATCTCAACCAGCATTGTTTATTGTGTCAAGATTGTTATAGACCTTCTTACAACCTTTCAGTTTAGAAAATAGAAAATGTTGAAATGTGTTCTATCAGTGTTAAACAAGTAATATACTCAGCATAACAAACAAATTCCTTCTTAAACATTGTGAATATTAAGCAAAATGTTTCTAAAAATACTGGCTTTGTTTGACAATAAAAAATATTGAAACATCAAAAAGACGATAAGCTGATCTATCTTGTATTATGATCCCACCTGCTTTATCTGCCTGACAGATGACAAAGGAAAGATCTTGTTTTAGTTCCCTCATAGCTTTCTGTTCTTTATGCATAAGGTTAGATTTCTTTAGTATATCTCTTGGAGCATACTTTGTCTGCCTCTTTAATAATAGTTTCTTGAACACTGGATTATAGTTGCCTTTGGATTGTACCAGGTAAAAAAAATACTTTGGTTTGTATGAACTGTGTCTGATTCATTCCTTCCTTCCTACATGAGGCCTTTGGCACATTCATAGGCTCTATGACGGAATGATCTAAATGTTGTCCTTCTTCTCCTAGTTCTTTCAAGAACAAAAGGGTTTCCAGATCATCTTCCTCCAGTTCAGTTGATTGATGTGTATTATCAACCCTATCTCCATGTAACTTGCAGGTGTTATCTTTTGCTAATTTGGTAAAATGTCTTTCTAGAGTAAGGTTCCTAATGAATTTGTGGATATCCACAAATAATTTAAAGGCATTCAGCTCTTGATCCGGGGCAAATGATAAGCCCTTTAGTACAACATTAATGTAATTTACTGTAAATTCTCTCTGGGATAAACTGAAGATCTTTATAGTTGGTTTGAATTGTCTCATTTATTTTTGCGTTATATAATCTTTCCTCCTCTACATCCTCTGTTTCTATTCCTTCTACACTTCTTTTCCGTATGGTGATCTGATCGAACTTTTCTCTCTCCATGTACAGTCTTGAATCTGCAGTTTCCCATCCCGGACTAAAAAAGGTTCTTTGATGGTATTATGTGGAGTGAGTTTCTTTTTTTTTTCTTTTTTTTTATAGAAATACAAATTCCATTACACAATTATACAAACAGCAAAGATATACATATAAAAAAAAACAGAAAACAGACAAGTTAAAAGTACAGGTAACATATAAAGGTATACAAATTTAAGTATTTACATAGCATTCCCCTTGAAAAGGTTTGCATTTATTTAGGTTGATGGATGGAGATAGTTATCCCAAACCGCCCAACTATTGCACTTAGGCAGACTAATGCCCAAAGCAAAAATATCTTTTTCCAATTCTCTATTTTTTTTCAAGCGTTAAAATTACTTCGTTCATTATTGGAGTTATCTCCGAATTCCAGCGTTTAGCTATCAACCATTTAACCACTAGGAATACTTGAATGAAGAAGGCTTTTTCTTCCATCTTAAACCCCTCATCAAAAATATGTAACAACTCCATTTCACATGAAGGAATAATGATCTTATCACAGCATTTAGAAATATAGTCAAAAACTGAGTTCCATAAGTTCCTGATGTGTACACAATCCCACCAAATATGTTTATGGGAGCCTTGTTGGTTACAAAATCTCCAGCATACCCCCAGGTCTGGGTCTTTATAAATCAGAGCTATTTTTGAGGGGACAAAATACCATCTCTGCACCACTTTAAAATACATTTCTCTATAGGATTGATATTTAATAATTATATGAGAGAGGTTAAATGCCTTAGACCACGTTTCTAGAGTAATGGGATTACAACAATCTGTCTCCCATTTCTGCATGGCTGAAGTTTTTTCCATCGTAATCTGTTTTTTTATTGTATCAAAGCATTTAGAGATTAAATGTTTCCCATCAAAAATGCAAATTTTTAAAATTTAGTTAAATCTCTAGTGTACATAGTGGAGAATTTTGATTGCATAATTGTCATCTTAACTCTTTTGTATTCTAACCATTTTGACACAGGGAGATCAAATTCTCTGCATAACTCAGCAAAAGATTTCATCTTACCTGAGTCAAAAAGGTCCCCCAGTGAATGAATATTTCAGCTATTCCAGTCCTGGAGAAATGGGAGGTTAAGAACCTTACTCAGCCATAGCAGTGTCATTCCAGGTGAAGGAGATGGTGAAAAGTTCAATTTTTTGTTCCACTTAAACCAGAATTCCAATCCGGATTTTTCTACAGCCGGGGCTAATTTATTAATTTTACATGATGATTTGTCATACCATAGCCATTCTGATAAGACCAAGTTACTGGACAAATCTTGTTCTATATTTACCCAGCTGTTCTTATTTATTTTAGATGACCAATTTACACAGTGTGAAAGTCTTACAGCATTATAATAGTCTTCAATACATGGGGCTGCATATACATGGGGCTACCACCCATTATAAAACGTTTTCTAACCGTTTTCAATTTGATTCTGGGTTTTTTCCCATTATAAATAAATGAGTCAATTAAAGTTTGATGTTTTCTGATTATATAGATGGGAATGTTCAGAGGTAAACATCTAAAAAGATAGCTAATTTGAGGTAAGATTGACATTTTTATAGCTGCAATCCTGCCTAACCAAGATAGCATATTTAATTTCCAGTTATCTAACTGGGTTTTTATTTTGTTATAAAGTTTTTTGAAATTTATTTGGATTGTTTCTTCCATTTTACTAGTAAATTCTATTCCTAAGTACAATATTTTATTCATTTCCCAGTTGATGTCCCAAATTGATTTCAGCAATTTTTTTTCTTTCCCATCTACTGTATATAAATAGACAGCACTTCTGTTTTAGACCAGTTTACTTTATAATAGGAAATATTCCCAAATTTCTTTATTAACTCTTGAATATAAATTAGAGAGTTGCTGGATTTAGTAATAGTTAGTATCACATCATCTGCATATAACATAATTTTGTATTCTATCTCACCAATATTAATGCCATGAATTTTGCTGTTTCCTTTGATCGCCCGAGGCTCCATCATTAGGACAAAAATCAGTGGAGATAAGGGGCAACCCTGTCGAGATCCGTTATTAATGGGAATAGCGGATGATCCTGAACCAATTCCAGAGATGAAGGCACTTGGGGAGTCATATAAGGCTCTGATTGACTTTTCTCCGAAATCTTCAAACCCAAATTTTAATAAGACTTGATACATATAATCCCAGTTTAACCTATCAAAGGTTTTTTTCTGCGTCTAGATGAATAATTGAACAGGGTTTATGATTATCTTTACTATAAGTTATTAAGTCAATCAGTCTTCTAGTATTATCTGCCCCTTGACGGTTTTGGAGGAACCCAGATTGATCCATATTTATCAATTTGGGCAAGCATTTATTCAGTCTAGTAGCAAGTACTTTTGCATATAATTTTATGTCAGTGTTCATTATTGATATTGGTCTGTAATTCATACAGTATCTAGAGTCTTTATTGTGCTTTGGGATGTTAATTATCGCTGCTTCTAGCATTTCTTTTGGAGCTTTACCCTTTGTTTTAATTTCGTTAAATGTTTTCGCTAGTTGATTTATTAGTGATGATTTAAAGGCTTTGTAATAAAAATATAAATCCATCTGGTCCTGGTGCAGAGTCTAATTTCAAGTTATTAATTGCCTCCTCTATTTCTGAAACCTTTATATCACTGTTTAATTGCTCTAAATCTTCTTTATTGATTCTATGGAGTGACAGTTGTTCTAGAAATGTTTTTATTTCCTCTTTTCCAGGTTTTATAACTTCTTGATTGGTTTCCAAATTATATAAATTCCTGTAATAATTAAAGAAGGCCTTTTCAATATGACAAGGGTTAGTCAGTGTAGATGGTCCCTTATTAGTATCGATAATCAGTTCTTGAATTCTATTATATGATTTTTTTTTATTTCGTTTTCTTGCTAATAGTTTACCTGCTTTATTACCTAAGAAATATTTTCTTTGTTGGAGCTTCCATATGGAATTGTCCATATTTTTTTGTATTCATTTCTTTATATTCATTTTCACCCGTGATATCTCCCCCGTGATATTAAAAGTTGGGTAAAGTTTATTCTGTTTTTCAAGTTTGGCTAACTGAATATGTAAATCTCGGAGTGAGGTGCCCTGTTGTACCCTTCTAGCAACACTCCAAGAGGACAAAACCCCTCTTATATATGCTTTATGAGTATTCCATATTGTTGTACATTCAGTGACCGAATTTTCATTTGTTTCAAAAAAAGTTTCTATCTCTTTAATACAATTTGTTTGTCTGGTTTGTTAAATAAAGAAATGTCCATTCTCAGTCTGGGATTTTTTTTTTTAACCTTCTGGTCCTTAAGTAATAATTCGATTATTGCATGGTCCGACCAGTTAATTATATTAATCTTGGATGATATCACATCCATAAGGGCGTTTGCATCTATCAGGAAATAGTCAATTCTAGAATAAGATGCATGGCGGTGGGAGTAGAAAGTATTATCTCTCTCATTGCCATGCCCCAACCGCCAGGCACCATATAAATCATAACGTAAGATAGACTCTTGAAAAAGTTTAGCTTTCCTTATATTATGATTTCCAAAGCTTTTAAATTTAGAATCTTTTTTGTCCAAGGAGGCATCAAGAACCATGTTAAGGTCGCCACAGATGATTACTTTACCTATCCTAAGGTTTTTGACCTTTTTAAGTTGCTTGTTTAGAAAGTGATTTTGTCTCTCATTAGGAGAATACAGATTTACTATAGTATAATTTTGCTGGTTAATTTTACCTCTCCAAATAATAAATCTTCCTTCCAAATCTGCTTCTCTAAAATATTCCTGGATGTTTACATTCTTACTAAACAAAATAGATACTCCTTGAGATTTCTTAATAAAGGTTGAATCTATTTTAGATGCAAAAAAAGAGTTATAAAAATGAGGGATTTTATCATTTTGCCAATGTGTTTCCTGAATACATGCAATATCTGCCTGGGCCTTCTGGAATTGGTCCAGGATCAACCTTCTTTTGAACGGGGAATTCCAGCCCTGAACATTCTGCGAAACTATCTTTATCCTCATTTAGGATAGTTTTGGACGGGATACCGTCTTTCCTTAACAACAACCTTTCCATTTATAAACACGTTTATGTACAACCCATACATGTTAAACCTATACAATAGACAGATGTGAACAGAATCTATTAAAAGAGAAAAGCTAGATCTAACTACGTCTAGCCGCCCCATACAAAACAAACCCGCACAAAGAACGCTGCCCGCTCAATATTTAGGATTAAATCCCCTTTTAGTATGCCTCTTTAGGACTTTTCAGGGGGGGGAGTGGGACACACCGGTGGGCCGAGAAAAGAGGGAGGGGAGAAGAGGAAGAATACTTACTATATTATGACTCTTTTATTAATCACTAATGTGCTTTAATTTTCTCTATTTACTGTGTTTCAATATTTTTTATTTTTTCACTCTTTCCTTTTATTTATTTTTTCCTTTTTTTTCCTTTTGATACTACAATGGGCAAAGTTTTCACTTCCACTACTTACTTACTACTTAAAATAATCACTTTATGGGAAGATTAATAATATCATATTCAATTATAAGACCTATTCTAACCAGTGTGTAAGAATGTCCCTTGACAAATAACCATGATTTGTGCATTTTATATTAAGCTATATTACCTCAACATTCAGACTTCTAATTTAATTTCCTCTTCTCTCATCCCCCTATCTTCAAATGTCTTACCCCTTTCCATCACTCCTCATTCCCCCACTCCACCCCTGCCCAGTCCAAATCCGATTGCGTTTTAGCTGTCCCTACAACTACTTCTTTTTCCATTCTCTAAGTTGAAATTTTTGTAAATCACCTTCTAAGCTTTTATCCCTAACTGTTTCTATGAATGAAATCTTCCATTCCTTTAATAATATTTTCCCTTCTCGTACTGAGCTTACCAATGTGGTCTGGTTATCTTTTGAGATAATTAATTTTATGGGTAATCCCCATTTATATATTATTTTCTCCCTTCTTAAGGCTTTAGTAATTTCAATAAAACTTCTACGTTTATTTAAAGTATCCCCTGACAGGTCTGTGAATATAGTTAATTTTTCAAAAGGGGAATCGAATTTATCTTTCTGCCATGATGCCTTTAGAACTGCTTCTTTATATTCGTAAAAATGTATTTTCACAATTACGTCTCTGACCTTTTCCCCTTTGAAATCTTTTGGTAACGGAATCCTATGGATCCGATCCAGCATTTTAATCCATGGTTTACTGGGAGATACTAAATGTGAGAAGAAGGCTGTTATAAATGCTGTTAATTCTTCAGCATACAAGGATTCCGGAATTCCTCTGAGTCTCAAATTGTTTCATCTAGAAAAGTCCTCTTGTTGAGTCCTTTTAATTTCAGTATATTCTAATTTATGTTCCAAATCAAGTGAATGTTTAACTACTTTTTGATACTCTTTAATCAGGATCTCTTGATTGCATTCTAACTCCTCTACTCTTTCTAAGAGACTAGTAATAGCTGATTTATTTAGTTGTATTTCTTGTGCAAAATCTGATTTTATAGTGGATTGAAACTCATTAAAAAGCCTTTTCATTACAGATGTCATTAGTACTTCTTCCCCTTGTACATTCATTATGTTTGGGGATTCCTCATTTGCAGATAGTTTCATTTTTTCTGCTGAGGGAGGGGACTGGCTTTGTGTAGTCAGATCTAAATGAGAAGAATTTGAGGCTCCAGAATTCCATTTCGGGGAAAAAAGAGAGGTTGAGTTTGCGGTTTGGTTATTAGCGGCTGTCTCTTAATTTTACTTTTTGCTTTTGTTTGATTAGGTTCTTTATCTCTCATGATAATTGTTAATGTGGTTTCAGCTTAGATTTTTTTATTTATTTATTTATTATTTTTTTTGTTTTTTTCCCCTTTTCTCTATCTTTCTAACACTGTAATAACCTTGTTTTACCTGTTTTTTTTTTTTTTTTTTTTATTTATTATTTATTTATTATTATTTTTAATTATTTATATGACAGGACCCAATATTTATAGACTAAAGAACCTAAAATATAGGTCCACCATTTAGGGAATCTAACCGGCAATACACAATGCGGGAAACGTATGAAGTTAATGATATGTACTATAAAGGGAACCAGGAAACTTTTGGTATCAATAAGAGTATTGATTATTACCTTACTAGTAATTGGGCCTATAACTCCTTAAATTTACCTTTCAAATATATTTATACCATGTGAAACTATAACGCTCTTTTATCAAATTATTTAAATTATCCAATACAAAAGCCTTTCCCCTGCTTCCGTTAAGTAAATTCTATCCAGAAGCATTCAGTGCATAAACCTACATATTTCTCCTCCAACCCCTTTTTTTTTTTTTTTTAACTATAAACAGTGCCTTTCTCTGAAATACTATCAAAATGTCCAAAAGGTCTTTGTTTAGATCTCTTTTCCACTACAGTCCATTTGTTCTCCTCAAGATGTTCATTCGCTAGTCTTCACTTTGTACTCTGCTGTAGTAGAAGGAGGATTCTAGCTAAGGTGTTAAAGCAAAGAATTGTAGTGGGTGGTCTTTGATGTTATGGACCACTGTCGGTAGAAATAGTCTCTTTAACTGACAACCTCTTTGCCCATAAACTTACAAGTAATACTTATCCAGTATTGAATTGCCGGTCACGAAAATATACAGCTTCCAGACTCCACTGTGATCACTCTGGGTATTAAACTCACAAAAATCCCCTTCAGAGATAAATAACACCGTTTTTGTCAAAAGGGTGTCTTAAAGAGCCTTCACTTAGCTCTCTTTTTCCCCAGCAAGTTTTTACTTCTCTCAAGATGGCTTCCTTTGTCATTTAGACCCTTGAAATTCTCAGCGGGGGGTCATTGAATGGTGTGCTATGTCAGTCTACCAAAAAAGTATTCATTGAGTTGAATTGTGAATCTCTGAGGTTAATACATATCTCTTTGGGCTATGAGCCCTTTTTCTCCTGTGACTATTTTGACACAGCTTTAATTTTTCTGTTTCCAAGTCTCCAGCCCGCGTCTCAGCTGTAAACACTCAAAATACTGCTCTCACACGAGACCACCTCAAGGGAATACATCATAAAGGTTATATCAGGAAAAAGAAAAGATTCAAATCCTTTTCTAAATTTCTCCTTTCCATTCAGATCTTAAAAACTTTTTAGGGTACTTTTCAGTGGCATTCATACCCTTATGTCTCTCAGGAGAGGGTTACTGGCTGTTGTATTGCGTCAATGTTCTTGCAAAAGATGATCTTTTATATTAAAGGCAACTGCATATAATGAGTGTCTCTATGGGCTATTAGCCCTGTTACCCAAATGCAAATTAATAGTATTGTATCAACACAGCCTTACCGCCCGTAACTCCATCTCTCCAGCTCCAGACTCTTCCTCACACATACCAGTTGTTACCGCTCAGAGTATTCCCCTTCGTGGGTGTACAGCTTGATTCTGTCTGGTCCTGGAAAGAAGGGGTTGACTGAAACCTGTGGCAAGCGAACTTTGGAGCAGTTCTAAGGTTTGCCAGGCCATGAAGGGCCAGTTCTCAGCAGAGCTGGTGTCTCCCGCTTCTGAGGTGGTCCCTCCGCCAGCCAGCCCTTCCTCAATATGTAGCACTTGATAGTCTGCACGGCCCCTCAGCAACTTGTCTCTGCCGCAAGCTGCGTCATTGCTCCGGGTACTGCCGTTCTCTCCACATGGCGCGAGGGAGTGCGGTAGTGCTGTTCAGTGAGCTGCAGCGTTCCTACGGTGGGAAAAACCCTGGTTAGCATATCATCTTGTGCTTCCTGGGCGGGGTGATTTGTCTAACGGGATGTGGAGTGAGTTTCTCAGTCTCAGTACTTTTTGCGTGTATAGTTTTCCAGTCCTTATCACATATATAGTTGTGAGCGTACGGGTCGTTGCTCACGCTTGCGGGCTCGCATAGCGAGCCCGCGGCCCTCGCAAAGCGAGGTCACTGGGCAAGGGCCTCAGTTGCTGGCATGGAGCGCCGAAGGCGCTCCATGCCAGCAACTGAGGCCCCTCGCGAAGCGAGGGCCTCAGTTGCTGGCGAGGTCACTGGGCACGGGCCTCAGTTGCTGGCATGGAGCGCCGAAGGCGCTCCATGCCAGCAACTGAGGCCCCTCGCAAAGCGAGGGCCTCAGTTGCTGGCGAGGTCACTGGGCAAGGGCCTCAAACCCTCGCAAACTTCACGTCGCTACTCAAAAAACACGACACACAAATTACGACACTCGCTAAATTTTACGAGGAACGCAAACAACCTACGAAACACGTTACCACACATTACGACCTCGCAAACATCGGACGCAACACGCCGACATACAAACATTTAAAACACAATACATACACACAGCACATACATAAAAACCTTACCTACACCAAGAGGGAGCACCCAGGACCTCAAAAATGCAACTTAGACCTCGATTTTACTCGAAAGAAAAGAGTTTTGAGAGTAAAAAAAAATCTAAGCGACAGAAAAAATGGCCGCCGAACAAAACGAAAACGAGGCTACAGCACTCTAAACTCGCAAAACACCACAACAAACTCGCAAAACACCACAAGAAACTCGCAAAACGCCACAAACCACCTACGGAAATTCATACCACACAGTGCACACATTCAGCATGCTTACACAGCAGCTCCACACCACTAATGCTGCAGCAACATCAACACAGATTGCCAGCTCTTCATCACAATGCTTCAAAATAGGTACAGTATATTCATTTAGTAATGTATTACATATTTCATTATTAGACACCAAACAGCATTAGCTACCTTACAATTTCATTGCCGTCATTTTTTGACGGGCAATTCGCTAGTAAGTAATATTCTTTAGTCTCTTATGATCTTTCTCTTTTCTTTCCTCCAGAGCTCTACCATTATCTCTCTCTATTACTCTTGCATGGGTTGTCTCTTATCTCATTAATCCTACTCTATACCCATCGGAATCAAGGGGATCTTTTATTTTTTGGGGGTGTCTCTTTGTTTAAACTTAGGGGGCCCATTTCTCCAAATGACTCCCTGGTCCTCATGGGTATGTTCCCTTTTTTAATATTCCCCTTGTGGGTTATTTCTGTTATAATATTCCCTTTGTTGGTACCTATTACCCGATGGGTATGATCCTAATTTATATTGTATTTTGTCATTTCTCTTGTGTTTATTCTAGTAATCATTACCCACCTCCTTCTTAGTCATATAGTCTGTTCTATTTCTATGACATTTTTATTTTTTCCTTTTTTAGACCTCTTATTCCAAATTATGTACTCTGTCTTTTATATCTCTGTCTAGTTGTCTGTAATAGACTTCTCCACAGTGTGGCTTCAATAATTCTAGTCTTCTTGATTTTATTTTGAATTTTATAAAGATTAGCTTTTCTATAATCTATGAGTAATTTGATTTAACAGAGAGAGATCTTCTAGTGTGTTATTCCATTAATCCGTGAATGTTTTTTCGGGAATATCTAGTGCACATGTCTTCTGAATTCTTTGGCCTTTTGGTATTATTTTGTGTGTCCAGTAATTCTCCAGACTTGTCAAATCGTACCAGTTTTTTACTTCTAGTTTACTCAATTTTTCCAGGTCTCTAAGTAAAAATCTGGGTTACAATGCTCTTGGGATCTCTATGATGGTTTCTAACTGATGTTCTTGTTCATTCAAAAAATGACTTGCCCGATTCTCTATATTGGTATAGGAACCATATGTGAAGGGTTCCATATGTGCAGAGAAATGGCAGTACAATGTCAAAAATACAGAGATATAATACAATAGCAGCTACACAGGTAAGTAAACTTGACAGATTTTGTTGTGATCCACACAGTTAAAGGCTTTAGAATAGTCTATGATTAAGAGGGTACATATTTTTTCTTGAACTCTATTATTTTCTCTATTATTGGCAGACATTGGCAATTTGATCTCTTGTGCCTCTGCCTCTGTGACACCTGGCTTGCACATCTAGTAGTTCTTGGCCATTATAGGTTGGACTCAAGCTTGCAGGACCTTAAGAATAACATAGCTGGCATGTGAAATGACTGTAATTGTATTGTACTCTTTGGCACTGCCTCTTTTTGAGATTGAGTGTAGATTGACCTTTTCTAGTCTTCTGGCCATTTTTGAGAATTCCAAATTTGTTGGCATAATGCAAGGGATGTGTTTTCCAGTCTAAAGAACAGAATTAGAGGTACGTTGGAAGTCTCAGAGTGATATAGATAGCCTCCAAGCCCCATATTTCCTATCACAGGACTAAGGACTCAAATATAATCCTAATGACATTTCTCTGGCTATATATTGTCACCCCATAACATTGCTTTGAAAAATTCCACACTAGTTAAATATGTATTGAAAAACTTCATGGTATAAAAAGTCCAAAGAGAGTGGACTATATTGTCTATTGAAGTGTTCTCCAATTTACAGCTCAAGAGCCAAATGTTGCTCAGCTTATGGAATTTATGTAATTCACAAATGTGATGCATTGGCTAGAGTGCAAGGCCACCGTGCACTTGAAATGTAAAGGAACAGCTTTTCAGGGACAGACAGAAAATACAAGAGCTAACTAAAATAAGTGTTTTATCCTTTCTGTTCACTGCAACAATTGTTAAGATATTGTGTCCTCTAAATTGCAGGTTTTTCGAAGGAAAATAGATGTTCACCTCCTTTCAGCATTGCTCTATCACATAAAATCTAATTGTACTTAGGCACTGCTTCTTTTTAATAAAAATATGGATAAAAATATGGATTATATAGTGAAAAATGTAGCTACTAACTCAACTAACTAACTCAATTAACACATCAGTCATCAGAAATGTTAAGATATAATATATATTTTAGAATCTAAGTTGTCAGCCGTATATACTAACTTTTTATTCATCTCTTGCCTTTAACTTTGTTGTGGTTTGGCTCTTTAATTGACATAATGAAAATTCAATTTATGGTATACTGTATATACTCGAGTATAAGCCAAGTTTTTCAGACCTTTTTTTAAGGCTAAAAAGGGCCCCCTCGGCTTATACTCGAGTCACTCCCCCCAAACCCTCCCCCCCGGGTCTCTCTGCCCCCCGTGTCTCTCTGCCCCCCGTGTCTCTCTGCCCCTCGTGTCTCTCTACCCCCGTGTCTCTCTACCCCCATGTCTCTCTAATCCCCCGTGTCTCTTTCCCTCCCCCTCCTCATCCTCAACTCCCCCTCCTCATTCTAAATCCCCCTCCTCACTTTACCGCTCTAAATACCTCCCCCTCTCCCTTTCCCCTCACTTACCTGCATCTGAAGCTTCTGCTCCGGCCTCCGCTCCTTCCGGCCATGCTAATGACGTGGCGCGCATGTGACATCACGTCATTAGCATATACTGGGAGGCCAGAGCAGAAGCTTCAGATGCAGGTAAGTGAGGGGTAAGGGAGAGGGGGAGGTATTTAGAGGGGTAAAGTGAGGAGGGGGCTTTAGAATGAGGAGGGGGTGGAGGATGAGGAGGGAGGTTGAGGAGGGGGTTGAGGATGGGGGGGTTGAGGATGAGGAGGGAGGTTGAGGAAAGGGTTGAGGATGAGGAGGGGGGTTGAGGAGGGAGGTTGAGGATGAGGAGGTAGGATGAGGAGGAAGGTTGAGGAGGGGGGTTGAGGTTGAGGAGGGATGTTGAGGAGGGGGTTGAGGATGGGGGGTTGAGGTGGAGGAGGGAGGTTGAGGAGGGGGTTGAGGATGAGGAAGGGGGTTGAGGAGGGAGGTTGAGGAGGGAGGTTGAGGATGAGGAAGGAGCATGAGGAGGGAGGTTGAGGAGGGGGGTGAGGATGGGGGTTGAGGATGAGGATGGGGGGTTGAGGAGGGGGGTTGAGAAGGGAGGATGAGGAGCGAGGATGAGGAGGGAGGTTGAGGAGGGGGGTTGAGGATGGGGGTTTGAGGATGGGGGGTTGAGGTTGAGGAGGGAGGTTGAGGATGGGGGTTGAGGTTGAGGAGGGGGTTGAGGATGGGGGGTTGAGGATGAGGATGGGGGGTTGAGGTTGAGAAGGGAGGTTGAGGAGGAGGTTGAGGATGAGGAGGGGGTTGAGGATGAGGAGGCGGGTTTAGGATGAGTGGCGAGGTTGAGGATTAAGTGGGAGGTTGAGGATGAGGAGGGAGGTTGAGGAGGGGGGTTGAGCAGGGTGATAAGGGAGGGGGGAAGAGACACAGGGAAGGGAGAGGGGGGAAGAGACACAGGGAAGGGAGAGGGGAGAAGAGACACAGGGAAGGCAGAGGGGTGAAGAGACACAGGGAAGGGAGAGGGGTTAAGAGACACAGGGGGGGAGAGGGGAAAAGAGACACAGGGGAGAGAGAGGGGGGACACAAGAAAAGGGCACATAAGAGGGGGACACAAAGGGCACAAGAGTGACACAGGGAGCAGTACATTTCCCATTTCCCTCAGCTTATACTCGAGTCACTCATTTTTCACAGTATTTTGTGGTAAAATAGGTGCCTCAGCTTATACTCGGGTTGGCTTATACTCAAGTATATACGGTAATTTAAAACTGTAGCTGGTACAGTAAAATTAAACTGAAGTTTGGAATTCAGTCTTTACAATCCATTCATCAAGCATTTGTTTTTTTTATTTTGTACCACACTTTAATAAAAGCTAATAGTTGATCCCCTTGCATCTGCACAAAGGCATTTTATTACAATTGTTTTTAATGTTTGAACATTGCTTACAGACCACATGAGTAATATACATTGATTAGCTGGATAACATTCCATCTGTGTACGATACACAGATATTTTGGTTACAGGAACGATATCCATATCAGGCATGTAATCACCAAACGTGTAACATAACATAATGCCCTTTCCAAAAAATATGACTGTTCAGTATATATCTGTTCTTGAAAAATGTCCAAATAAAAATACCGGAATGGTCAATAATCAAATAGAACTTAACTATAATAGCAGTAAATATACGAGAATGTGAGCCCCTTTAAATTGCTCCGAGTTTATATATTGTAGACCATAAAGGAGACGCAAGAGTTACAGCTATTAAATTGGCCTCTTTCAACATTACAATTAATTGCATAACAATCCCAAAATAAAAAATAAGCATTTAAAAAATGTTTTATTTCATTATATGTTGGAATGGTCATGCATAGGCCAATATGAAAAGCCGTGCTGCAACATGCATAAAGCAATTAAAGACACACAACTTGATTAAATAGTAACACAAAAACATGAAACTGCATGCCATATTAACCCTTTCTCAATCACAAAGGCTCTAATGTGGACCCTGAAATATAAATATAATTGCATATACATCTTGCTCATCACATCTACATTGGAAAAATAAATAGTGGCCAAATTTCACCGCCACATGACATATATCAAGTACCAGGGGAACATTTTAATATTTGTTGTTCAGTCCTTCAGTCATGTCCAACTTTCTGTGACCCTATGGACTGCAGCACATTTAGCTAGGTCTCTGCCTGTGCTGTTCCACAAGTTTTGCAGGCCAAAGATACTGGATTGGGTTGCCAGTTCCTTCTCCAGTGGACTGTGATTTGTCTAACCTCTCTGCTATGACCTGCCCACCTAGAGTGACCCTACATGGTATAGTTCACAGCTTCATTGAAGTACACAAGCCCCTTCACCACCAAAAGGCAGCAATCCAGAAGGGGAACCAGGGAACATACACCACGCTAATCTACTCTAAGCCATCAGGAGGGGCCACAAACACACATGAAGGCTGTGCAGAGGCACGTGGAGCAACAGCCAACTCACCTCCATCAGGGACACTCTCTGCTATGGCCATCCTGGAAATTCCCACGCCAAGGCTGGTGGCCAAGTGCCAAGCTGAATACCCATTATCATCTGTTGACATCCCATTGAGTGTTTTGCTATCATTCGATCCACATTATCACCTGTCATATTCCTATAAGGCCTTCAGGGGAATGTTGATACTCCACAGTATAACAAATTGGAGCTGTCATGTGTATTTATTATTATATATATTATTATATGATATCTTATGACTATTACTATTATTACTATTATTATTATCATATGTATTAAACTATTGGATAGTAACTAGTGCTCAATAGTTTACTGATATAGGAATGTGACACAAATATGATGAATGTGGATGTCCCAAAACCCCACCCATTGAAAACACACTGAAACTGTAATAACGGTATAACAAAGCTTTATTTCATACAAAGAGCACACTCAGAAATGGGCAAGACTCAAGACTGTGCATTAATATCATGGGTGTGGTGTGGGCAGATCCTGGGAAGGAAAGAGGCTCTTGGGGAAAAAAAGGGGTTACCTACAGGGGGTAATGTAATAGTCTAGAATAAGCATGATGCATAGCACCTACCAGGGTAACATGTGGTCACTACAACACTGCAACTGGAATCGAATGAATACATGGATCATCAGAAATCACTCCATTTAATTGAATTAACCATAAATTTGCATAGCACTTACAAGTTGTCTATATCTGCTCAATGAAACAGATGCTTAAACCTCTGGGCTGTGTAATCCAATCCAGTTTCACACATACAATGTGTTTTCCAAGCAAGTGGTCAAAAAGAAAAAGTCAGAGGAGGATAAAAAATTTAAAAACATGCATGTACAGTACAGTGCTGAATACTGTAACTGTAAGAATATACCAACTGACCTGATTCCCATCTGCAAGCATTACTAACTATTAGCTAGTTCTCAGGATAACTCACTGGCCATGACCATTAATAATGATGTGTCATCTCACAATAAATGCTTAGCTGTGACCAGCGTCAATGGTCAAGGTGTACTATCACTTTCTCCATACGATATTGTTCATCAACACTGATATCACATCCATCAGCTATACAGCTGTTAGCACATGTTAAAGGATACTCATGATATCAGCAATAGGGGAAAATACCTGTTAATACTGAGAGGACACAAAGGTCAGCAGCCAGATTCAATGTTACTTACATCAGACCCAAGGATCTGTTCTCATACTGATATTGAGGTCAGGATATCATGCTTCACTAGTGCATATATTAATGCTGGCTGTCATTAACATGCCATTGTGAGACTCTGCAAGTCCACCGCCGTAGCGGTATTAGTCTACATTTAAGCTAACAATAATCATGTCTTAGATCTGATCTGGTTATATGATATCTTTAAAATTGTGGGCGCTACATGTTAAGGGGGATGGGGCTGACATTGAAGGAATGTCTACCTGAGAGGCATAGTGAAAACCTTAAACCTCATACATTTCCTTCACAATGCTTGCAGATGCAGAAGATGCCTTCATGGACCTGAATTGTACCCAAAACAAAATACAACCATAACACCTATAAAATAAGGCCCTAAATAAGATAGCAACTGCAGCATCTCTTCTTAACAGCATTCCTCAGTGACCATTAATTGGTGACATGTTCAACAGAACCCTGTGATAGTAGGTAACCATCTGCGTACAAAACATCACCATCACATAGGCCAAGATCCAAGACTCTGTAGCCAGGCTAGATTAGTTTAACATTTGGACCAATAGATTGTCACTGAGGAGTGCTGTTGAGAAGGCACACAAATACTGTATGTGCTGCCCCTACATCCTCCTCCACCTAGCATCAGGGCCCCAATCCCCCATGGGCAGCAGGTGCTGGGGGTGGGGGGCAGTGGAAGGCATCCACCTGTGGGGCAGCGGTACTAGCAGTGGTGGTTCTTGTGGCAGTGGTGGAGGCATGGGGGGAGGAGGGTCCAGGATGCCTCCGTGGCGCATGAGGTGGCGCTGGGGACCAGAGAGCGTCAAACTACATCCCTTGTTACCTGATGGACCACGCTCTGGCCCGCCACCATCATGAGTAGCCCAGCAAGGTAGAACTCAGTTATGAGATGTTGCCTCCTCTCGCCATATTGCGCCTGGCCAGGCTGCTCATAAGCTCTTGGTGATTGGAGGAGATACTGGCCTGGATCCCCTGCAGAGAGTCCGGGATCTGTCTCGACATGTCCAGCGTCTCCTCCTAAGCAGTCTGGCTTGGTGGTGGTGATGGAAGTCTGGCTGCAGGGCCCATTGGTGGTTGTGGAAGAGGTGGCGGAGGTGGTGGTGGCCCGGTAGTGAGGGACTGTTGCCTGGCTCCAATCTGGTGGTGGTGGTGGTCCTGGTGGTGGGAGCCAGGCTGATGTACTGCAAGGGGGAGGAGAAAGTGGGGGCAGGATCCTGTCATCCCTCCAATATGTGTGCCCTGGTGATGGCTGCAGCTGTGGGAGGAGGGGGCAGTGGGGTTGAAGGCCACAGGGCTGGCATACGGTCCTGCCAGTGGCTACACTGCCCAAGTGAAATCCTCCTCCTCCTCACCAGGGCCCTGGATTGTGCTGCTCCCTCTTCCCCCTGTACCGGATCCTGCTGGGTGGGGCTTGCTCCGTGTTCTCCTGCACCAATGAAGCTGATGCCCCCTTCATTGTGTGACAGAACAGAAGATTCCATGTTAATGTAGTGTTTAACTGCTGACTGATTACATTCTTTTAAGCAGTTAAACCCTAATATGTGGAACGTTTGCAGAGGTAGAGGCTGTTAAACAGCATTGTGTCTGTAGACAACCCTTAGATTGCATATGTTTAACTTTTTATTTAAATTACAATAATGAAATAGATCACTTTAACATAGAATCCTGTGCTCTTTCACACAATGAATCTCATCTAGAGTGATGTAACTGTCTGATTGACTGCAACTCTGAGTAGCTATCATTTGCTAGCTGTGATCTTTGTTGGGTTCTTGATCTTTATAGTTCTTGGCTTCTAACGCTCTCTTGATTCTGGCTGGGGTCTGTGACTGCATAGGCTGCAGTGGGCACACCAACACATGGACTGGCTTCTGGTTGATTACTGTTGTTGTGCCCACTACATTTTTTTGTCAGCCTTATGGATTTAATGACGCATGACTGATCCATCTATCCCTTGTATATTCCATGATGCTGACATGCCAGTGTCCTTGTTGGTCATCCTGTACATGTGTAGTGTGCGTGATGTACATGTGGTGGCATGTTGGTGTATGTGATATTCACCCCACTGATAGCTTGCGGGCGTGGGAAGGGTTTACAGGCTTGCGACTCCGGCCCTTTTGTTGCGGTCTTGTTCAATTTAATCGCTCTGTAACTACAATAGATTTCAAGCCCGCAGACATATTTAATAGGGCCCCATGGCTTGCATTAATAAATAAATATAGAGATAGATGGACAGGTAGACTATAAAAATATTTATACATATTTAATAGGGCCCCATGGCTTGCATTAATAAATAAATATAGAGATAGATGGACAGGTAGACTATAAAAATACTAGAAGATGAAAGCTGGGTTATAACAACAGGCATATGATAAAATGAGCTATGCATAAAGTGGTGTTGGGTGAAAATGCATTGTGGACTCATTTACATGTCCCAGCCCAAGGGCATTGCAAAAACTGTATATCTTGAGATTCTGAGCAGGAAAAACATTTTTTTATTTTTATTTAGATGTTCAAATGTGAACAAGAATGTACTATTTCTATAATATATTTATATGGGTGGGGCCTTCAGCTGCTTCATACCCAGTCAGTCCCTCTCTAGCCCTGCCTCTTCCTTAGGCGGGGCACTTTGCAGCTTTATAAGCGCTTCCTGTTTGCACCTCAGCTCATTTGGCTCTTTATCATGCAGAGTACTGCTGCTCCTGTCTGCGGCTCATTCATTAGATTTTTGGCCTTTTTCTAATCTAGCACTTGAGCTGTTTGCAATTCCACTCATTCTGACTCTACGTCCAGCAGTATTCTTCTCAGCTCTATCGTCTAACTATGCCTGTCCTTTTTATTCACCTCTCTCTGCCATCCTCCGCTCTCTCATTTCAGCACCTGTCCATATCTCCTCTAGGTACGTTTATCTTGGCTTCCTTAATCTTTCCTGCTATAGATCTGGGCCTGAACCTACTTGTCTATGCCCTTGTCTACATCCAAGAGAGCACCCTGGCTTCCCTATGCCCCATTCATGTGGTTTCCGGCCCATATCTACTAAACTTCTCCCCACTTACGCACTCTTATTTGCCTTCTCCAGGCACCACTTCTGGCACCTCTATAAATACTTTGCAGAGCCTTCTGCCGTGCAGATTCTGTCTCTTTTTCTTGCCTGAAAGGGCGCTCTCATTGCTGGAGAGCGATGGGTTCTCTTGAGGTAAGTTATCCTGATTTCTTACGCTTTCCTACTATAGATCTGGGCCTGAATCTTCTTGTCTATACGACTTGTCTATGTCCAAGGTGGCACTTCGGCCTACCAGCACCTTATTTATGTGGTTTCACGCCAACTAAATGTCTACTCTCCTTATGCTCTCTACTCGGCCCCCTCTGGGGGCCCCTTCCGTCACCTCCATAAATCCTATACTTGCCTTCACTAGGCACCACCTCAATCACACTTTCATAGTCTAATTTTCTAAGCTCAATCACACTCGCAAGGCACATCAGCCATCGCTAGGCTTCTCCTCAATCACGCTTTCATAGTGGCACTTGCCTTTGCTAGGCATCATCATACTCGCAAGGCCCACATCAGCCTACTCTAGGTGCCCCGCCATCACTCCTTCTCCTAAGTCCTACACTAGCCCTCTCATCTATTGCCGCTAATGTCTTTTCATGTTTAGCCTAATACACTTCCCCTCCAGTAGCCTTCTCCACAGTCGCTTCTGATCCCGGGGTTACCAGCAGTTCTTCACTCCCCTCCGAGACCCACTTTCAGGTCACTAGCGACTTCATCTGCTTTCGATGTAGTCACTGAGCGTTCAGCGGTCCTTGCTTTGCACAAGGACTCATCTGGCCCTCTGAGCAGGCTGCATCATTCCACATCATTCCACGTGTCCGACAGGGCATTCCATAGCTGGAGAACCATGGTTCTTATTGCTATCCCGATCGTTCGACCATTGGGAGAGGGCCCCTCCCACAAATGCCAGATAACATTCTTTACCTGGCCATATATATATATATATATATATATATATATATATATATATATATATATATATATATATGTATATATATATATATACAGTATATGTATACATACCTAATTGCCTAACTCATCTCTCTCTCTCTCTCTCTCTCTCTCTCTCTATATATATATATATATATATATATATATATTATGACAGGGCCGGCCTTTGGCTACTGGTTGCTCCTGTGATTGTCCCATAAACCACGGAGTCCGATATACTTTTAGCTTTGTTTTAATAAAGACTTTCAAAAATAAACAATAGCTTAACTTCAGCATAAAATAAACATCTGTTCACACAGAGGGGTGGTACCTTTAAGTTCAGTCTCTTTCAGCTTCTCAGCTGCAATGGTTCCTTTCTAGGTCCTCCACTTTTAAAGCAAACAGTCTCTCAGTTAAGTGTTGTTGCAGTCGCACAGACTGTTCCTCTTACTGGCAACTTCCTCTGCTGCTCTGTAAGTCCTGGTAGGTCCTGTTCAGGAGCTCTGTCTCGTTCTCCTTTCAGGTCACACAGAAACACTCAGTGTCTCTTCTTAGGCTGCTGGTTGTATTCTCCAGGCAATCCAACTTGCTTGCCAGTGTCTCTCTGTACTTTAATCTGTATTATAAGCAGTCTTCCTGACTTTCTCACTTCAGAGCTTATTTCAGCTCAGCTCCCAGGATCCAGTCTTCCTGACTGTCTCACACAGGTTCTCACAGACTGCAGCTCCACACAGACTCCTCACGGCACTCAGGCCAGAGCCTAATCAGCCTCTCCCCCATGTCTGCTTTCCAGGCTTTAAAGTGAAGTTGCACCTGCAACAATTAGGAGTCCTTTAGAAGTTTAACTCCTGTCAATAACTCTTTACTCTACTTTACTTGGCACCATCCTCTAGGGGGCAAACGGTTACATACCCTCCCCCTCAGCTCAACAACATGTTGTTGAGCGACATGCCGAGAGGCCCGGAAATTTGGTACACGGCAACCACATGGCGTAGAAGGTACTGTAGTTCCAGGTCGACACACTGCCATCTCTCGTGCAGTAGCCCCTGCATCCTGTAGAGCCATTCACCACTCAAGAACTCTTTGTCATGCAAAACATTCCTCCTCTGTGCCGTCTGCATTGAGGTATGAGGCTGCGATTGATTGGCCATTTGTAAATCCATCTTCTCTCTGTCCTCACATTCTACTACACAGCAGCTCACAAGGTCTGTCACTATCGCCTGCAACACCATGGCGCACATCTCATTCTGAACAATGAAGAAGTCCCTTGTTTTGTTTGTGCCATAGGCTTTCAAGAAGCAAGGCTTGAGACACGCCTCAAATCGATTTCCAGTGATTTCTTCCAAGGTGTCTTCTATGGGTAGCCCTTGGACTTGTTTGCCATCCTTCACATCAGGACATAGTTGGATACTGATAATATTTCCAAGTTGCACTCTCAGGTAGTTTCCTACAACTCTGTTCTTCCAGATCTTTTCATCTGAGCAGGTGTCATCTGAAAGAACAATACATAGAGCTTCTCTTCTTTTCCCTTTTAGAAGAACCGTGTCTGCTTGGAACAATTGAAGCTCAGCCATCTTGACCTGAGATGACAGCACCATGCTGTTATTCTCATTGATAGCGTCCTCTACAATGAACCAATTGGGACGGTTCTTCCATTTCAACATTGTTGTGGAGAGGTCATCTGTTTTGGAATCGTACCCTGAGGTCTTGGCCCAGCCTGGACTGGTCTCTTTTGGTGTCTCCCTATCACGTGCTGGTGTCTCTGCACTCCCCAAGAACTCAGAGTTCTCCACTTCTGCCAGTCCCAAGTCCATCTCACAAACCACTTCTGGGCAACTCCAGACATTCAGATTCTCTTTGAAGCTTTGGACTAGAGCGTTTTGTTTTACACTAAGGATCAGGACTTCTTTATTCACTAGAGAACTGTGAAGCTTCTGCGCCTCATCTTGCCTACGGACATCTTTCTCGTTCTGTGCTTTTAGCTTGGATAACGTATGGGGTTTGACTTTTTCTCTCTCCAACACATCCACATTACTCTGTGGTTCCTCTAATGTCTCTAGATGGGGGTCGGTGTCTGGCTTGAGTAACAACTGACTCTCTAGTACCAGTCTGTGTACACCCTTGGACAAGCTCTGTGACATTCTGAGCTGGTTGGGCTTCTTTCTTCAGTATTTTAGGTAGTGTCTCCAACTCTCTCTTATTAGGTTCCCCATCTCCATTCTTATAGTTGTTATGAGATGGCAACTGTTCAGGCTGTTTTGCTTCCAGCTTTTCCTCCCAATTAATTTAGCAGTTCCAGGTGGTCCCATTGACTGCCTGGAAATTCTCACCAGACTCGATCAGCTTCCTATCACCATCATGTTTCTGTTCTGGTATAGTTTCCTTACTAGACTCCACCAGCATATCCCTTCCCAGGGTTGTGTCTACCTCTTGGATCTGCACCTCAACCATCTCATGGTTCGAACCAGGCATCCTCGATATCATGGTGCCTCCAATTGTATAAGGTCTGCGTCTCTCTAACTTTGCCAGGACATGTTTCTCAAATTTCTGATCTTGCTGGCACATCTCTAGCGGTACAGCAACTTCAGGTTTGCACTCAACCCATAGGCTAGTACACTTGTTAGAAGCCTTTAGAATAATCCGTTTCTTAGAAAAGCTGGTAGTTTCAGCATCCTCAGCTTTCACCCATAATACATCTGTTTTTAATCGTTGCTCTTCAGATTTTCTCTGTTTTTCTGCTTGCTTTGACTCATTCTTTACTCGCTTCAGCTGTATTTTCTCTTCATTAGCTTGTAAATCCAGTTCACTCTGGTGATACTGGATCTCTGACTGTATATGCAAATGAAGAAGTTCCTCTCTCTGTTTGCTCAGGTCCTCCCAGGATATCTTTGGCAGCTCTGCCACCCTTTCTTCATCCTTCTGTCTCTCTGGTACAAGTTCCTTCACTATGTCATGCATATGAGTTTCCTTTGTGATCAACACAGCATCTTGTGTATATGGTTCCTGAAGGTCAGGGTTAGACTCTTCTGGACATGCATCACCCTGTTCCAACCGGATCTCCTTATCAGACGGAGCGTTAATCCTCTGCTCTTGTAGTTGGGAGCATAGACCTTTTACATGGCTGTGCCAATTTTGTTTATTCGGCTCCCAATTGAGAAGCTCCTCCGCCTTCTCTTGTGCCTCCCTATTAGAGAGATCGATCATATTCTGAGCTGCACGCATCGTGAGGAGTCCTTGCTTCTCCTGTATGTCCTTTTGCAGCAGCATCTGCATATATTCCTCTTTCAGCTTCCAAATAGACACCTGGGTCTTTTTCCTATAGGACACTCGGTTGTCCTCAAGTGCGGTCTTCCTTCTCCATTCAGGAATATAATCCGGTATCATCCTGATACCCTTCATTTCCACAGCAACTTGCCTGCCTTCCATTGTAGGCTTTTCCAGTCCCCCTGGGATAGGGTTCATCTGTACATCTTGCTTAATAGGTTTCTTGTCTTGGCTCTCCTTGTCCATAGCACTTTGTTTTACTGAGACCTGAGACAAAGTGCTCCCGGGATACTTTATATTTCCTTTAGGATCTTTGCTCATGTCTGTAGCTGCATTTATCTCACTAGTCTCGTGCACCATCTCAGCAGTCACTTTTGCTTTCTCTGCCATTTCATTTGCGGCTCCTGCAGGATCACTTGCTTTCTCTGCTGTCTCTGTGGCGCTCTCTGCCATCTCTGTGGCTCCCTCTGCGCTCTCTCTAGCCGCTCCTGCGGTCTCTATAGCCGCTCTTGCGGTCTTTCTAGCCGCTCCTCCGGTCTCTTTTTTATCATGATCTGTTCGCCATCCCTTAACAGGGAAACTGCTTTTTAAGTTTGGGCAGATAAGCATGTCCCTTGGATAGTGATAAGCAGGTTCATGAAAGAAATCCCAGGAGTGCAAACGCTGTACCCCTTTCACTCCCATTCGGTTAAGGATCTCTTTATTCAGGGTACAATAAGTAGTTGCCTTTTCCTCTGGCAAAACCACATATGCTTTCTGAGCTTCTCCACACAGATAGGGACCCAGACTGCAGCTCCACACAGACTCCTCACGACACTCAGGCCAGAGCCTAACCAGCCTCTCCCTCATGTCTGCTTTCCAGGCTTTAAAGTGAAGTTACACCTGCAACAATTAGGAGTTCTTTAGAAGTTTAACTCCGTCACTCCTGTCAAGAACTCTTTAGTCTACTTTACTTGGCCCCATCCTCTAGGGGCAAATGGTTACAATATATATATATATATATATATATATATATATATATATATATATATAACCAGTGCCATGCAAAAGTATTCACCCTCTTGACCCTCTTAAGTTCAATGTTTTGTTAATCTGAATCTTATGTGATGGATCAGAACGCAAAAGTCTAAGTTGGTGAAGTGAAATGAGAAAAATATATACATAAAACTATTTTTTAGAAATAGAAAACAGAAAAATTGCATGTGCGTATGTATTCACCCCCTTTGTTATGAAGCCCATAAAAAGCTCTTGTGCAACCAATTACCTTCAGAAGTCACTTAATTAGTGAAATGATGTCCACCTGTGTGCAATCTAAGTGTCACATGATCTGTCATTACATATACACACCTTTTTTTAAAGGCCTCAAAGGCTGCACCACCTAAACAAGAGGCACCACTAACCAAACACTGCCATGAAGACCAAGGAACTCTCCAAACAAGTAATGGACAATGTTGCTGAGAAGTACAAGTCAGGGTTAGGTTATAAAAAATATCCAAATATTTGATGATCCCCAGGAGCACCATTAAATCTATCATAACCAAATGGAAAGAACATGACACAACAGCAAACCTGCCAAGAGATGGCCACCCAGCAAAACTCACGGACCGAGCAAGGAGGGCATTAATCAGAGAGGCAGCACAGAGACCTAAGGTAACCCTGGAGGAGCTGCAGAGTTCCACAGCAGAGACTGGGGTATCTGTACATAGGACGACAATAAGCAGTACGCTCCCTAGAGTTGGGCTTTATGGCAGTGGCCAGAAGAAAGCCATTACGTTCAGCAAAAAACAAAATGGAACGTTCTGAGTTTGCAAAAAGGCATGTAGAAGACTCCCAAAATGTATGAAGGAAGGTGCTCTGGTCTGATGAGACTAAAATTGAACATTTCGACCATCAAAGTAAATGCTATGTCTGGCGCAAACCCAACACATCACCCAAAGAACACCATCCCCACAGTGAAACATGGTGGTGGCTGCATCCTGCTGCTGGGATGTTTTTCAGCAGCTGGGACTAGGAAACTAGTCAGAGTTGAGGGAAAGATAGATGGTGCTAAATACAAGGATATTCTTGAGCAAAACCTGTACCATTCTGTGCGTGATTTTAGGCTAGGATGGAGGTTCACCTTCCAGCAGGACAATTACCCCAAACACACTGCTAAAGCAACACTTGAGTGATTTAAGGGGAAACATGTAAATGTGTTGGAATGGCCTAGTCAAAGCCCAGACCTCAATCCAATAGAAAATCTGTGGTCAGACTTAAAAAATTGCTGTTCACAAGCGCAAACCATCCAACTTGAAGGAGCTGAAGCAGTTTTGCTAAGAGGAATGGGCAAAAATCCCAGTGGTAAGATATGGCAAGCTCATAGAGTCTTATCCAAAGCGACTTGGAGCTGTGATTGTCGCAAAAGGTGGCTCTACAAAGTATTAACTTTAGAGGTGTGAATAGTTATGCACATTGACTTTTGCTGTTATTTTGTCCTATTTGTTGCTTGCTTCACAATAATAAAAAATAAAAAAAACATCTTCAAAGTTGTGGGCATGTTCTGTAAATTTAATGATGCAAATCCTCAAACAATCCATGTTAATTCCAGGTTGTGAGGCAACAAAACACAAAAAATGCCAAGGGGGGTGAATACTTTTGCAAGGCACTGTATATATATATATATATATATATATATATATATATATATATATATATATAAATATATATTCCTCAAATCATATTAATTAATGCATTGTTGTTGAGTTTTGTGATACACATAAGCTCCAGATCTATTTGAATCCTTGCAACTCCATTGCCATACCTTATCTATTGTGCAATCAAAAAGCCTGACATCAATTCCCATGATAAACTATATGTGTTATACCGTGTCTCACATGAATACAAACAATGGCCACACTTACAGCTCTTCTGTACTATAATTAATATACAAGTGAAACATTCCATTCACTAGAGTTGCATAGGTTACACATTATTTTCTATGTGCAATCTGTTTATCATAAATTCTGTATTGTTTACAGATCTTCAATTTGCTGCAATGTATTTCTATTCCATTGAAAATGTTTGACATACATATATATTTAAAACTCATTCCAGAGAAATGTAACTTGCAGACCCAGGAAAACAATGCAGCTAGCAGTCTCCCACAGGGATGTGGAATCATCTGGCTAGGACATCTGCAGGAAACATGAATAATGGCAGGAAAGCTCCAATTATTTTGATACAGTTTCAAAAGTTAGCATAAAAATTGTATATGCAAGATATCAGCAAATTGAAATGATGTATGTGTGGAATGTTCTGTGTTTGTTGTTGCTGCCGTCCGTATTTCAACAAAATGAATCATATGAATCTAGACTAAACTTGTGCACTTGTCCCAATGTTATTAGTTTATTAGTACAGTAGAATCCCGGTTATCGGCACCCTATTAACCGGGACTCTCAAGCAACCGGCACCAGCATCAATTCTCCAAATTCAAAAAACTCCAGCTAAAACAGCATAACCGGCAATATCCGGCACTATTCGTCAGTTCGAGACTTCAAAAAAAAAAAGCTAACGTTTTTCCTAATTGTTTTTTGGGGACCTAAATGGCCCAGTTTAGGTGTTAATGCCTTTTTAAAGGCATTTTGAGGGGGTTTGGGGGGTTTAAGGGTCATTTAGACCTTTAAAATCGGGGACTCACTATTAATGGGAAACTACAAATATCCGACAATAGGGATTCCCCGTGGGTGCCGGATAACAGGGGTTTTACTGTATATGTATTTCATAGTTTAATTATAGTTAATTTAGAAATAATAAACATTTCCAATAATTTTGTATAACATTATGTTATTTGTTATTGTGGGCATGCTGTATTATAGTTGAAATGTTTGCGTTAAGAATATTAGATACAGATATACCCTGCTTAAAGCAACTCCTTTGATCGCTGATTTACTATAGCGCTCTTTTTCCCCTGTAATTCCCCACTTAGAGCTAAATCCCACTATATCGCTGTTTTTGACAGCCAAACCCCATTAGTCCTTTAAATACCTGCTCAGCACTCTCTGATTCACCCTAGTGCTGTCTGAGCGATATAGTCATATAAGGCCCCGTTCAGCGCTAATTCACATAGTGTTTCCAGCTGAGGAACACATGTGGCGCGCTAAATGGGGTATATTCCTTTTGAAACAATTCAAAGAAGGTAAACTAAAATGGTACCAAAACCGATAAGGATAGACTTTATGACCTAAATATGTATAGACTAGAGGACAGAAGTGAGTGGGGTGATGTGATGGAAACCTTCAAATCTAACAAATGATTTGATAGATTTGATGTTCAAGAGGGAAGAGTCTTCAAGATAATGAGTAATACAAGAAAAAGAGGTATTGATTTGGAGTTGGAAGGTTGAAGATTTTGGTTAATATCTGAAAGTACTTTACAGAAAGAATAGTTGTACTGTAACAGGCTTCCAATGGAAGTGTTACAAGTCAAACAGTTAAGGAATGTAAGCATGCCTGGGATAAGCACAATGCTATCCTGAGGCTTCATTAAGTCACATTTTAGGTAGAGTCATAAATTCAGATGGGTCTTTTTGTTCTTATCTGCCATCAAATATGTGTTTTTATGTACAAACTATTTTTCTCTTTTTCTGCTACTTGGGAATACACTTTTATACAGTTTATATTTATGTTTCTCCGTTCAGAAAGAGTTATATTTGTTTTTTCAGAGATAAAAATATTAGCAAGAGTAGTAAAATGTTTTTTTTTTTTTTTTTTTTTTGAACTTAATAATGAGAATAGATTTATATTTAGTTGTCTATGCTGAAGGTGGGCATGGCTTTTTCCTAAATTGATTAGTTATTTGGAATGGACCTTGTGCACAGATAACATCCCCATTCCATTCCATTATACTGAATGGTATGGAACTTTTCATATAATAACTGCAAGTGCAGCTAAAAATAGGATAATCCTCCCAGGTAACTAATCAAGCTAGGAAATAAAATATGTATTTGTTTACCTTCAAAATACATTTCCCTGTGAAAAGTAAAAGAACAAACATATATATGTTTGAAATCATTAAATCTAAAAATAATAATTAAGCATAGATAATTTAATGAAATGTGTTTGTGTGAGAGGGGAATTTACCTTTCTTGCAAGGAATTATTTCATTCGTTGATGCAAGCAGCCTGCTTCTGGGCCTGTAAATGTGAAGGGATGCAGTGCAGAGGTGAGCCAAGCATACTTGCTGCCACAGTGCCGGAATATTTTACCAGCTCACTTTATTATTAGTAGATTGTTTTCCCAGCTTATATTTGACAGGTGATTAAATGTAGTAAAGAAATGTTAATGTATTGTGTTACAGTAAAAAAAAATTATTTAACCTGGGACACCAACATGTGCCAAGGGAACCTACATATCCCTCCATATTACCACATAATTCCTAACAAAAACTATTCCCTGCCAAAGACAATAAATAACAGCAGCTGTCTACCTGCACTCTGACATTCTTTTAGAGTTTATGGTTTAAGCTAATGGAACCCACAGCTTGGGTGACAATGGTGTACAATAGAATTTCTCAACAGCCGATCCTATATGTAGTCTTGCAGTAAGTACTGAAAGATAATCAGCTAGACCTCACATCAATATGGTTGAGTCAGTGGTAGAACACTTATATGAAAAATAAATGTGTGTGTATCCAATGCCATTCTGTCTCTACAAACCAATTCTCCAAAACCTTTGGTCTCACTTCTTCAACTCTTCTCCCCTCTGCTCTCTTACTCATCATCCTCTCAGTTCCTCTCTCCTGTCAATGCCATATGTCATAACACAAAGTGCCAGGCACCCCAGCATCTTTTACAAGCCTTGCAATCAAAAATAGTATATTGTGCCAAATACTATTGCTGTTTGTCATGGTAGCTATAAAGCTATATCCTTCTCACACTTTCACCTCCATCCTTTCTCTTTATAACCACTTACAGTCACCCTTCTCCTCTATAACAACTCATTGATACAATCTCACTCCAAACACACTCAGCTCTACTCCTCCTTCTCTATACCCATACTATGGCGGTGTAATTGTTGTTCATATATTTATTGTTATGGTTGAATGAGCTGAATCTTTTTAGATAAATATTGTTCACAAATGGGGCATACCTTGACTGACATAGCAATCATTAATTAACACTGAGAGAATATACAATCCCTCCAATGTACAAGCAGAGAAAGGTTCTTAATCATATATTTTAACATATTTTTATCAACGCAATTCCTTTTGAGACTTTGCAGTTCAATAATTCCTTTTATAATTATTCATTTTAAAACTAGATTTGTTCTTTAAACATATTTCTGTGGTTAAGTTACTTGAGCTCTTAGTGCTCCTGCAGAGTAAGGGCTGTGGTATGCCCTTTTCTCTCTCCTTTGCTTCTACCCTTTCACTTCCTCATCTACAGCATGTCTCTCGTTACTTTGGCCTTCTTTCTTTTTCCCTTCTTTCCACTCTTTACTTACTGCTCCCCTCTCTCATTGAAGCAATTCAACATGCATATATAAACATAAGTAATGATGAAACTAAGCTGATTATGATCTATTCTAGACATTAATAATGAATGAACTGTACTGTATAATGATACTTAAACTAAAAAAAGATAATTTATCTGTATAGAAGGAATATTTGGCATGCAGTTCTCTATCAGTATACTCAGTATCTACACCAGAATTAAAATTCTGCATTGTATAATAATATTAGGTATACACACGTACCACATCCACACATTTTCACATTTATTAATATATATATATATATAATTTGATTTCTTGCATAAATATTTTCCAAAGTATAATGCATCATTATGACAGGCTTGCTAATATACTGTATATATTTATATATATTTATTTATATATATATCCAAGTAATTAACACACAACAATGTATAGTGATAAATAATAAAAACACTACCTAATGATTCTTCATGTTTACACACAGATATTCTCAATTACTTTCAACAACAGTGGGCAGAATGGCTTGCCACAGGGAAATTCACTGTCTGCAGTGTTCAACTACATATAACTGTCAAATCAACATGGGAAATGGGTACATATTAAACTGCTTACCTCTACTATAAACTATGGTGAGATATGCAAGTTGGTGAGATATGCAAGTTTTCTGTATCTTGGCAGCCCATGAGTTAAATGAGCCCTCACTTTTAGTTCGTGAACAGACAAGGTGCAAGACACCACGTGACATTTCTACCTTTAGCTCAGTATTACTTGTGAGACAGTGTATAGCTTCTGGCATGTCTCTTCTTTGTACCCTCCTCTAAACAGAGCAGCTTTGCACTCCAGTGAGTGAGAAGGGAGAATGGCCGGCGCGGAGGCAGCCCAGGCACGCCGGGTCTGACGCAGCGCTGCGTGACCCGGTGGAGCCTGGACGATCCGGATTGGCTGGGAGGAGGAGGAGGGACTTAAGCCTGTTTCGCCAGCTTCCTCCTCACTCCGCGCCGGCCATTGATCTGATTCCCTCCCTCCCCTAAAATGGTGGTTAGATAGGAAGGTAGCAGATAGGAAGTAGGGTTCGTCTAGTAGGTGAGGTTGGTTGAACAAAGTTCAGGAAGTTTAAACTATGTTTAAAAAAAAAAAAAAAGGGGGTGGAAAAGAGTTGAAGTGTTAGGATTCTGTGAATTCTAAGTTAGGATGCAAATAGGAATGTCTTTGGTTGGCGGGAGGTGAGGCACCCGGCCCACGGGCTTAAGTGGGCGTTGCCCTGCCTCATGGGCGTGCTTAGAAAAAGCACTGGGAGGCTCTGGGCGCGGGCCCAGGGCGTGAGGTTACTGACCGGGCCGGGCTCCTCCTCCGGGATGTTACTTGAGCTGTGATTTAACAATGTTAATTATGTTAATTGGTTATTGGTTTATGGTTGCTTTAATAAAGCTGTGGCCTGTAATTTTCCCAACAAATGCTGTTTCAGTGTGTTTATTTATTCTAAAGCCCATTGGATCTTGCCAGGGTCAAGGATCTGCTAAAGGGATTTACAAATAAATGTTTCATTGTGAAAGAAAATTAATTAAATAAAGATTGAATCACATATATAGTTGTGAGCGTACAAGTTGTTGCTAACGCTGCGGGCTCGCGCAGCGAGCCCAGGCCCTCGCGAAGCGAGGGCACTGGGCGAGGGTCTCAGTTGCTGGCATGGAGCACCGCAGGCGCTCCATGCCAGCACCTGAGGACCTTGCAAAGCGAGGGCCGCAGTTGCTGGCATGGAGCGCCGAAGGCGTTCCATGTCAGCATTTGCGACCCTCGCAAACTTCACGTCGCAATCCAAAGAGCACGACACACACATTACGACACTCGCAAACAACATACGACACACGTTCACACACATTACGGCCTTGCAACACTCGGACGCAACTCGCGAACATTACAAAATTAAAAACACAATACATACACACAGCACATACATAAAAAGCTTACCTACAGAAACAGGAAGCATCCAGGACCTCAAAAATGCAACTTACACCTTCATTTTACTCAAAATAAAAGAGTTTAGACAGTAAACAATTTGCTAAGCAACACAAAAAATGGCCGACGAACAAAACGAAAACGAGGCTACACACGCAAAAACCATACAAGACACGTTACCACACATTACGACCTCGCAAACATCGGACGCAACACGCCGACATACAAACATTTAAAACACTATAAATACACACAACACACACATAAAAAGCTTACCTACAGCAAGAGGAACCATCCAGCACCTCAAAAAAACAAGTTACACCTTCATTTAAATAAAAATAAAACACTTTAGTCACTAATAAAATCGCTAAGCGAGAGAAAAAATGGCCGATGAACAAAACGAAAATGAGGCTACAGCACTCTCAACACGTAAAACACCACTACACACTCGCTAAACACCACACGAAACTCGAAAAACACCACGAAGCACCGACGGATAATCCGCAAAGACGCATACCACAGATAACCCGCCATTTTACGCCAATGCTGAAGTACACCACTACGCTAACGGTTTCGTCTCGCGCACGCACAGTATTACACTGCACACATTCAGCACGCTTACACAGCAGCTCCACACCACTAATGCTGCCGCAACCTCAAAACACATTGACAGCTCTTCAACACAATGCTATAAAATAGGTAAAGTATATTCATTTATTAATGTATAATATATTTCATTATTACACACAAAACAGCATTACATATTCATTTATTATTGTATTACATCTTTCATTATTAGACACCAAACAGCATTAGCTACCTTACAATTTCATTGCCGTCATTTTTTGACGGGCAATTCGCTAGTAAATAATAAGCCTGTGTCTGGGTGTTATGCACCCGAGGCACACACATTGGCACAGCCGTGGTGCAGTGGTAATTTTAATCAGACCCAGTTATCTCCTTCATGATCCAACTCTCAGGGACAGGAACTGGTGTAAGACAAAACTGATTCCTCTAATAATTTACATAGTATTTTAAGAAATTCTAATATGTTTTTATTTTCATGGTTTATATAGTTGTTGTTATGTTGTTACAAAATTCACAATCAAGTGCCATTTTCTTGAACTACAGTGGTACTTTTGTTGTTTTTATGACTTGTGCATACTTTAGTATTCACACATAAAAATTCAACTTCTAAACCAAAAACAATTATGTAAGATAGATAATAAGACTCACTGAACATATAAAGAGGAGTAAAAAGCTAGAATTTGCATGGTACAAGTCGCAATGGTCTAGTATAGCATAATACTTATAATTGTTGCTGTCTATTTAATCAATTCATCTTTTGTTTCCACGATACAATATTTACTCTTGATTGCATTTCCTCTTGGCCCAGTGTCTCAACATTTTTTGTATTCATTTTATAAATATGTATTCTCAAATATCTTATGCATTTCCACTAGTTCTTTGTTCAGAATATTTATGTTGCTACATAAAGAATAAGAATAAATAATAAACAGCAAAGCCCATTCTGGTGGACCATGTCCAGCCTAAGAATGACATTTCTTTCACTGCTTAAGGAATAGGTTAGTGTTATTCTAAACTATTTATAACTGCCAAGCTTGTAAGGTTGCCCCTGGGTTTTCTCTAACTTTTGCTTACAGCAATAATCTATTTTTGCAATTGCTTCCATTTGTCTCAGCAAACATTAATCAAATGCAAATGTTTTACAGCATTGTTTTTCACATCTAATTTGTCCATCAGAGCTTTGGAAATGCTCTGCTATTAACACAAACACTGAAGAAAAATTGCAATATACTTGAAATCTTCAACGTGATATTGGCGGTCATTGTAGATGACAGATGAGTTAAGACATATATAACATGAGACATATCATAAGCTTCATTTTGGTATGTCTAAAATATTTATCCATACACTGCTTAACACATGCAGTAATAGTAGAAAATTGTTAAATTTAGCATCTCTCAGCATTGTACCCAATACTATCAGTGTGCTTACTATTGTGTACATTGGCACTTCTGCAATAAATGTTTATACATTTTAAAAGATTGAGGGCCCTATTAAATTCTCCCTCGTAGTTCTCTCGGTGCTCGCAAAAGGCAGTTTTCCTGCTGTTTGCGAGAACCGAATCTCTCGCAGCCTGCTTTACGATATGACTGCGAGAAAATGGCCGAGAATAGGCTCCGAGAGAGCTACGTAGCCTTAAATCTATGCACGAGTCTCGCATATCGTAAGAATCCCTACGTGGACAAAAAGTCCACGCAAGGGATCCGAAAGCCTCTACGTGCTGCCTCGGAACAGCCCGAGACAGCAGCGTGAGGCTCCCCCCTGCACCCTATACACATCCCCATGCTGCAGGGGTCTCTATCAGGACCCCTGCAGCACCCCCACATTAACCCCTTGCAGCGGGGGTCCCCGATCTGCATAGATCAGGCCCCCCGCTGCATTTAAAACTTTTAAATTCCCCGCCGCGGCTCCTTAAAGGGACCGCGGCACACTATTAGCCAATCCCGGCCGCGGCACTTAAAATTAACCCCCCTCTATGCTGGGGGTCCCCATCGGGACCCCCGAAGTGTCCCCACATAAACCCATTGCAGGGGGGGTCCCCGATCTGCATAGATCAGGCCCCCCGCTGCATTTAAAACTTTTAAATTCCCCGCCGCGGCTCCTTAAAGGGACCGCGGCACACTATTAGCCAATCCCGGCCGCGGCACTTAAAATTAACCCCCCTCTATGCTGGGGGTCCCCATCGGGACCCCCGAAGTGTCCCCATATAAACCCCCTGCAGCGGGGGGCCCCGATCGGCACCGATCGTGACCCTGCTGCAATTCAATTTTAAATTTCCCGCCTCGCGGGTCCTCAAAGGACCGTAAAGGTCCTGAAAGGACTCGCACTAAAAATAATAACCCCAGGCAACTATAATTACCCCATTAACTCATGATGGTCAATCCAGACCACCATAAGGCCTAAATTAACCCATTAACTCATGGTGGTCAATCCAGACCACCATAAGACCTAAATTAACCCATTAACTCATGATGGTCAATCCAGACCACCATAAGGCCTAAATTAACCCATTAACTCATGGTGGTCAATCCAGACCACCATAAGACCTAAATTAACCCATTAACTCATGATGGTCAATCCAGACCACCATAAGACCTAAATTAACCCATTAACTCATGATGGTCAATACAGACCAGCATAAGGCCTAAATTAACCCATTAACTCATGATGGTCAATACAGACCAGCATAAGGCTCTATTTAACCCCATCAGTCCCATAAGGGTATATTATTACCATTATGGGCCTGTTACAACCCAACATTAACCACATAAGTGCCATGATGGTCCTCAAGGACCATCATGACACTAACTACAAACACTACACTATAACCCCCAATAAACCATTTAATCTAAACTAACCCCCCTCTACACTAATCTATTAACACTTACACTACCTACCTACACTACCTACCCCCTAATAAACCTCCCCAACACTCTAATTACAAAAAACAAAAAACCTACAGTACAAAAAACAAAAAAACCTACAGTACAGAAAACAAAAAAAAATTACAACCCCACCCCCCACTACAGAAAACAAAAAAATACATTACAACCCCACCCCCCACTACAGAAAATAAAAAAATTACACACCTGAAAAGGAAAGACAGATAAACACAATACAATAATACATATAATACATTACATACATTACATACAATACATGACATTACATATAATATATTAAATATAATATATTACATATAATATATTACATATAATACATTACATACATTACATACAATACATGACATTACATATAATATATTAAATATAATATATTAAATATAATATATTACATATAATACATTACATACATTACATACAATACATGACATTACATATAATATATTAAATATAATATATTAAATATAATATATTACATATAATACATTACATACATTACATACAATACATGACATTACATATAATATATTAAATATAATATATTAAATATAATATATTACATATAATACATTACATACATTACATACAATACATGACATTACATATAATATATTAAATATAATATATTAAATATAATATATTACATATAATATATTACATATAGTCCTAATCAAATACCCCCTATCTATCTAACATACAATCTATTTAATTTAAAATAAATCCTAACTATATCAAATACATCCCCCTATCTATCTAATATACAAAAAATCCTAACTACATACACAGACCCTTATTCTAAAATAAAATAAAATAATTACAGTCCTAACTACATACACAGACCCTAATTCTAAGCTAAAATCAATAAATTAAGACCACTTACCTTTAAGATGTTGCTTCAGATCACTAACCTATGGGTCAAACAAAAAAAAAAATTAGTACAAAACATTAACATCAAATAAATAAACATTATATACATTCTACATATTCAACTCACCTTTACAGCATGTCCAGTCACTGTTAAGCTCTTCCGGCGCGGCCCTGTTAAAAAAAAAAAACACAATACATGAATACATGAATACAATATATAAACAATAAATAAAATACACAAATAAACATCTAAATATACATTTAACTTACCTCCCCGCGATGTCCCCGGCCTTCTCTCCTTCAGCCCCGGCTGGGCCGCGGAACCATTCGCGCTCTAAAAAAAAAAAAGAAAAAAAACTAACGGAGGTCTGCACTGGCAGACCTCCCCGACGCTACTGAACCTCCTGGAGTCGTTTCCGGGAGGAAATTGGCATTGGCGGCTTGTGATTGGCTGAAAAAGCTGTCTATCAATTTCAGCCAATCAAAAGTCGTCAATGTGTGAGCCAATCAGGATGGGATACACCCCAATATCCCACCCTGATTGGCTAAAACACTTGTCTATCTTTATGGGAACCAATCACAACGCTCAGATGCCTTCAGCCAATCACTATGGGATACACCCCCACGGAGTGATTGGTAGAAGACATCTGCGCATCCTGATTGGCTCCTACATTGACGACTTTTGATTGGCTGACAGCTTTTTCAGCCAATCACAAGCCGCCAATGCCAATTTCCTCCCGGAAACGACTCCGGGAGGTTCAGTAGCGTCGGGGAGGTCTGCCAGTGCAGACCTCCGTTATTTTTTTTTTTATTTTTTTTTAGAGCGCGGATGGTTCCGCGGCCCAGCCGGGGCTGAAGGAGAGAAGGCCGGGGACATCGCGGGGAGGTAAGTTAAATGTATATTTAGATGTTTATTTGTGTATTTTATTTATTGTTTATATATTGTATTCATGTATTCATGTATTGTGTTTTTTTTTTTTAACAGGGCCGCGCCGGAAGAGCTTAACAGTGACTGGACATGCTGTAAAGGTGAGTTGAATATGTAGAATGTATATAATGTTTATTTATTTGATGTTAATGTTTTGTACTAATTTTTTTTTTTGTTTGACCCATAGGTTAGTGATCTGAAGCAACATCTTAAAGGTAAGTGGTCTTAATTTATTGATTTTAGCTTAGAATTAGGGTCTGTGTATGTAGTTAGGACTGTAATTATTTTATTTTATTTTAGAATAAGGGTCTGTGTATGTAGTTAGGATTTTTTGTATATTAGATAGATAGGGGGATGTATTTGATATAGTTAGGATTTATTTTAAATTAAATAGATTGTATGTTAGATAGATAGGGGGTATTTGATTAGGACTATATGTAATATATTATATGTAATATATTATATTTAATATATTATATTTAATATATTATATGTAATGTCATGTATTGTATGTAATGTATGTAATGTATTATATGTAATATATTATATTTAATATATTATATTTAATATATTATATGTAATGTCATGTATTGTATGTAATGTATGTAATGTATTATATGTAATATATTATATTTAATATATTATATTTAATATATTATATGTAATGTCATGTATTGTATGTAATGTATGTAATGTATTATATGTAATATATTATATTTAATATATTATATTTAATATATTATATGTAATGTCATGTATTGTATGTAATGTATGTAATGTATTATATGTAATATATTATATTTAATATATTATATTTAATATATTATATGTAATGTCATGTATTGTATGTAATGTATGTAATGTATTATATGTAATATATTATATTTAATATATTATATTTAATATATTATATGTAATGTCATGTATTGTATGTAATGTATGTAATGTATTATATGTAATATATTATATTTAATATATTATATTTAATATATTATATGTAATGTCATGTATTGTATGTAATGTATGTAATGTATTATATGTATTATTGTATTGTGTTTATCTGTCTTTCCTTTTCAGGTGTGTAATTTTTTTTTTTTCTGTACTGTAGGTTTTTTTGTTTTTTGTACTGTAGGTTTTTTGTTTTCTGTGCTGTAGGTTTATTGTTTTTTGTAATTAGAGTGTTGGGGAGGTTTATTAGGGGGTAGGTAGTGTAGGTAGGTAGTGTAAGTGTTAAAAGATTAGTGTAGAGGGGGGTTAGTTTAGATTAAATGGTTTATTGGGGGTTATAGTGTAGTGTTTGTAGTTAGTGTCATGATGGTCCTTGAGGACCATCATGGCACTTATGTGGTTAATGTTGGGTTGTAACAGGCCCATAATGGTAATAATATACCCTTATGGGACTGATGGGGTTAAATAGAGCCTTATGGTGGTCTGTATTGACCACCATGAGTTAATGGGTTAATTTAGGCCTTATGGTGGTCTGGATTGACCATCATTACTTAATGGGTTAATTTAGGCCTTATGGTGGTCTGGATTGACCACCATGAGTTAATGGGTTAATTTAGGCCTTATGGTGGTCTGTATTGACCATCATTACTTAATGGGTTAATTTAGGCCTTATGGTGGTCTGGATTGACCATCATGAGTTAATGGGGTAATTATAGTTGCCTGGGGTTAATATTTTTAGTGCGAGTCCTTTCAGGACCTTTACGGTCCTTTGAGGACCCGCGAGGCGGGAAATTTAAAATTGAATTGCAGCAGGGTCACGATCGGTGCCGATCGGGGCCCCCCGCTGCAGGGGGTTTATATGGGGACACTTCGGGGGTCCCGATGGGGACCCCCAGCATAGAGGGGGGTTAATTTTAAGTGCCGCGGCCGGGATTGGGTAATAGTGTGCCGCGGCCCCTTTAAGGAGCCGCGGCGGGGAATTTAAAAGTTTTAAATGCAGCGGGGGCCTGATCAGTGCCGATCGGGGACCCCCGCTGCAAGGGGTTCATGTGTGGGGGCTGCGGGGGTTCCTATGGACCCCTGCAGCAAGGTGTTCATGTGAGGACACTTCGGGGGTCCCGACAGGGACCCCCGCATTGAGGGGGGGTTCATTTTAGGTGCCTGGGGGGGGTTTGGAGTACCCCCCACGGCAATGCTTATGTGGGGGACTGCCGCGGAGGTCCCTTTTAGGACCCCCGCAGCACTTGATGAGGAGTGGGAGCCTGCGATATCATCTCGCAGGCTGTCACTCCTCATGTACATTTACGCAGTGTAGATACGTACGGCCCTGCTGCGTAGCTCACACGTTGCTCGCAGCAGGGCTAATTTAATAGCATTGTAAGTTAGAGAAACTTTGCAGTACGTAGGGCTTAAGTAGAAGCCTCTTATTTACGAGGCTGGAATTTAATAGGGCCCTGAATGTCATATTTTGTCAATCATTTTGTGAATCATCTGAGACAATCTTGCAGACCACTGGTAGGCCACAAACCATCATTGGGGAACCTCTGCTCTAGACTGATTATCTTTTACTGACACTTCCCCATTAGAATCTGCCAGAAGGTGCTATCTGTACTCTATAGCAACAGTAGAAGTACTTTTTAACCTTCGTAGCTTTCTCTTTTTTTTTTTTTTCTTTTGCAAAAGAAACATAAGTAATAGCTAAAGAATTTTCTTTTTACTTTATGCTAGACAGATACAGTATGTACGATCCTTGTCCCTGTAATGATAAAGTATTATTTTTCCAGCACCGGCTCTGCTTTAAAGTTAATTATTAACAACCCATATCTTGTAAGAATCATACATGTTAGAGGGCCACTTTTCAATGAAATACAATGTTTATGATTGAAAACTCTGAATAAAAAGCATAACTAGGGAAAATGGTCATAAAGCAAGTTTTTACAGAAACAAAAATGTTAATACCTGTGCTGGACTCTGTATGCGTCCATAATAATTGGTGGAAGTGGAGGGTATGAGAGAGGTATCTAGATTACCGGTGAGCTATATGCACTGTTCTATATAATAATACTTGGTGGAAGTTAAGGGTATGAGAGAGGTATATAGATTTCTTGAGAGCTATATTCACTGTGCTATATGCCATATAAACTTTCCTTTGTCTATTAAGCAGAAGGCTTATAAGGCTGGTGCTGAAGGAGCCAGACATGTGGATTGTCAGTTCACGTTATGCTGATGATGTGTTCCTTGTGGCCCGAGGACCAGCTGATCTTCAGCTGGCAAGAGAGTGCCAAAATGTTTATTAAGTTGACCCCTCTGCTTAGATCAACTGGTGCAAGTGCACAGACCTTCTAGAGGGCTCTCTACAGATGTATGCCTTGCTTCCCACATTCCATAAGATCTAGTGGGAGGCAGATGGTTTAAAATATTTGGGAGTCTACCTGTCCATTGCAGACTCTTCCATCCCATACAACTGGAGCAACATAGAGGAATGTTTCCTCACATATCTGTGAAGATTGAGGGGTCTGCAAAAATGTTTTCCATTTGGGACAGACTCTGGTTATCAATCATTTGGTGGCCTCTCTGCTATGGCACTGGCTGAGTCAGATTCCTGGGTTTGTCAGAAATACCCAAAGGAAATTCCTGGATCTGGATGGGAAGGCAATAGGTCTCGGTAGGTGTAGCCAGCCTTCCTTTGGCAGAAGGTGGACAGGGAGCCCACTTTCCACTCTCAGTTGCAAACCTTAATTTCATAAGTTGTGAAACATGGGGTATGAACGGCCATTGTTTCTTATCAGGACCAAGGGTTTGAGAGAGACCTCTAGGTGTTGCTTGCATACTACTGGGAGCATGATCTCCATGACCAGGCAAGTCGTGCCTTTAGGGGATGAACTGTTTACAAAGCCTCTTCTGCAAACCTCAGCAGTGGGGCTTCCAACTTTAGAATCCCCCAGTATCAAGCACAGATGATCCAAGTCAGAGTTCTCCAGGATTTTGAACATTTAGATTTAGTGTTACCCTAGGAGCTTGCTCTTCACCTGGGATTTGCGGCATCCAAAGTCCCACAAAGGTTACTCCGGGAGATCAAAAACGCCTTCCTTCATGGGGCTTTGCTGGCCAGAGTACCACATTTTCCTTCCAACACCCTCACTCCAGCTGTTTGTATTGGACACAAGCCCCATGTTTGCCCTCATGCAGCAGAAGAGCTTGCATTCTCTTCTGCTCTATACAGTAAGCTTCCTTGCCCTTGTAACCTCCTGTGTAGGAGGATCACATTAGCTGATGAGGACAAGAGGCCACACAGGATGAAACTAAATACCTCTTTGATTCCACAACCCACCAGGGACTCGAGTGTCTCAGAGAAACATGGCCAGGGATCTTCTCACTAACCAGTAGCTCCAACTTGAAGCCTGTAAAGGCTGTATGCTTGAAATTTGGCCGAGTTACGGTGCTATTAAATTAGAAAGGCTGCGAGCTACGAGCTGGAGACGCAAAACAGTATACAGTATATGTTATAACACATTGGTTCCCAGGATCGATATAACACAAAAAATATACATGAAATTAAATATTTTTCTGAGCCAATTTGCGGGCTTGAAAAGGTTGTGCTATTAATTCTAAGAATTAAGTGTTCTTATTTGCATTACAAGTGCTACGTATTGGACTTTACCCCCTTGTGGGTCCTCTGGAGCACACATTGGGCTTTGGGCTCCATTTGCATGTTACAGGCTTGCTCACAAGTGACTTCTTTGCAATTTAATAGCTAAATTGAACAAGTAGCATTACAAGCTTGACAGATCAAAGGATTTACGGGTGCAAGGTTCAACATTGCTCAACCCGTAGGCTTTTTTCAGCCCTGCTGCATTTTAACCCATAAGTCGTGTGTGCTGTGTTATGGGTCTAATTTAATAGCAAATTTATCCAAGATCTACGATACGGGCTACATTTTAACACATAGCTAAATTTAATGTGGCTGTTGATTCTCATTTATTTAGCAGTTTACTTTCCTTGTGTGCCTTGTCATGTTGTTCCCTACCACCAGATGGAGATGTAACCAATAACTCCAGATTAGCCCTATAAAAGGTCAATTATGGTAAACCCTAAGCCTAATTCACTGTTTTATAATTGACCACTGTCAGTGTGCAAACAAGCCTTTAACATTGCACTACATATAAGTTTATACATTTTTTAAATATTTTATGTCATATTTTGTGTTATACATTTTTTAATAATTCAGAATTGGTGGATCATCTGGCAGAAACTTGCTGACCACTGGTAGGCCACAAACCATCATTGGGGAACCTCTGCTTCAGACTGTTTTTTGCTTTTGCTGGCACTTTCCCATTAGAATGTGCACTTGAACTTTTGTGGTACTTTAAAACAGGGTGTCCATGCAATACCTGTCAATACAACTCTAGGGGACCTCAAAATGTGTGGGTACAGTTGTTTGGATTTATGCATTCACAAACTAATAATATTGTCCATAAATCATCCCATACGAACAAAGCTTGGGATTGTCTTTAAAGAGTCAGGTGGCATTTCTATTGTAGACAATCCTGAATGCAAACTCAATTCAGTGTGTTGTTTCCATGGTAACAATTGTTACCCCACAAAGCAAACTTTCTAAAATGGAGCACCATCCTAAAAGAACTCATTTGTATGTGAGTTGTGCTAGAGAGTAATTTATTTTGCAGCAAAAAATACATTGTTTTCACAGATGTTCTCTAAGCAGTCATCATAAAGATTAGAGGGAAAATAAATGATAGATTAGCTATTGAAAAAGAATGTTATTTTCTATGCCACAACAGTTGTAATTGTTATTTACAGAAAAGGTGTATTGTGGCGAGTACAAAATCATTATGTACTTTTAAAAAGTGTTTATACACTTCTGGTATTATGAAAGCCTCTCAACATTTTATGACTGTGTCTTCTATTAAAGTCATTGTTTGCAAAATGCTGCAAATCTACTATTAAAGGAATTTAATTTAGTGCATTTTGTTAAGGCACAAAATCAATATCAACATTAGAAAAGGCATTTAAAAGTTTAAAAACGAACTTGAAAATCAAGTATATTTTGTATAAACATTTCTTGTTTGTTATATTATTTAGGAAATTGTTACACAATTATTTCCTATGGGCCCCCATGGCACATAACATTAACCCCTATACCATGGGGGTCACATCGGATCTTAATTGGTGCTATACTAGTACCATGGGTGTCCTTATAAATCCCCATGTCACCTAAAATATTTTTTTGTTTTAATTATAATATTTTAATTGTAATGTTTTTTTTATTTTTTTTTATTTTTTTTTTTATTTTCATGTCAGTTTTTTCCTTTATTTTTTTATGTATTAATTAATTTAATTGGGAGTATTGTGTTAGGAACTATGGGGATCTTTGTGGACCACCATGGATGATAGAATCCATGGCAGTCCATAATGACATCATTGGGCTCCATAGAGATTTTATGTTAGGTGCCATAAGGACACCAATGGTACTAGTATAGTATACTACGGGGGGCCATAGGGACACCTATGTTGCTAGTACAGTATACCAAGGGGGTCTGTAGGTGTTAATGATATAGCGGTTAATGTTAGGTGCCATGGGGGTCCATAAACACCCAATTTTTAGACTTAGATGCCCCATAGGGATATAAAACTTTTTACTACGGCAATGCTGGATATCAGCTTAAGCTTTCAGGTTTCAATCCCTGTAGCCCCACCCTGAGTTGGTACAATTAGCAATTTACCATCGTAAGATTCATAATATTATTATGATTCTTTATTTATAAAGAGACAATATTTTCCACCAACAGATTCTTCCAAATAGAATAGAATGGGTACAATTAGCAAATGACAAAGGCGTAGACAAAATTTAAGGTAAGTAGAAATACATGTACAGGTACAGTTCAATACAAATATGAAACAGCAGCTTGGTACAACAGGAGAGAGATCTCTACGCTGAGGAACTTTTTATTTGGAAGATGTGGCTGGGATGTGATGTGGGAGGATGACAGATGCAGAATGCCAGTGAATAAGGCAGTAGGCAGATGTAAGTGAAGATGATTGTGTGTTACACTGTAGATCATGTGTGTGAGCAATTCTTCAGCTGTAGAATATGCATATTAAGGCTGAAGGTGGTAAGCTTATTTAACCAGATGCATTTTTTGTGAGTTTTTGAAGGTTTTGAGGCAGAAAGATATTCTGGTTGAGCAAGGCAAGGAGTTTCACAGAGTAGGGGAAGCTCAAGAAAAGTCCTGAAGGCGAAAGTGAGAGGAGGTGACATGAGAGGAAGAAAGAAGACGTTATTAGCAGAGTGAAGAGGGTAGTTGGCGGAATATTTTGAGATGAGAGCAGAGATATAATTGCATTCAATGTTGTTAAGGGCTTTATATGTTATGGTATATCTGAATAGAGCTAATCAATTTGGGGCAGAACAAAATAATTTACCCCTTAGCATTATATATATATATATATATATATATGCATGGTATGTGTCCATGGAAAAAGCCAAAAGTTTTGCTGCCGCAGCTCCAGCTCCAACCGGTGTTAAGTACGCTGGTCAAGGGAACTTTATTGTAGTACAGGGAAAGTACTCTGGCAGTTCTGTCTCCATTTTCCTACCTAGTATCCACAGCAGCCCCACCTCACTATCTCTAGACCAAACTAAATTGATACCAAATGCCTGAGCAAATTGGCCCCTTACAAAAATTAGCCTACCAAAACAGGATTCCTAATACCCAAGCAACTAACCACCTCAGAATAAAACTATTCACTTCAGCGACTAGCAAATAACTCATATACTCAACCCCATTGTGCAAAACAAAATATTTCCTCCAAATCCAAGAAACCAAGATATTCCAAATACAATCAAATCAATCCTCAAACCCTAAAGACAATGACTTCTTCAGTCATGACACACTGACCTCCCACCAGATCAAGCAAATTCATACTTCACAGTCATAGTAAAACTGATCTTTTTAAAAACAATGTTGTAGTATATCGTTTCTTGTTTCATATGTTTGGTGCATCATATACTTATCTTAAGATGGTTCTGAGGACAAAGGGAATAATAAATCACATAACTTTAATAAGTAACACCTTCAGAGGTCTTATATAACAAACAGTTATTAGATATTAATATACAGATGGTCCCCAGGTTACAACGGTCCAGACATACAGAGCCTTATTAAATTCCAGCCTCGTAGATACAAGGCTTCAACTTAAACCCTACCTGCTACAAATTGATAAAAGTTCTGATGCTATTAAATTAGCTCTGCTACGAGCAACGTGTGAGCTACACAGCAGGGCCGTCTGTATCAACACGGAGAAAATGTACATGAGGAGTGACAGCCTGCGAGATGATCTTGCAGGCTCCCACACCTCATCAATTGCTGTGGGGGTCCTGAATGGAACCTCAGCGGCAGTCCCACACATAAGCCCTGACGTGGGGGGTACTTCAACTACCCCCCGGCACCTAAGTGTCCCCACATTAACCCCTTGCTGCAGGGGTCCATGAGGACCCCCGCAGCCCCCCACATTAACCCCTTGCAGCGGGGGTTCATGATCGGCACCAATCGTGACCCCGCTGCATTTAAAATTTTACATTTCCCGCCTCGCGGGTCCTTAAAGCTAAAAAAATATTGACCCGATGCAACTAAAATTAACCCCATAACTCATGGGGCTCTAAACAGACCCCCATGAGCACTTAATTAACCCTGTCACTCATGGGGGTCAATACAGACCCCCATAAGCCTTAATTAACCCTATAACTCATGGGGGTCAATACAGACCCCCATAAGCCCTTAATTAACCCTGTCACTAGTAGGGGTCAATACAGACCCCCATACTCCTTAATTTACCCTGTCACTCGTGGGGGTCAATACAAACCCCCATGAGCACTTAATTAACCCTATAACTCATGGGGGTCAATACCGACCCCCATAAGCCCTTAATTAACCCTGTCACTCATAGGGGTCAATACAGACCCCCATACGCCTTAATTAACCCTGTCACTCATGGTGGTCAACACAGACCCCCATGAGCACTTAATTAACCCTGTCACTCATGGTGGTCAATACAGACCCCCATGAACCTCTAGTTAACCCAATCAGTCCCATAAGGGTATATTAAGACCATCATAGGACACTTAGAAGCTTGTTATTAACCCCATAAGTGCCATGAGGGTCCTCCAGGACCCTCATGACAATAAGTACATACACTACACTACACTTTCCCCCCAATAAACCACTAAATCTAAACTAATCCCCCTCTACCCTAACATATTGACCCCTACCTACCTAACACTACCTATCTAACCCCCTAATAAACCCCCCACCCTACTAATTACATAAAATAAAAAAACCTAAGGTACATAAAAAAATAAAATATCACAACACCCCCCTCACTACATAAAATAAAAAAAAATCACAACCCCCCCTCACTACATAAAATAAAAAAAGAATTACACACCTGCAAACGAAAAGGCATACACAAATACACACAACAGTCATGAATACATTATAAATTTACACATAACTACAATACATTTCCCCCTATCTATACCTAACCCCCAATCTAAACAACCCCCCTATCTATACCTAACCGCCAATCTAAACCCCCCCATCTATACCTAACCCCCTAAATCTAAGCTAAAATAGAATAAATAAAACCACTTACCTTTGCATATTTCCCTTCTGGAAAAAAAGAAACATCAGATTATTCAAACAATAAACATTACATATAATAAATAGATATTACAAATACAGTATTAAACTTACCTTTCCAGCATATCCCGGTCCATCCTCATCTGTTCTCTGGCTCGGCCCCTGGAAAAAAGATACATACCATTAGTATAAAACAAAAACAACATCACAAACATCAAAAAAAATAAAAAATAATATTTGACATTGAAAACCTGTCCCCGGCCTTCTTCTCTTTTGCCCCGGCTGGGCCCTTGCTGAATCGGCGTTCTATAAAAAAAAAACTGAAAAAAAAACTAACGGAGGTATGCAATCGCAGACCTCCCCGAAGTTAATGAGCCTCCTAGAGCCTTTTCCGGGAGCAAATAGGCAATGTCTCCTTCTGATTGGCTGAACACACTGTCTATCAAATTTCAGCCAATCAGAAGAAGCCAATGTGTGAGCCAATCAGGATGGGATACACCCCTATATCCCATTCTGATTGGCTGAAGGAACTATCAATCTTTTTTAAACCAATCAGAAGGCACTATTGCTTTCAGCCAATCACAATAGGGTGATTGGCTGAAGGTATCTGCGCCTTCTGATTGGCTGTTGTCAGCAGCCGATCAGAATGTGCAGATGCCTTCAGCCAATTAATGGCTGTGGGTGCTGCTCCCAATTAGGGGCCAGACAGGGTGGGAGTGGGGTGTTCTTAATCATGCTACATTATGATAAAATAATTTATTGATGTAATGTGTAATTGTTTTCTTACTTCCCTAGGCCAGTTCAGATTTGTTCCCCCCCCGCACCCTACTCCTTCTTTCTTCTTACTAGATGCCAATCTTAAGTATATCACACACCTGCCTATAAAATCATAAGTGTATATGTGTCTATGTAAGTATACAGTAATTTAAAAAAAAGTGCCTTTCAGATATTACATATAGACATTTCTGTGCATATTCTGTGGCATTGCATCATCAACTTCATGTAGCCTGCTGCCCTTGGCCTGGGTCTTATCAGCCTAGGTTGAGGCACACCTATGGCTCTAAGGTAGACCAGTAACAATATTTTGAACCTGCTCTTTTAAAAGATTACAATTTACTTTCTCCATATAAGTGTTGTAAGGATCCTTATGTTTAATATGTATAAACTGCTTTGGAACAAAGTCAATTATTCTTTTATTTTCTTGCAGCTTTAGTCATTAAAGGTAGAATTTGATATTTCCATATTTCCATTTTTTCTATATTTCTATTTTATTATTTTTATTATTGTTATTATTATTATTAATAATAATAATAATAATAATAATAATAATAAGAAGAAGAAGAAGAAGAAGAAGAAGAGATCCCAACTGACTGCATATATTGTTTTGAACCAATAGATGGCAGTAAATAATATTCCAAGCATTTCCAGCCTGGCTGTACTACAATTGTCTCAACTAATAAATTGAGAGAGCTATGTACAATATGCCAGAATGGATAATACATTAGTAGCTATACTAGTAATGGACTAATATTATTATTACTATTATTATTACACCTTCACTGGTTTCATGCACCCTTCATAAAATTACTACAAATTTAGAAATATTACAGTGTTCCACGTTTTAAATGTTTTACTTATTGTCTCTCTTGATAGCTAGGTAGATGGATAGATTACAAAACTCAAAAAGTGAGAGAACTACTTAGCAATGAAGTGACAGTCCTGTTTTATATACTACTTCTAATATTTATGCTAATGATTGCTACTTTTCTTATACAAAGTTCTTGTTCTTAAAAAGGCTATTAAAAATCTTATTCTAAGGGCTAAAATGAGCAAATGCTAATATAGTATTGCTCACTGGAAAACAAAAAAAACTTGAAATTCTGAATTGCATATGCAAATCTAAATCTTTACCTTTTTTAATGTTTTAATGTTTTTACTTCATAAGTAGATTTAGTGAATCCTTGCATTTCACCTTACATAAAGGTACAAACAACACAAATCAAAGCTCAATATTGCAGATCATTAGTGGTGAAACTGTTAATCACAACTTCCCTAATATAGGAATCTTTAGGACTTGTCATAATATCTAATATTAATTTTACATCATGCAGATTTCATTATGTTTGCCATTAGTACATGAAGTGTCTTGTCACAGAAACAAAGATAAATAATTTATTCACATAAAAGGTGAACAGTGTGCTATGGATATTAGCATATTCTGCTATAAAAACCCTAACAGAATAGTTAAGCAAATGTAATGGTCTATTTTTATGTTATTCATGCAGAGCCTAACTTTATGTATCTTTCTACAAGTAGCCATTTTAGTAGCTGTAGTTCATGCAGTTGAAATACTTTAATAAAATACGCACAAAATAGTTTTCCACCATAAACATAAGTATATATATATATATATATATATATATATATATATATCACATATTAATGCGAGCCATTAACGCATAGAAGCATTCCAAGCTCGGAAGGCAATGAGCGCCTGAAACACGCAGGAATTGCGAGGCGAGCAGTTGAGGCATTGAAACAGGCAGGACTTAGCCTGCAAGCAGTTAAGAAACGCGGGACTTACTTAGGCTGCATGCAGTTGTGGAACGCAGGACTTAGAAAAAATAAATCCAACCTCGGAATCTCGGGGGTAAAAAAACAACCTCACAAAAATACGACTTTAACGGCCGAACCGCGGAAACACAAAATTAAAAAATTAAAAAACACCCACACACAGCACAGGGGGAATTGGATGAGTTTCGGCACTCGAAAATCGGCTAAGCGAGAAAATAAATGGCGGACGAAAAAAATAAAAACCAGGCTAAAGGAGACCGAAGCGAGGAACATAGGAGATACACAATATACCATTACAACGGACGGAAAATGCTTGCAAGCCAAGTAACACATAGAAAAAATACACCATTTTGCAACACTAACATGCAAATAATAACATTACAATACTAAAATGGAGCTTTACATGCCTAAATAAAGAGTTTGGCCTTGCGCACGCAGCCTATTTACACTGCACACTTGGCACATTGCTGACACTTTCTCCTCAGGTGATCAACAGTTCAACTGTTTCCATCATCTCCCCCCTGTGCCTTCCCTGTGTGTTTCTCCTCTGTGTGTCTGCTGAATGTATGTGTGGCGTGCGTTGACTGACGTTTGTTTTATTTTCAAAGTCGCGCATTCCTGGCGTTGTTGGTGTAAGTGTTAGTGTCTTTGGCATCGTGTATTTTCTAAGTCCCGCATGCCTGGCTAAGCTTAGCCTCGTTTTCATCCAGTTTCAGATTTTTTTACGGTTTTCGTCCGCCATTTTTTTTCTTGCTTATCCGATTGTCGAGGGACGAAACACGGCAAATAAGGCTCAAAATCGTTTGCAACCTCACTCCCAGGCTTCCTGGCTCTTCCCCTGTGCTGTGTGTGAGTGGCTTTTAATTTATTTTTTTATATTTTTCGTGTTTTTCATCTTTTTCAATTTCCGCGGTTCGGCCGTTAACTTCTTATTTTTCCCAAGTAGGATATTTTGGCCCCCGAGATTCAGAGGTCAGACTTTTTCTCATAAGTCCCGCGTTCCTCAACTGCTTGCAGCCTAAGTAAGTCCCGCATTCCTCAACTGCTTGCAGTGTCTTTGCCGTTGTGTATTTTGTCCTGCATGCCTGGATTTGCTCAGCCTCGTTTTCATGCAGTTTCAGATGTTTTTAAGTTTTTATCTGCCATTTTTTTCTCACTTAGCCAATTTTGAGTGCCGAAACTTGGCAAATAAGGCTCAAAATCGATTGCAACCTCCCTCCCAGGCTTCCTGGCTCTTCCCCTGTGCTGTGTGTGAGTGTGTTGTAATTTATTTTTTATTATTTTTCTTGTTTTTTTGTATTTTTCGATTTCCGCGGTTCGGTCGTTAACTTTTTCTGAGGTCGGATTTTTTTTCCCCCCGAGATCGGATTTTTTTATCTAAGTCCCGCGTTCCTCAACTACTTGCAGCCTAAGTCCCGCGTTCCTCAACAAGTCCTGTGTGCCTCAACTGCTCGCCTCGCATTGCGAGGCTCGCAGGAGCACCTTCAGCGCTCATTTCAGCCTGTCCCGCGTGCTTCAATGCACTCATTGCCTAAGTCCTGAGACCTTGGAAGACTTCAATGCCTCAAAGCCTCTGGGCCGCAAACGACTCACTTCGCTTCACGAGACACGCAAGAGTGACGACAAATCACAGTTTGACAATTATAATATGTGATATATATATATATATATGTGTGTATATATATATATATATATATATATATATAAAATATTTTATAAATGTATTTTGTTATCTCCATCTCTAGCACTCCCTATCTTTTCCCAGCACCTCCCTAGATTTCCCCTGCACCTTCCCCAGACTTCTCTGCACCTTCCCCAATCTTCCCCACACACCTCCTTGTACATTGCCCAGCTCTTCATGTAACCCCTGCCTTCCCTTACATCTCCTCGATTCCTTCCATGTAACTCCCCCAGCACTCCTTGCAATTCCCTCATCCCCCCTCCCCCCACACACACACTGTCCCGCCCTACCAATTGCTATTGACAACTTACAGTGCCTTGCAAAAGTATTCACCCCCCTTGGCATTTTTCGTGTTTTGTTGCCTCACAACTCAAAACTGCTCCAGCTCCTTCAAGTTGGATGGTTGGCACTTGTGAACAGCAATCTTTAAGTCTGACCACAGATTTTCTATTGGATTGAGGTCTGGGCTTTGACTAGGCCATTCCAACACATTTACATGTTTCCCCTTAAACCACTCAAGTGTTGCTTTAGCAGTGTGTTTGGGGTTATTGTCCTGCTGGAAGGTGAACCTCCGTCCGAGCCTCAATCACGCACAGAGTGGTACAGGTTTTGCTCAAGAATATCCCTGTATTTAGCGCCATCCCTCGTTCCCTCAACTCTGACCAGTT
>CM050166.1:129402974-129520474 GCA_027410445.1 Discoglossus pictus
TGACACCTGTTAAGATCATCTAAATCATTTTCATTGGTTTACAGAAGACCTATACAATTCCAGAACATATTGTCTGGGGATGTAGAGGGCAGGGATTTGCAAATATATTTGCTTAAGTTTTCCACTGTTTGTGTATCAGGAAAACTTGCAGCATTAAAAGAGGTGGTCTCCTTGTTTAAAAGCTTTGTATCTAGTGCTTGTTTGGCAGTTGTTTGTGCTAACTTAGAAGTGGGGTTTGGATTAGTATTGTATGCCTCATGGTTTTGAATTATTTACAAGTTAACTCAATGTATTGCTTGATGAAGACATATTTAAGGCAGGTAATGTAGAATATTTTGGGCTTTCTGGACACCTTTTACTGTATTCCAGTATAGTAGGGAGTCCAAAGCATGCCATGAGTTCTGTAGATGTTTGTGTAAGATATCTGATACAATTAATATGGTTGAGAATCTCTAGAGTTTTTATGTGTGTGCATTTTCAAGGGTATTCAATACCTGCGTATTAGTACATGTTCTTGAAGTAGTATGGAGGAGATTGTACATTGGTTATTTATGCCAGTATGTGTCGGTTTGTTAGGAATTGATGTCTCCAGGTGCTTTTAAACTTTTATAGTTCATAAATCAATGCAGAATAGATGTATAGATATATTGGTTATATGTTTGTTTATATGGGTTAATATTTGTTTGTGTTAGTACAGAGATTTGGTAAGATAACACTGAAGTGAAGTGGTAAGCAGAAGGCTTTATATCGATCCAAATAATGCTAAAAATAAGGTTAAATATAGAAGCAAATGGGAGCTGTAAATATGGAGCTGAAGTTAACTAAATAGTTTTGTTAGAATACGCCCCAGTGTCATAGAGTTGGTTGTGATTTATAAAGTGATTTAATAAACATTAAAAATAAGGGCTTAACTACATGGCTCCCGTAGGAACTGGCTCAGCCCTATGGGAGTTTTTACAGGTAAGTTTGAGAAGTTATTACATGGCTTCCATAAAATGTACTAACAGACTTGTATTTAGGACATATTGAATGTAGCTCTCTAGCTCTAATGTGAGCTCACAACCTGCCTTACATATATTTGTAGAAGACTCCAAGTGGACTCCAAGCGGAGAATGTAACAACCGCTATGGTGCTAGGTTAGCATACCATGTGGGTCCACAGGAACCCCCATGTAGATAGGTTGGCATTCCATGTGGGTCATTAGGGTCCATAACTAAAATACATTTGGCTACAAATTCAAATGAATATTTTGTGCTATCTACGCATATTGATGCCAGTGCAATTCACCATGGTTTATTCAGTTTATAAAAAAGAAAAATAAACAGTTGTGAATTAATTTGTAGGTAATTGTTATTTCTTAAAATGTAACCTTTTTTTTTTCATTAATTAAAAACTTAATTCCATTTACACTTGTACTTTCTAAAATTCTTTTCTGATTATTTAATTAACTGTGCCAAACTCATTAGTTTTGTGGACTTATTTATAATATATAACATTTCGTAAAATGATAATGAACTTAGTCTGCAGACTAGATTTCATAGTCTACAAAATCCATATAAATAGTTTTTAGGAACAGCATATTTTTTTTGTGCTATTGCTGCTAAAAATAATAAAAAATATCAAGAGGGTCCTCTGTACTGACGCGTTTCGTCACTTGTCTTTTTCAAAGATTCAATGATTCATCGTCAATGTTCAGCCGCTGTTTTGGCCAGATATATAATGCAAGATATGAAAATTCCTAATGTAATCACTGGCAAAGTAGCAGATAGTAAGCAATGGATGTACGTAATATATGCTTTACCGTGAAATTGATCATGCCTGAGTAAGAGTTATTCTATGGAGCTTCTTGCACATAATTATTAACTATATTGTTTGAAAATATTAGCATAGAAGACTTGGGTAGAAAAAGTTTAGTGGGTCTACTTTCTCCAGCCCTGTTACATGCTATGAAAATATAAGTTTGGTGTAAGTAAATTCTGGGTAGTGATAAATAGCATCAGTGAATGTTGTATTAATCAGTTTTATTTACAAAAACAGATAAATAAATAAAAAATCTGCACAGTGAATAGTGCATGTGCACTTAATTGTTCCTTTAATTTTTAAAGGGTACTTTTGTTCAGGGAATGCAAGTAAGTTATTAGATTTTAGATGATTTTCAGGATGAAACCATTTATACTACAGGGGTTTTTATACACTTGACTGAGCTCAGCTATACTGTTGGATACTGTTGCCATTTGCCGTTATCCAACCATGCTTTCTTTAAAGTGAACATTCCATTTTTAAATATTTTTTATGCCTTGATTAACATATGTCCTCTTAATAAATATTTCAATATTTAAAAATATACTCTCTTCCTTTTTTCATTCTTCTCTCTTTTATTTTCTTCAATGGAAAGTATTTCTACTGCTCCTTTATCAATTTGTTGACATTTATAATGTGCAAAGAGAAAATCATATAATTTACATTCAAATATATGTCTGCCTGCTAAAAATGGTTTCATACTAAAACCTTCCTGAATGGAGACAAACGTATTGTCAGGGTATTACTTTTCCAGGACTGACTTTCCCTACCTTGCTAAAAGAACAAGAAGCAAATTTACTTATAAATCCACACAATCTGATTCACACTTCATTTTTGAATTAATAACATCTCAAATGTGCTGATTCCTGAATGTATTCCAGTGACTAAGCAGAGTTGTTATTCTCAGAGCAGTATCGTCTTGCTCTTTGCTTTATGAAGGAATTATGCCTTGTTGTTTTTTTACTTCATACTATTTCCATTCATGGCATTAAGTTCTGCTGATCCTGTGCTATCCAAAAATTAGTTTCTGCTTAATCACAGCATTTTGAAAACTGCAAGAATAGTGAATTTGTTATCCTTTTATGACAACTATGCAGAATGTTATTTTCAGACAATTTAACAGTCACAAAGTCAGCCTTTAGCAAGTAATGTTAATTTCAACCTTTATTATAGTGTGTTGCACATTTAACAATCAGAAAACAAATTAGTAGACACATTTATATTTTTTTAATTACTGTCTATAAAACAAAGTAAATGTGATAGAGCGCTGTACTAACAACCTTTTTTTGACATTCTACTGAAAAATGAAAATATATAACAACTTGACTTCTTTCTCTCTTGGCCTCCTCTATTTCTCCTTGGTCTATAATGTATTTATTCAGGAATGAGGGCATGTGTTTCTTATATTATTTGCTAGTATGTATATCTGGATAGGTCCAGTTGCTTGTGACACCAGAAATTGCTTGTGACACCAGGGTATAAATCTTTATGGAAGCTTGATACCTGTAATGACTCTACAAATATGGGTTACTATTATGAATGTACAAGGGATATTTGCGGAGAGGATCCAAGAAAGGAGAGGGCCATGAAAGCTCCAAGCTGATGTTAAGGTGCTGTAACCAATCTCAGAACATGTACGTTACAGTTGGTTGCATGTGAGTTTAGGATAGTTATGTGCAAGTATAGGTTAGTTGTGTGTTGAAGATAGCTGTGTTTGTGCTACATTTCATTATTTGCATGTAGAGGATGATTAATGTTTATGTTGGGTGCAAGTTGAGGTTAGTTACATGCTACCACTGACCTACTTCTTCCCTCCTCAACCTGTTCTTGGCACAAGGTCAAGATAATGAAAAGCATGAATTAAAAACAAAGAATCATTAACCCCTTGAATACTTTGATTATGTCTTATAAGTATAGAGTTTGAGACTTTCATTTCTATAAACATATATATGGACTATTTTCTGCAGATTGGACAGTTTAATGTAGGTTCAATCGCCAATGCAATAAGTATTAGATATGTAAGTTAGACTTTTTTGCTTTCATATGATCATTTTGGGATGGGCCAACATTGCATGGCCAAAATGTGTGGGGGTGTTTGGAAAAGTATGGGGCTGGCTGTTTGATGTGTATTTGGTCTTAAGATTTCTGATGACAACCTACATTTATATATTTTCTTACACATATTAAACTTATAAAGGTGTTCTGTGTGATTTGGATTTGTGCCTTCATTTGTAGTAAAAGAGTTTATTGGGTTCCCTGGTGGTCCAGTGGTTAGGATTCTGTGTTTTCACCACTGTGACCTGGGGTCCATTCCAGTCAGGGAACCAAGAGGTCAATCCACCCTGAAGCCATGCAGGGTTTGGTCTGGTCAGTACTTGGAATGGGAGATCACCTAGGAATACCAGGAGCTGTATGATGTGGCCTACTAGAGAAGGAACCCACTCCAGTATCTCTGCCATGAATATCAAGTGGATCAGCATGGTGTGTTGTAGTCTATTTTGTCACGGAGAGTCGGACATGACTGAGGGACAAAAACACACACAAAAGAGTTTAATATTGTTTTGTAATTTCATTTATACTAAAGTTTACCAAGGTAACTAGGTTTGCACAATAAGAAAGAGGATAGAAAATCATGTAGAGAAATTGTTTATTTTTTTTAAATTGGTCAATAATTGATTTAGATATTGTAATTTTTATTACTGACTATAAAGCCACAAAGTCATCTCACAAGAATCTACACAAGTAATAGGTTCACAGTGATTCTGTTTTTGATTGGCTGTGGGAGCTTTTTTCCCCTAACTTCTACACAAATGTAAATCTTTTGCTCCCCCAAATTAGAGCACTTAGTGCACAGCCATAAATCTTGCCTTAGATGCAACAGATTTCTGTGCAGGGAGCAGCCAGACCAAGCTTTATGGATGAGACTTCCCTAGGAGCCAAAAGGAAATGTGAACGTCATAAATCTTATAATGAGTAGGAAGTGCAGTACAACTGCCGTAACTGGCTACGGCAAGGGAACAGAGATATATATATATATATTAAGTAATTATTTTTTTATTTATTAATGTATTTTGATATTAAAACGATGTGACAATTGTATTTATAGCATCAATAAATAATCTGTGTTAAAATATGAAATATTTATAGACAATGCATTAGTGCCTAGACAACATAGTTTTGTGATGTGTATTAACCCCTTGAGTACTGGGTTATTTGTTACCCTGGATTTTGTATCATAAAACTGGCTTAATACTAACATATCGTATTTTTTTATTACAGACATGTTGATATTGGATTGCTAAGTGTCAAATAATTGTTGAAATGTCATTATTTTGTAGTTCTGTTGTGCTATACTGTCACTTTAAATACTTCTGGGGGAATCAGCAAATGTTTGAAAAGCACTTGGGAGGGCAGATTTAAACTACTAATTTTAAACACTCACAACTCATAACTGTTATTTTAGCAACAGTTTTAGAAAGGAAAGCACTCCATATACCTTCTTTGTGGTAACAAGCTTATATAGGGCCTCATTCTATTATCGGCCGTAAATCGGCCGTAAGGCTGCGATTCCTTGCGAGGGTTCAGTTAACTCGCGATTCTATTATACGGCCCCGCAAGGATCTCCTTTTACGGCCGGCCGCATATCTTGGAACCGGCCGTAATCTGTGAAATATAAAAACTCAAAAATAAATTCAAGCCTGCACTGTACAGCTCTGTAAATGCTAGGGATCATATTGGGGGACATGAGGATTAAAAGGAACCCACTCTCAAGCTTGCACATCTGCCCAAACCCGAGTTCAAATTAACTGTTTATTTTCCGGCTGCGGCGTGGGCGTGTCTTAGGTGCTCCAAGCACTCTGGACTTTTTACATGGATATTTTACGGATATTAAAAATAAAATATTTTACGCATTTAAGTACAGGATAATTATGTGCTATTTTTTCTAACACCTAAAATCCCTTTATAGTCTTCTCAAAGTGCAGGATGGCTTTATTTGAGCTATTTTATGTGCTTAATTGGTGCTAGCGAGACCTCTTTCCTGCAAGTAAGCTGCGGCTCGTTTTTAGCCTTGCAGAGAGGTTTCCCGGAGCAATTGAATTGCAAATCTCTTGCGGCCGTTTTAGATCAAAGGCTTTCCTCCGGCGCGAGCGGCCGCAAGAGATAGCAAGGCACCGGCCGCAAGCCTGCCGGAGCCTACGGCCGTAAGGGAATAGAATAGCAGAATAGCTTGCGGCCGGTCCTTGCGGCCCCGCAGCGGCTGCGGCCGATAATAGAATGAGGCCCATAGTGATTTAAGTGTCTCTAAAATTAATCTCAGAAACCTCTTTAAACTCACTGCCATAAATGTATTTGCATATCGACAAAAGTCCCAAGATTGCAACATAATTATTACTTTTCTTGCTTATATAACAACGTACAACCATTGGCAACATCAGTAAGTGTAAACCTTTTTTTCAGCTGGGACAATAAAAAAAACCTTGAACATGGGCATACGTGCCAATGGTTGGAAGCATGGAAATTAGGAAAACAGTGATTAAAAAATTGTGGAACAATCCAGAGTGACAATATATCACAGAGTGAGTTGCAAATTGGTGAACTGCGTGAATTTTAAAATAAAAGCATGATTGGAGGAAATGGGAACAGATGCAATGTGTACAGAGAGGAGAGTAGTCAGCCTATACATTTGCATGGCGTGTTCATAATCGTAAGAGGTGCATGGCAGAGGTATAAGCCACCATGTTAAAGTACCACTGCAATTCAAGAAAAAAAATACTTGTGAGGCAAGTATATACCAATGTAACAATATTGGCAGCTGTGTAAACCATGGACATAAAACATTGGGAAAATCTGAATTTCTGAAGGCTCTGTTTATGAGTATAGAAATCAATTTTATGTTTGTTACATCACTTGCTCAGAGCTGAATCATGAGGGTTGGTTTTGGCTATCAGATAGAAATTGGATAAGACTGCAATTGAAAACACATCCCCTTCCTCATCACTGGTCCAAAAGCAGGAAATGCAACAAGATATTTCCAGAGATGTAAACATACATGTAAATGTAAGAACTTTTTCCTGCTTAATTATGCTCTCAGTTAGACTCAAATTTTGCAAACAAATATTGTATTTTTCATTGTGCAGTGGTCCTTCAAGAACCAGAAAAGAGAGAGCCAAGTTTCTGCGTATCTTCAGAGATTTACAGCCTTATTAAATTGTGATTCGGCAATTCTAAAGGGCACTACATAAGCACAGAGCATATTTTTTTACAGAAGTTTTTAGTTAGTGAAGACCTTGCTTTTGGATAGTTCACTAACTTTGTGGAAAGTTCACTAACTAAAAACTTCTTTTGTTGAATTGCAATTTAATAAGGCTGTCAGTGATTTGATATAAATGTGTTACTGAGACAGTGTGGGTATTCTATGTGGTATACAAGAAAGAGCACTGGTTATCATCTGAAAAGCATAGGAGGTTGCTTAGATTTCAAGTGTTTGCCGACCCATGAGATATACAAGTTGCATATTTATTTAGTATTTCTTTTTACACAACAAATATTGCAATATGTACTTTTTGTAATTTATTTGAACTATGAATATTATTTTTACTTTTGGATTGTCAAGGAGATATAGACAGGATATTAAAAAGTACACCTACATGAAACATTTTACTGGATTTTATAAGTATACTAGCGAGTTGCCCGTCAAAAAATGACGGCAATGTGATGTATATGTTTGTCAAGTTGTTTAGTTATTAACATATATTTTTGACACTTGTAAGTATTTTAATATGAACGTGTATTTTTGTAAAATGTTGATGTAATGGTTTTTTAAAATGTAATTAGTATCTGAAGAATTGTTAACTTTAATATACATTGAATGAATAGGAAAGCAAAAAGTAAAAAGCCTTCTTTAAACGTCGCGAATTTTAACATGAAGTTTAAAATATATGTAAGCAATAACCTTCAAAGTATATATTTTTAAACTTGAACTTTATTTTTTATGTAAGTTTAGAAGTTGACAAAACATTAGTATAATTTTGAACATTATAAACAGGAACATAGTGAATACATTTTGTAACCTAATTTTTTATTAAAAGTATTAACATTTGAATGTAAAAACAATTGACCTTTAAATTAATCAGTATTAAAATTCAATTTCTATCACAATAATTGTTAACTTGAATATACATTGAATGTAGAGGAAGGCATACAGTAAAACTCTTCTTAAAACGTACGTAATTAAAGTAATTCATTACTGAGCACATAAACTGGCGATAAACATTAATGTAGGTAGTAATCTTAAGATAACAGACAATATTTACATTGTGACTTAAAAGGTGCTTGACCTCTTAACATCCACTTTGTAATCTGTTGAATGAAATAATTTGAAAATATATTTTTTAAACTTGTAACATTAGAAACATTAACATAGTGGCTTAACATTTTAACATCATTTTTACTAACAATGCAAGGCAAGTATTTTGTGAGGCGAATCATTCATAAACAGTACTTCCATTAATTATGACTGAATTAAACAACCAATTGTTATGTATTTTGGAATGCTTTTAAAAAATGTTGGCATCTTTAATTTGTATCCTTCAAAGTTATAGTACTTCATAGTAGACAATGTTTTTAGTAAAAATACGTCCATCTTCTAATAAATCACCTTGACTTTCATTGTTTTCAATGTAAACTTTAATAGCCTGTGGATTTTTGCACCGTGACAACGCAACGTACAATTGACCATGTGCAAAAACTGGTTCTTCCAAGAAAATACCAACAGATTTGAAAGTTTGACCTTGTGATTTATTAATGGTCATGGCAAATGCCATAATAATGGGAAATTGTCTTCTTTGAAGTATAAAAGGGAGACTACTTTCACTTGGTGCTAAATCTATTCTTGGTATGAAAACTCTCTCTCCTTTATGGGTCCCAGTTAAAATTTCAGCATCTATAAAATGGTCCTTTAATTGTTGAACAATTAATCTTGTGCCATTGCATAAGCCTTTTTTGGGGTTCATATTTCGCAGTAACATGATAATTGCACCTTTCTTTAGCTGCAAAATATGTGGTGGCATTCCAGAAGGAGTTAGAGAGTTTATGAATTCAGTCGAAAAGTTAGCCTGACTTTCATTGTCATCAGCAAGTACAGAATCAGCACTGTGATAATTTCTTTGTGGTGCATTAATTTTTTTAAAGATTTCATTATTGAGGATTAATGCATCTTTATTTTTACACGTCAGTATGACTTGGTTGGCAAGCTCGGAATATTCTTCGTTATTGATGCTCCCTTCAAATATAGCCGATATAATATCTTGTTGACAAATCATCTGAGGTGGGATCTCTACAGTGTCATCAGCTAAATGTAGTATTTTTTCTGTTCTGCCTTCTCCAATTTTAATAAGCCAATCATTGAAATCATTTTGTCCTTCTGATCTCATATTTTGTTGCAGTTGAAGATGGGTAAAATGTTTCCATACTGTGCTTGACTTGATACAGGTTTCGATAATGTCAGTTCGATTTCCATGTACAACAACAGGTAATGTTTGTCTAAAATCGCCACCCAACAACATTACCTTTCCACCAAATGGAAAAATATTATCCATGACTTCACGAAGCAAACGGTCAATACATTGGAGGGCATAGCATGACATCATTGTGGCCTCATCTATTATAATTAATTTACATTTCTTCAATTTCTTTGCTTGTAAGGATGTCATGCGAATATCTGACACAGAATTTTCTAAAATAGGCACTGGCAGTTTAAATCCACTATGAACAGTTCTTCCACCTTCTAATAAAAATGCAGCAATTCCAGTAGTGGCAAACGCCATTGCTATTTTTCCTTGTGCTCGTACTGAACTCATTAATACATTTTACAAATATGTTTTTCCTGATCCGCCAGGTCCATCAAGATAGAAATAACGCTCTGTCACCATGTCATCATCTATAGCATTTTAATGGCATGAAATGCTTGCAATTGTAGTGTATTTAAAGTTGCAAGTCTTTCTTCTGTTCTTTCTGCTTGTAGTTGAATGTCATAGTCTTCAAAGTTAATGTCCTCTATAAGACCTGGATCAGGCAAATTAAAACTTGCACAACTTAATCCATGAGTTAAAAAGACTTCTTGGATTTCCATTAACGCTTTTAAGTGTGCAATGGGTTCATTGTATCGTCGCATAAAGTCTTCATTATTATATTACTTTTAAAAGTCTCCCACAAAGCTAATGCATTTGGAGCATTTGAGAAGATACAAATAAAAGCAAATTGTTCTCTCATCTGTCGTGACATTTGACATTGTGCTGCTTCTTCTAAACATCTTTCCCACTCTGTATCATCAGCGAGTAAGTTTCTATGTCTTGCAGCTAAATGGAAGGATTCATATACAATGTCATTAACAGTTCTTAAGTGTTCAAAACTTTGTGCTCCAGGAACATTTAAAAGTAATATCCGTAAGCAAAAACGTTCCACATCTCTTGGACTGACTATGTAAATTCTTGGAATAATTTTATTGCCTCTGGTTTTTCTTGGTCTCCATAACCCATTCACAAAAACATAGTGATATGGAATTTCAATATATAAGTATTGTGTTGCTTCAGCATCAGTGGAATTTAATGCAAACCATGCAGTTAGTGTAGTGTGACGATCTTCACTTTGGGCCAATGCATTCATTTCATTTCCAGCATGGAAATAGACTAAATGTCGTTGTGGCAAATGTACTGCTAACCTATATACTGCATGTGATCTATCATGCATTTCAAATTTTAAAAGCCGCCACATAGCTTCTGGCGCACTGACATAGCGAGCATCTACATGAGATGCAAGTTCATCGTGTACTAACTCACTACTTTCAGGGTTGTCTGCACTTTTGACGACTACAGTAGCTGCATCGTAACCTTTGTAAATATATTTGTAGACATATTTAATGGATTTGATGGAAGTGCAGGCTTCTACGTTGATGTGGGCATTGTACTTCATGAGTAAATGTGGATTGTAGGGTACTACATATCTATTGTCCACTTTTTTTCCACGAATAATGGCACTATCTCCTTCTCTTCTTTTATAAAGTGGATATCCATCACAATTGGCATAGGTTTTGTCTCTATAATCTTTTGGAAGTTCTTTGGAACATTTATTATTTTCCATACATGGTGATTGTGGATTAAGGTCACCACAGGGTCCATGAATCATGCGATGAGTAACAATCTCATATAGTCTACCATATAGTTCTGGATCTGGTAGTTCAGCAACAATGACTGCATCCACTTTGTCCGAAGTATCTAATTTATCTTTTTCTTGAAGTATTATTAGAAGATGTGCATGTGGAAGGCCTCTTTTTTGAAATTCAATGGTATATACATAAGCAAGACATTTGCCAAATAACTGATTTATAGTGAAGTCACGTATTAATTCATTTAATTTAATCTTAAAAACTCTGGCTACTAAATCTGGTCGATCTGAAGCAGTTTGTCCAAGAAGTAGATTTAGTGTAATTTCTGGCCATTGTGGATTACATGTAAATGTCACAAATAAATCGGGTTTGCCAAATTTAGTGACAATAGCCATAGCATCATTGTATCTTTCTCTCATATTCCGAGGAGATCCTTGAAAGGAAGATGGTAAAATGATGGCTTTGCCAGCTGTCATGTCTCTGCTTGTAGCCACGTCAGCAACATAGTCCATTAATCCAGAATATTGTTCTACACGGAGTTTATCTTGTTGATATTTGATAAAGTTTAAATTATTTGCCTCAACTTGCAAATATGAATCAATAATCCATTGTTGTGTTAGTTTCCCACCACATAAAATTGGATTAAATACATTGCGAATGGCAATTTGAGCTACTTTAAATTCAAGCATAGAAACATTATTTCGGATTCTGGCTTTAACATTTGGGTAACTGGGAAGAGTTAATTTTGGTTGCCAACCTGCTTCTCCGTGTGGGAAAAAGATGGGATATGTCATTGGATCTAAATTTGGACTTAAGATACTCATAATAATAAACGGTTGCTCCTCATTTCTAGGATATATTCGAATGTCTCTTTGAAATGGTGGTTCTCCTTCATCATTCTGAAACACCATTGCAACCTCATTTGTTGTTGGCAAGTTATAACGACGTTTATCAGTATGTCTGTCTCTTTTAAGCACCATATTAACCCTCGGCATTGGTAATTGATGTGTTTGTGCATGAAGTAGTTGTTCATTTTCTACTTCTGCCAATGTTTTATAAGCTTTACTGTAGGGATTGTTGTCCATAATGTTATTTAGCTCTATAAAAACACTGGGTAAGCATTTTTTATTTTCTTCCATCTGCATACGTTGGTCAACAGCTTCCATTGTATCTAGGACATGTAGTTGAGCGAATTTTCTTTGATTTCCTTCCTCTGGATGTAAATGGGAAGTGCGATGATAAATTTGTCCTTGGACTTTAAAACAGTAAGGACCATGTCCTGGTACATTAGCAGCTAATGTTGCCCCCATGGATGCAAAGGATATGGCACTATTGTAAAATCTTATGTTTGTTTTAAAATTTTTGTAGTTTGGAAAAGTAGGTTCAGTCATAATGTTTTGTAAATAGAGAGGAAATTGTTTCCTTTCTGGAAGTTTGAACTTGCCTTTTTGACAGCAACTAATAAATTGGCCATCTCTGGGTCTCTCCTGTTTAAAATAATAAGCCTCACAAAACTGACATTGAGTAGTCATGTCCCCACAACTATGAACCTCTACTGCTAAAGACTTGAGTAGAGGACAATTTGCAAAGCATATAGGATTTTGACTTTCATATTCATCAGGTGAAATGTCATATAATGTTTCAACAACAGGTTCTAAATGTTTTTTTTTTTTCGTTGCTTTTCTTGGTATATGTTGTATTGTTTGAGGTAAAATGTCATGTAATGTTTCATGAAACGGTTCTAAATGCTTTGTTTTCTTTGTTGCTTTTTTTGGTATCTCTTGTATTTTTTCTGGTAAAATGTCATCTGATGTTTGAGCAACAGGTTGTAAATGCTTTATTTTCTTTGTTGCTTTTTTTGACATATCTTTAATTTCTGCAAGTGACAGTCTTTTGCTTGCAATTCTTTTGCGTTCTTTTTCTCGTCTAATTTCCTTCTTCTCCGGTGTCTGCTGGCTGTCTGCTCTCTGTCGTCGTTCTCTAGCTTGGCGTCTTTTCTTTTCTTGTTTACTCTCGTTATCAGCCATGTTAATCTGTAAAAATAAAATAATGTACCATTAGTTTATTTTGAGATGTTAAGTTGTTTTTCATGACAAATAGTTATCAATAGTGTGTTAACATTTTATACTTAATGAATTTCAATGCGGTCAATTGAATAAAAGTCTAAATAAGGCCATCAAATAATTATTTAAAGAAGTTTTTATTTATTAAACATGTATCCAAAAGCAAGTGTTTCAGTAACTAAAAAGGTATTATCAAAAAGATGTTATGTCCTTATTTACAGCACTATTCAATTTGTCAAATGGCAATTAAATTAGGGTTTAGGACTGGAATGTTACAATGACAAATTGTATAGATTCTGTGTTTTTAGACTTTTTTGGACTATGCCAATTTTTTTTTAAAGTTTACATTGAAGTTTGTATTTACTGTTAAAGATTATTGGCCCTAAAAGACAAATAAGAGATAGATGAAAAATGTGTTAGTTATATTTTCTCAACAGTTATAGTTACCGGTGGTTTATTTTAAATTTGATTTTCTGTTGACATCGATGCAAAGCTAAAATCTTTATTTATTTTTTCTCTTTTTTTATTTTTTATACTGTACCTTGGTTGAAGTTTGATTTCAAGCAAAATTCTTTGTTGGTCCTGTGTTGAAAGCCTTCGTCCGATGGTCTGGTCCTGTGTTGAAAGTCCTCGTCCGATGGTGTAGTCCTCTGTTCCAACTCCTGTTCCGATGTTCTTGACGCAGTATCTGTTATAAAATAAAAATGAAAATGTTATGTTATTTGAATGTCTTTGTATTAATGAAAAAATGCCATTATTTCTGTGTTTTTCTACAATCCTTTTTGGTGCGCCGCAATTTTGGTATTCTTCTGTAGGCTTTTTTCTAAGGCTTATAGGTGGTTAAACATTAAAAAAGAATATTAATTAATTATTCTCTTTTTTTACTTGTTATACTGTACCTTGGTTGAAGTTTGATTTGAAGCAGAATCTTTGTTGGTCCTGTGTTGAAAGCCTTCGTCTGATGGTCTGGTCCTGTGTTGAAAGTCCTCGTCCAATGGTCTGGTCCTCTGTTGAAAGTCCTCGTTCACTGGTCTGGTCCTCAGTTGAAACTCCTGGTCCGATGTTCTTGACGCAGTATCTGTTATAAAATAAAAATGAAAATGTTATTTTATTTGAATGTATTTGTATTAACTAAAAAATGACATTATTTCTGTGGTTTTCTACAATCCTGTTTGGTGCCCACCACTTTTGGTATGCTTATTTAGGCTTTTTTTTCTAAGGCTTATAGATTGTTAAACATTAAATAAGAATATAAATGTAGTTTGGTATGTGTTTTTGTGAGTTTTCGTACATTCCTGTTTGGTGCACACCACTGTTGGTATGCTTATTAATGTTGTTTTGTATTGCTAATAGGTTGTTAAACATAAAATAAGAATCTAAATGTAGTTTGCTATGTGTTTTTTTGTGAGTTTTCATACAATCCTGTTTGGTGCGCACCAATGTTGGTATGCTTATTTAGGCTTCTTTCTAAGGCTTATAGGTTGTTAAACATTAAATAAGAATTTAAATGTAGTTTGCTATGTGTTTGTGTGAGTTTTCGTACAATCCTCTTTGATGGGCACCACTTTTGTTATACTTATGTAGTGTTTTTTCTAATGGTTATAGGTTGTTAAACAAAAAGAATATGAATTTAGTTTGCTATGTGTTTGTTACAATCCTGTTTTGTGTGTACCAGTTTGTGTGTACCATATGTTGCATACTTTGGCCCTCATTCAATTGCAGTTTGGCCAATTCAATAGGGTTCTAAATGTGCTTATTTCGAGCCCTATTGAATTGTCCAAAATATCAATTGAATGAGGGCCTTTGGTTGCTGGATTTATTATATTGTGAGGGCCTCATTGAATTTGGTTTTTCACAATGGAATTGGGCTCAATATGAGCACAGAGCATCTTTTTTTACAGAAGTTTTTAGTTAGTGAACTTGTATCCAAAAGCAAGGTCTTCACTAACTAAAAACTTCTGTAAAAAAATATGCTCTGTGCTTATATAGAGCCCTATTGAAATGGGCAAATCACATTTGAATGAGGCCCTCGGCCACTAAACATATTTAGGTCCTGAATCAATTGCGTTTTGACCAATTGAATAGGGCTCTATATAAGCACATAAAATATTTTTTGACAGAAGTTTTGAGTTAGTGAAGACCTTGATTTAGTATCGAAGTTCAGTAACTAAAAATGTCTGTCTAAAAAATCTGTTATGTGCTTATATAGAGCCCTATTCAATTGGCTAACTCGCAATTGAATGAGGCTCATGTTTCGGTTCTTTTTTATACTTAATACTTTACCTTGATTGAAGTGTGGAATGACAGAGGGTCCCCTCCTGCCAATCTTAATCCGCCGGTCTTCTTGTAGTGTCTGTTTGAAAAATAAAGTGAAATAGTGAATTATAGAATTTTTTATTTGTATTTAGCAAAGCATGGCCTTTTCAGCATTTAAAGTATTTTTGTATCTTACCTCTTCTTCTTTGTTGGTGTTCTTTAAAAGGGATTGTGCTTCACAATGCAAATTGTTGAGAGACGCTGTTGATGCAGAGTCTGTTTGAATATTAAAAAAAGTAGAAAGATTGAGCTTTAGGTGATCTATTGAATTGCAGTAAATTAATTTCATTTAAATATTCTTCTGTAATTATTTTCAATTAACATTATTTTTTGGTGGGGGGCTACACACATATGTCACATACATGAAGCACATTTCCATAGTTGAAAGTAATTTTTTTGTGTGCGTGTGACATATCACTATACATGAATCATATTTTAATTGTTAAATTAACCTTATTTTTATTTTTGGCCAACATACATAAATGTGTGTGTGACATGTGACTATAGGTGATACACATGTATGTGCGTGTCACATATCAGTATACATGACTCATATTTTAATAGTCCCAACTTATTTTTTTCTAATGTAATTTAAATGTAGTTGTTTAATTAGTTTGTTTTAAGATAATTTTGTTGCAGGGGCAATACACATAAATGTGCGTGTGACATGTCACTATACATTATACACATATATGTGTGTGTGACATGTCACTATACATTATACACATATATGTGCGTGTGACATGTCAGTATACATTATACACATATATGTGCGTGTCACATGTCACTATACATTATACACATAAATGTGCGTGTCACATGTCACTATACATTATACACATAAATGTGCGTGTCACATGTCACTATACATTATACGCATATATGTGCGTGTGACATGTCACTATACACATATATGTGCGTGTGACATGTCACTATACATTATACACATATATGTGCGTGTCACATGTCAGTATACATTATACACATAAATGTGTGTGTCACATGTCACTATACATTATACACATAAATGTGCGTGTCACATGTCAGTATACATAAACCTCTTTTTCTTATTAATTTTTTTTTTTTTATGTCCTGTCTTGATAATAAAATGTAATATATTATAGCTTACCTCTCAGTTGTAATTTGCACAATGTAAAGTAGTAAATTAGAAAACAATTGTCTTCTCAAGTTTTAGCAGCAGTTATGTCTGAAGTCACTCTGTTCATCACCTGAGGAGAAATGTATTTTTCTCTGTCAAATAGGCAGTATTTATAAACTTGTAGAACATTCTGGAAAGTTAGACCGTTAGAACGCAATACGCATGCGCTATTTGCGTTCCATCCGCCATTTTGTGCGATGTAGTGGTTAAAATGGTGTTTAATATGAGTGTGATCCGTTCTGCATAGTATGTGTTTGATTATTGCGAGTAAGTGTAGTGTAGTTACGTCTGGAGCCTCGTTTTCGTTTTGTTCGGCGGCCATTTTTTCTCTCGCTTAGCAGATTTTCGGCTGTTTAAACTCTTTGTTTTGGACTTAAATGGACGTGTAAATGAACTTTTGGAGGTGCCGGATGCCCCCCCCGTGCTGTAAGTAAGCTTTTTATGTGTTTGTTGTGTTTATTTCTTGTGTTTGTGATGTTTTGATGCGCGGCGGTTGGAATGGGTCTTTCGCGGCCGTATTTTTTTCCGATGCGGCCGTATTTTGTTGCGATGTTGCCGTATTTTTTTGCGATATACGCAGTTAGCATTTACGTGTACGACGCAGTGTAAGTTGTGCGTATGTGTGTTAAGAGCGTGTGAAGGGCCTTTTTTACTGTTTTTTTGTTAAGTCTTGCGTCTGTGTGTCTGGGTGTAAGCGGGTGTGAGGCGACTTTGAGTTTTTTTTTGTTATGAAGTTGTGTGTTAACACAGCCGATGTTGGGATGCTCCCACCACCGCAAATGCGGACCCTCGCTTCGCGAGGATCCGCATTTGCGGGGACGTTGTTGGGTTTTTGTTGGCTGGGCGGTTGGGTTTATTCTGTTAAAAAGTTGTGTGTTTGTATGTGTGTGTTAACACAGCCGACGTTGAGCCTCCACCTCCGCAAATGCGGACCCTCGCTTCGTGAGGATCCGCATTTGCGGGGACGTTGGGATGCTCCATCACCGCAAATGCGGGCCCTCGCGATTTGCGGGGAACTGCGTCCCATGCTTCGCGAGGGACGCAGTTCTTGCGCGCTCGCTACGCGAGCCCGCAAGCGTGAGCAACGACCCGTACGCTCACAACTATATATGTGATTATACTACAATCCCTGCTTATTTACTTTTATTATACATTTAATATGACTGCAGATGAATATTACTCTAATTAATATATGCTTAAATTATGTTTAGTTTTTTACATGATTATTTTCAATATACAATTTGTTATTAACAGGATAACAATGAACAGGTTGTGAGCTAAAACAAAACAGGACTTTAGAATTCTTCTTGTATTCTTGTTGAAGTGTGGTGGACCACATGCAGGTAGTGTGAGAAACTGATGTCAACATGGTTTGATACTACTGATTACTCATATTTATACTTCACACCAACTTCTATGATTAAGTGGCTATTTTTTACTTTTTTGGTAAGAAATTTGCTTTCTCTGTGCTTTTGCCAGTGAAGTTATTTAAATTAAAATATAAACCGAGGGTGAGGGACTGTTATGTGACAAAGGTGACACGGGGGAAGATATTAACAGCGAAGATTGTATTTGTGTCTATTAATACACATATAATACACATGTAATTATAAACATCAGTGTACATAAAGTGTACAAATAAAAAAAATAAACATATAATATATGTTGTATATAATGTTATATTTACTTATACAAATTGGCATTGTATATGTGTGGGTTCATGCCATGTTTCTTTACACCAACCATTAATAAGATACATTCAAAAGAATTGCCTGATCAATAAACTAAACTCATATGGCTGTTAGAAAGAATTCCAAGGATTATTATGATTGTAACTGTTAATTTGTGACATACAAAAAATACTGAACAGTACAGAGTGGTAATTTCAAAACTCTAGCAGACACAATAAAACAGACAGGTTACGGAAGGCTGCTAATTGAAACATAAGATACAGATGATAGTTTTTAGAGAGTAGATACAAATGGAAGATGATATTGTGTGTTGAATAAGTTAAACGTACAGTAAACTCCCCATTATCCAGCACCCACAGGGACTCCCTAATGCCGGATAAGTGTAGTTTGAGTCCCCGAATTTAAGGGTCTAAACGACCCTTAAACCCCCCAAAAACTCTCAAAATGCCTTTAGAAGGCATCAGCAGCTAAACTGGGCCATTTAGGCCCCGAAAAAATCAGTTTGATTGCTGGTGCCGGTTGCTTGAGAGTCCCGGTTAGTTGGGTGCTGGATAACCAGGAACCTACTGTATTTATGAAGAGGTTAACTCTGAGGGAATATTTATAAACTAAAAAATAGGGTAAGACTCGGAAGATGCGGTTACAGTGTTTTGTATAAGAGAAGTGAAATGGCAGTCTGTTTGAATATTTATTGTTAGCAGCCAAATTATAAAGGGGTATGGAGTCATAGACCCAATTAAGACAGCAAAAATGACTGTCAAATAATTATGGTGAATAATATCACATATATAGTTCTCAGCGGCGCTGTCTTGCCAAAATCCGTTGGTAACACAACGTTAAAACTGCAGGGCTCACTTCACGAGCCTGCTGCAACTGCAAAGCGAGGGCCATGCGAGGGCCACAGTTGCAAAGTGAGGGCCACAGTTGCGGGCCGCAACCGCGGACCTCCCAAAGCGAGGGCCATGGTTGCAGCCAGACAAGGAGCGCCGAAGGCGCACCTTGCGCTGGTAGAGATGTGCACCATAGGCGCTCATCCCTACGACCCTGTAGGGAGGGGTTAGGCAGGGAGCACCAAAGGCGCTCACTGCCCTGGTGGAGATGAGCGCCATAGGCGCTCATCCCTACGATCCCGCACCACTTGTGCATCATACCTACAACCCACGGAACACATCAACAGAAAATTCAAATACACAATTCACACTGCGATAACCGTAGCACTTTGAAAAAATTGTCTCAAAAAAATAACGGCCCGTAAAACACTTTCAAAAGGTAACCGCCACTTAGAAAAAAAAAAATACGAGCCGCAAAAAATACAAACTTAACGGCTGCAACACATCTGGGAGTGAGGTTACACGCAAATTTAAGTCCAATTTTAGGACTTTCGCCACTTGACAATCCCCTATGTGAGAGAAAAAATGGCAAATGAAAAAAAACAAAAACGAGGCTACACGACCCCTAAGCACACAAAACACCGCCAGGCACATACGACTTTTACACAGGATCGTACGAGGTACAAAATACATAATTAAGAAGGACGCCAAATGCTCCACACCCGCGTAACACATACACAATCGCAGCCATTTTACAACACTAACTTGAAACTAATAACATTACCATTACAAAATGCGGAACTACACAGCTAAACAATTTGTTTCCCCTCGCGCACACAGCCGATTTACACTACACACTGCACACATTGCTGGCACTTACACCTCAGCTCACCAACAGTGCAAATCTACATTGTATGATCCAGGAACATCAAAACAGATTGGTAGCTCTTCAGCACATTGCTTGCTGCATATATTAATTACAAATAGGTAAAGGCGATCAGCGCAAACCTTGAAATGAGTGCCAAAGGAGCTCTGATAACCAAAAATATACCAACCAAGAGGCTCGCAATGAGTGCCGAAGGTACTCACACAACCAAAAAACTTACTTTGTGTACCAAACAGCATTACCTGCCTTACAATTCTAATGCTGTCATTTTTTGACGGGCAAGTCGCTAGTAATAATATATTACATAATCGAAATCATCAAGAGCAGTGTACTGTTTTGGGGTAATATACACCCGAAGCCACCAGAAAAGAATACTATTCAGCAGGGGTTTGGTAACTTTGTGCATCAGAGGCTGATTAACAGAAAAAAATCAACAGTAGCCACACATACATGTACTCAAAATGATTTCAGCTGACTTTGTGCACTTTTGGTTGGGCAATGAGTCTGCTGTTTCTGTTCACTGTTATAATGCAGTGTTGTGTCTTCAAATATGAGATTGCTGCAATAAAATGACCACATACCTAGTCAACAGACTCCAGAATTGTGAAATATATCACATAAACTGTAGAGTGAAATGGATGGAGGGGGAAACTTGTATAGTAACAAAAAGCTTTCCTATTTTAAATGTCAGTCATTATGTTGTGTTAGTGTTAGTGTTATTTTATGTTTGGTATAATCCTATGCCTTTACCAGAAAGCCATTATCTCCCTTGCTCAGTGCTCACTAATATACATAAGCTGTGAGGTTTGTTCATCAATTTATGTTACACTAATGTTATGATAGGTTAACATATCATTGTATCCTAGTGTACAGTACATTACCAGTCAGGTAATCTCTCTAACAGTATACACGAGTATAAGGTTACTGAAGAGCAGTAGCCAAGTTTCTACTTTAAACTATTGGGAAAATAGTAACTTTTTTTGCAATGATAACATGCTGTATTTGAGCAGATGATCGACTGAGAGATGCAATTTTTTAGAACTGTAGGCTAGAATATAACCTAATATCCTTGGGGATATTATTATGAAGCATTATAAAGTTAGATGGCAGATATCTCCCCTCTTTCTTTCCTTAGGGACACCATGAATATTTGTGAGGTAACTATTACATCATTGTCAAATTAAAGATATCAATGCTTGTTCAGTTTTTTCCCTTTCTTGTGTTTTTTACATTATCAGAGACCATAAATCCTCGTGATATGATTTCTGGAAATGCATTTCAGTTAAATCTGTGGGAGCATTATATCCCAAGGGCTTGGTCAGGGCACATAAATATATTGACTGTATGTCAAAAAAGGTTTTATAAATTGGTGTTACAGGGCACACATTTAAAGAGATGTATTTTCATATATTAAACCAGTGATTTTTTGTGTTGGGCCACCTACAACTGGCCCCCTTCTCCGGTGCCAACTCTTTACATAGACTTAAACACCCACACATAGATACACACACACATATATACATATATATATATATATATATATATATATATATATATATATATATATATATATATATATATATATATATATATGTAGGCCACATCAGCCATACACCATACTTACCCCCACCATCGCGTTTGACTCTCCGTTACCCTATGGAACGCAGCAGGCTGAAGCTCATGTTCATTGCTTCAGAGACCTCATCTATCCATCTTCGCCTTTTCTTCATCTTCCTCTTGTGCCTTTAATATTTCTCAGCATCAGAGTCTTCTCTAGGGAACCCTATTAATATGGCCAAAATATTTGAGCTTCAGCCTCTGTCGTGATCATACCTTACAGTGAACTGTTTGTCTGGATTTCCTGAAGTACTGATTTATTGGATATTCTTGCAGTCTAAGGGACTCTAAGTAGTTTTCCCCAAAACCACAATTCAAAGGCATCAGTACTACTGTGCTTAGCCTTCTTTATAGTCCATCTCTTACATCAGTGTGTTACTACTGGGAATACCATAGTTCTAAGCATGCTGACGTTTGTTGATAGTGATATATCTTTACTTTTTACTAGCTTGTCCAAGCTTGCCATAGCTTTCCTCCCCAGAAGCAAACCTCTTTTATTTTTTTGGCTACAGCCCCGGTCTAAAAAGATCTTGGATCCCAGGAACTGATTTTGTTGTGATCCACACTGTCAAATGCTTTATAAGGTCTATAAAGCAGAAGTAAATTGAAACTTTTCTGTAACTCTCTTGCTTTCTCTATTATCTATTGGACATTGGCAATTTGATCTCTTGAGACTCTTTCTCTATGGAACCCAGCTTACAAATATGGGTGTTCCAGATCTCTATATTGGTGGAGTTGAGCTTGTAGAATCTTAAGCATTCTCTTGCTGGCATGTGAAATGAGTTCAATTGTTCGATAATCCTTTTTTTGGTATTGGGATGTAGACTGACCTTTTCCAGTCTGTTGGCCATTGTTGAGTTTTCCAAATGTGTTGGCATAAGGCAAGCAACACTTTCACAGCATCATCTTGTAAACTTTTGAATGGTTCAATTGGAATTCCATCAACTCCTGCAGCCTTATTATAAGCAAGACATCCTAGGGCCCATCTCACTTCGCTCACCAAGATGTCTGGCTCCAGCTCACTGGACAAACTATTAAGGTCATCACTGCTGTTGAGATCCAAACTGTAAATATTTTCAGTGTATTCCTTATTCTTTATCTGATCTTCTTCTGTTAAGTCCCTACCATTTTTGTATTTTATCATGCCCACTTTGGCATGAAAAGTGCCTTTTAGATCCCCAATTTTCTTAAAAAGATCTCTTGATTTACCCATTCTGTTATATTCTTCAATCTCTTTACCCCCATACCCATACATTACATTAACACATAATACATACATCTTTATTTTTCATCCTATATAGATACATATAATATTGGTTTAGCATTATTTTCATTTTGTGATTTGTGGAGGAAATGTAGGGAGGAGCAGAGGAGAGGAGGAGTGTGAGGATGGATACAGGGGGAGGAATGAAGAGAGGGAACAGTGAGGAGAGTGAGAGAGGAGGGGAAGCCTGGGAGTGGGGGTCGTGAGGAGAGAAGGAGAGGAGGAGGGAGGCCTAGGAGTGGCAGTAGTGGGGGAGGACAGTGGGTGATCCTGAGGGAGTAATGTACCCCAATTTTTAATATAGTAGTTTTTTTTATTGCACATACACATAGTTCAGGGACAGAGGGTGAGGCTCCTGATCCCAGGGGAAAGGTAGTGTTGGGGAGGCACATGCCCCAGGGAGAGATCAGGGTGTACAAGATCCCAAAGCACATTTAGGAGGGCCAGAGGCTGCAGCCAAGCACAGGGCCCCTAATTATGCCTTTGATGAGATGATGGTCCTCCTCTGTGAGATCCATGCCAGCGACAGAATTGTACAAGGGGGGATTGTATGCAGGAACACACAGGGATCAAGTGATCATAAAGTGTTATTAACTCATATACTGTTGTTTTCTCATTTCAGTACCCAGTGAAGAGCCTCCACCGTGCCACAGGCAGGGGTTTTGGCTCAGATACAGGAGGAAGAACTTGATTATGCCCCTGCCTACGAGGATCTGTGGCAAGAGTTGGAAAAGGAGCCACAGAGAAGCTCCATTGTCAAATCTTTGCAATGTCTTATCTATCTGCCTACAACAAGTGTTGGCCCTCGACCCTTGAGTGATCCATGATGTATTTGTGGAGCTTTGTGCGAGAGGGGCATTTATACTTTTGGAGCTGTGGTTCCATCCTTTGATGCAAAGGCCAGTGAGAGGGAAATGGTGTTGTTTGAATTTCAATCTTATTCAGTGATCATACAATGGCCCTGGACTTCTGCTGGTTCCCTCCTCCCCCAGACCTTTCTCCAGATCTCAGAATTTTATAAACACTAAATGTACTCTAAACAGTTTTTAAAAATTCACATTTTTGAAAAACTTTTATGATTTACACAGCTACTAATATTCTTAATATTGTTAGCTTGGTACATAATTGATAAGCAAGTGTCTTTTATCTTGAACTGCAGTGGTCCTTAAATCAAGCGTTATTTGTACACAGCCTTACAGTGTAATTTATCAGTATTCCAATAATATTACAACAACTTTGTGGTGTTTTTTTTCACTGTTAGAGACAAACTAAAGAACATCCATTCTAGTTTGCTGAAGGCTTGAACATCAGTAAACCTATTAATAGGTCAGACAATACACAGAGCAACTTCACTGTAGATTGCATTTGATTCTGTCAAGAGATGGTAAAGAGTAATATGCCCACTGGGCAGGGACTGAAATATAATCCTTCATTTTGGCTAGACCTGTTTTTATATTCCTATAGGTAAATGCACATATTGCTCAATGTCTTTCAACTTTCAGTCCAATTTATGTCACTATAACATATAACTGCACCTCTGTAATGAATAACAATTCAGCATTATGCCTTTATTGTTATAAGTTTCAGTATCACAGATATAGTTTACGTAGTGGCAACAGTATTCAAATGATTAATTAATATTAATATATGAGATGCAATTGTAGGACAATGTGTTAGAAAGACTTAAGACTGAATCTGGATCAGTCCCCTTTCTTCAAGTGTCTTTTAAAATGCACTGTTTATTGCTGCTGAAGCTTCCTTAAAGGAAACATAATATGTATACAGTAGTATGCTCTTTTGAAGACAGGCTTTTGACCGGGCAAGTGCTAGGGAGTAATTGGTAGATTTGATTTTAGGGGGAGGAGTTTATAGGGAGTAAAACTAAAGTTTCCCGCCCATGCTGGTCACTCTGACAGGAGCACATGTTGAGTATCCCTCCCAGTTGCATTTTGCATGGTATGTCACAGCAGTGAGATCGGGGGTGATTGCTCTCTTAGGTGGGAGCATATTTATGGTGTTGGTATACACCTGGATTGATTATGAGGTCTACTGGGCACGGGGTTCCTGGAGACCTCAGATGGTTGAGCTCCCTTGGTGGTCAAGAGCATTCACCTCTGTTTGGTTTATTTGTTATACAAATTAAGACTGTGGCCTGTTTTATCCCATACTGGTGTCTGTCATTTATTTTATGGGAATGTGGGGATGTAGTATGTGGGTTATGCACTATGTCACGAATGCTTAGGTCAAGGCAAAATGTTTTTAGAAATGTTGAATTTATTTTAGAATTAATGAACATAAGGTCTAGTACAATAGTGACACAGTTATTAATTATGTCAATAATATGCTTAGCAATTTATGTACTTTCAGTATCACATATATAGTTGCACAGTGTGGGGAACGCTTATGATGTTTGTCACAGTTTGCAAGCCTCGCAATGTGAAGCGAGCCATCAACCGCAAGCCTCACAAAGCGTGATGAGCAGTCGAGGCACTCAGGACATAGGTTGCAATGAGCGCTGATTGCACTGCGAGCCTCGCAAAGCAAGGCGAGCAGTTGCTGCATGCAGGACTTAGGCTGCAATGAGCGGCAAAGGTGCTGAGGCACATGGGGCGCCGCCGAAAGTCGTAGCACTTTGCCGCTGACCGCGAGGAACGCAATTTGCTAATTTAACGCCCAAACTTAGTTCAAGCACGTAACTCTAAAAATTAGCAAAATAATAAAAAATAGATAAAAACATACTCACACACAGCACAGGGGGAGAACCACAAAGCAAATTTGAGCCATATTTGCTGTTTTCCTTTTATCGCAAGAGGAAAGGCTCGCAATGAGCGCAGAAAGTGATATTGCAAATCAGGAAAGTTGAAGTACATGGGGGGGGAGGCTTGCAATGAGCACCAAAGGCGCCCATTGCGAGCCACTCAATAAGCACTGAAGGCGCTAAGCGCGGGGCTCGCAGTGCGCACCGGAGGAGCTCAGAGGAAAAAAATGTTCACATTGTGTGGCAAACAGCATTGCCAGCCTTACAATGTTATTCCCGTCATTTTTGACGGGCAAGTTCCCAGCAGTAAATAATTGTAACCTAACTAAAGTAATTACTATACATTGTGATATTTGCATAGTACCATTTGGATAGTGTCATAGAGTTAATACAGTCACTGATTTTATTTTTCAATCTCGATTCATTAAAGTCGGAGGATCTGGTGTGTTGAAGCGTTAGAAGTCAGAGTGAGGATATTGCAACATTCCCTATAGTTTCCTATAATAAAATTGCAGCAATAACCCCACTTTGAATATGAAATCAGGTTTAAGGTAGAATCTTAATTATGTTAGTATGGTCATATTATTTTATTTTATTTATATGATATATAAATACATTCCTGATCTATTCTGTTTACTGCCTATGGTATAGAAATCCAATATAAAGATGTATTAATGTGAAGAGAAAAAAACACATCAATTCTTTACAGGAAAAAATATACAAAAGGTGATAAAAAGACCCTTATTGTTTATATGTGCAATAAAATGTAATGGCTTATTTGAAATTATACAACAGCAATCTCATTATCTATAGAAACTGAGTCTGATTGCCTTAGGATGTATCCTGTTAGTGAATCATTTAGTCTTGGTTATTCTACAGTTATATCCCAAACATTGCATGTGTCTGAATTGACTTCTGTATAGAATAAATTGTATATACCTTGTATAAACAACTATACTATTGTCACTGCTGACTGCTTGTATCCTTTCTAAAAAGACATCGGAACTTGTTTATTCCATTTATAACTTCACACAATAAAATGGACTACCAAACTTTTTTTTTTTTGATGGCTACTTAAACATTAATAGTCTTATTAAAAGCAAAGCCTGTAGCGGCAACGGCACACCCCCAAAGGTTGCAGGCTTGAAAATCTGCAGCATTACAGAGCTATTAAATTGAACCATGCCGCGAGTGACAGACCGTAGATGCAAGCCCGTAAACCCTATCCGCCCACGCAACCAGTTAAGTGTCGGGCCGAGAAATGAACAGCTGTAATAATCCAAACCAATAACCACATAGTTTGACGCAGGCCTAACAGCCAATAGAAAGCAGGGGACAGCAAATAACGCCACAGGAGGTGGTTTTAAAGGGTGCGAAAACCGCAAATCATTGACTGTGCTGTAGCTGAGCAATTGAACACACAGGTCTAGACTTTAATGGGTTTGTTAGCATTGGAGAGAGAGAGAGAGAGAGAGAGAGAGAGAGAGAGAGAAAGAGAGAAGGAGCTTCGTAAGTTTTTTTGATATTTTGACCTCTATATATATTAACCCTTAATTTACAACACACATAATTACTGATATCCCATAATTCACGCACATAGATTAATACGTATAATACGTACACATAGCTATACATAGTGGTGGGCCTCAGCACTTCTACCCCACCCCCCATTCAATTACTATACTGCACATAGTACTCACATTTTTGTTTTACCACATACACATCCACAAATGTATTATATTTGTTAAACCTTATTTTTATTTCATAAATCATAGCAGGGTAGAGGAGGGGAGGAGGAAAGTGAGGGGAACACCAGAGGGGGATAGTGAGGAGAGGAGGAGAGTGCAGAGAGGGAGGAGAGTGAGGAGAGGCTGTGGCAAAGTACAGGGCCTCCAATTATAGCCCAGAGGACATGGATGTCCTCTTCATTGAATCCTGTGCCCGCTATCAGATCCTACATGGTGGGAGAGATGTGAGGGCTAGCCAGAAGGCAGAGGCCTGGAGTCAGATTGCTACAGGAACGTAAGGTCAGTAAAACACAGATATGACGACAGCCGGCTAAAGGTGAAGAGGAAGATGGCAGAGGAGGCAAGAGCTGCATGTACAACCGGTGGTGGGCCACCAGTCAACATCACTTATTGTAGATGGGAGCAGACCCTGAGGAAGTAGATTGAGCCAACGGCAGTGGTGGGCCTACCAGGACAGGTGGACATGGGTGTGCCGAGAACCATGCAGAGTGAGTATAAGATCACACCACCCACATTGGGTGGGGGGTGTGGTTCACAAATACCCCACAGATATCATGATGTTTGTATGTATGTCTAAATAAGCTTTTACTTTGGCTGGTGTATACAATAAGCTGTATCCCCCTAGAATTATTCTAGTTCCTAAACCCCTGCCCACACATATAGATAGCTGACATACAATAGCACTGTAAGCCCTATGGTTATGACTGAACGTATATGGGGCATCAATAACCATGTAAATCCTGGTAGCAAACTATTTTCATAATTTGTATCAAGGAAATGTCTGGCCAATGCATGCAGTTCAAACTGATTCTGAGTACAATTTGCTCTTAGATCAAGATTGATTTGACATTCAAAAGAGAGTACATGTCTGGGTGTGCGCACTGCGGCATATGAGGATACAGACTCTGTAGGACTGCATGTGCGTGTCATATACTGTCCTAACATGGACAATGTCTCAGCTGCATGTTAACAACCATTGCTGGGAACATGTCACAGATTGGTCAGTCTCACACGCTGCACAGCAGATCCAGGAGAGCACGTGTCTGATGCACATACAGACGGCAAACCACACCTGCATTACACATATTCATATAAGCCATGATCCACAATGCTCATTATGCAGGCCGTGGTTCATCGGTGTAAAACAAGCACCACAGTCAATTACAGGTGACCATGATGTCAAGTATATGGAAACACATAGCTGTCAATTGTGCAGGGAAAGTAACTCAAATATATATTTTCTTCAATTTCATGGTTTGTTTTACCAGGGAGGACATGGCACGCAAGAAGCAACAGAATGAGAGGCTCCGGTTGCTCAGAAGACAGTGTAGTCTCACGCACCCGATCGATCCATGTGAGGAGACACATCTGAAGGATGAAGCGATATGAGGAACTGGTGACTCAGGGGAGACAGCAACTCATCCGATTAGCCGAACTCCAGCTCATACCTCTCCAGTCCAGGCACAACTGCAACCCGAGACGTCATCCTCCTCATCTCACACCTCACCACCATCTCAACCTGATCCCCAGCCACCCAACCTAGTGGCACCCCACACTCCTACACCACCAAGATGTGGAAGAGTGAGACGGGCGCAGGCACGGAAGGTGGGGGCCCAGTGCTGTGGAAGAGGAGGTTTTTGTTGCATTTCATCCCGTTAACAGTATGAAAGAGGATTAACGTATTTCATGTCATCCAAACAAAATGGATGATTTCCTTGGTTTGACATCAGGATCAATGTTCAAGTGTTTACGGGTAATGTGAACAGTTTAATCTGTCTGGCCTTGGTACCACCCATATACCAGTGAGATGTGATATCAGTATAGCACAACTATTCCATGTAGATACTGATAGTATTTTTTGCTGAAATATTGTGTTCACAATGAAGCATGCCTTATTGTATTACACATCCTCAACATATCTCAGGAAGGCTGATTGAACAGGACAGAATCAAAATGGTTATTACTGTTTGTATAAGATTTTCATGTTAATTGGTTTATTGTAGTGTCCAGAGCAAAAACAATGTACTATAATAACAGCTTATGGTTGTTCTTACACCTCCTCTTCATGTTTTACAGATTCCTATCATCTATTTGGGATTCAGCAGTAATGTATTAAAACACACTGTGTGTGGAATTGATTATTATTACATGATCCATGATTTCTAGCATCTGTTTAATATGGCAGATGGAGACCATATGGTTGCTGTATGCACATTAATGGTTATTTCTATGAAATGGAGTGTTATATGATGGTCCTATGTCACATCTGATTTAGTTACTGTGGTGTCCTGAACACATGTGACCCTAGTAGATGTTATGCTTTATTAGTATGATGTTGTCTAACAGTTAACCCTTTAGGTGTCCTTTGATTGCCCACAGCCTTTTGCCCTTCCGGTATCCGTCCACATCACACCCATAGTATTAATGCCCAGTTTTATCCATTGCTGATTGTGCTCTGTGTATGAAATAAAGTTTTGTTATACTGTTCTCACTGTGTCAGTGTGTTTTCAATGGTTGTGGTTATGGGACATTCACATACAGTACATTGCATTTGTGTCACATTCCTATATACGTAAACTAATGAGCCCTAGTTACTATGCAATAGATCAATACATATAACAATAATAATAGTTATATTAGCATTAAATATCATATAATAATATGTATCATATATAATCAACATTAAGTGTTAATACACATGTAAATGTCCAATTAGTGATACTGTGGAGTATCAACATGCCCCTGAGGGCCTGATAGGAATATGACATGTGATACTGGAGTGGGTTTCCAGTTCCTTCTGTAGTAGACTGTGATTTGTCTGACCTCTCTGCTATGATGTGCCCACCTACACTGACCCTACAGCTTCATTCAGGTACATAAGCCCCTTCACCACTCCCACTTAACAATCACCAAGGGGACCAGGGGAACATACACTACACTATTCTACTCTAACACATCAGGAAGGGCTGCAAAAAACACAATGAGGCTGTGCAGAGGCACATGAATCAACAGTCAACTCACTTCCATCACGGGTAATCTACGCTATACTATACCCATCCTGGAAAGTCCCACACTATTGCTGGTAGCCATGTGCCAAGATGTATACCCATTACCATTTGCTAACCTCCAATTATGTTTTGCTATTCATCAATTTACATTAGTGTGGTGTATGTTCCCCTGGTCCCCTTTTGTAAGTTGTGGTGGTGGTGAAGGGGCTTGTGTACCTGAATAAAGCTGTGAGCTATACTATGTAGAGGTGGGCACGTCATAGCAAAGATGTCAGAGAAATCACAGTCCACTAGAGAAGAAACTGTGAACCCACTCCAGTATCTTTGGCATGCAAACCATGTGGAACAGCACAGACAGTGACCTAGCTAAATGTGCTACAGTCCATAGGGTCACAGAGAGTTGGACACAACTTAAGAACTAAACAACAAATGATAAAGTGTTCCCCTGGTACCTGATCTATGTGATGTGACGGTGTAATTAGGCCACTATTTGTTTACCCAATGTAGATGTGATGAGCGTGATGTATGTGCAATCATATATAAATTCCAGGGTCCACATTAGATCCTCTGTGAGTGAGGAAGGATTAATATGGCATCAGTTTCATGTTTTTGTGTTGCTATTTAATCAGGTTGTGTGTCTTTAATTGCTTTATGCATGTTGCAGCATGGCTTTTCATATTGGCATATTCATGACCATTCCAACATAAGAAGAAATAAAATATTTTTGAAATGCCTATTTTTTTTTTGGGTGGGGGGGTTATTGTGCAAGTAATTGTAATGCCTTTCCATGCTTTCCCCATATTTTAAAGTCCACTGGTGTGTTTATATTGTCTTTTACAGTGTTGAGAAATTGTCTGTAAACCCTTTGCGTGTCCTATTTGGAGCCTGTAATATTTTTGCCTCCATTCGCGGGTTACGGGCTTGAACACCAGGGCATCTTTGGAAATTTGTTGCAATTTAATAGCGTGATTAGAACATAACTGTTACGGGCTTGACAGAACAAAGGATTTGTGGCAACAGAGTTCTGATTTTGACATCCCGTATGGTTTTTTCGCCCTTAACCCACAAGTCATTTGTGGGTAGCTTTGAGAGGCCAATTTAATAGCCGTAATTCTTGCGGGCTACGTTACGGGCTACGGTTTTACCCGCTGAGGGAATTTAATAGGGCTGTTAACATTGCTAATGGTCCTGGAGGTTCTCCTCCCATCTGTTTTTAAATTGTGAATGACTGTTCCATACATGTACCCAGACTCTAACGCTAAAGCTGTGCAGAAAATTGGGAGAAATTTGAAGATTTAAATTAGCTGATATTCCCACAATCTTTTCTGTAATCTAAGCCGATTAGGCTAATTTTCCTTTTGGATCTGCACGCACTCATTCGTTTCGATGTCAGCTGGCTCTTGACTAAATACAACGGGCTACATTAAAATGCAATTTGGCAAATTGAATAAGGCTCTATATAAGCACATAGCATGTTTTTTGCAGACGTTTTTAGTTAGTGAAGACCTTGCTTTTGGATAGAAGTTCACTAACTAAAAACTTCTGTAAAAAAAAATATGCTATGTGCTTATATAGAACCCTGTTCAACTGGCCAAATCCCATTTGAATGAGGCCCAATGTAAGCAGATCTTGAGGGAGTAATTAGCAATTTTTTAAGAAAGTGATAACAACTAATGATTGGGGGTAGTTTCACAAGGCTGATTTTCCAGGTAAAAAATTGTAATATTGAGATGCTAAGGTTCTTGCTTTTATATATTATTTTGAAATTCCGCCATACTTTGAACTTCGACTATATCCCTTTATTGCCTCTCCCCATTTTTTGTTTTTATTATATGTGATAATATTTCTATTTCTCAGCTGTCTAAAAATCTACAAAATAGCTATGTTCAGAGAGTGCTGATATGTAGCGTGACATTTATATGAAACAAGTTTTAAATTACTTACTGTTAACATTTCCTCAGGTACACTAAAGAACAGTTTACTTGTTTGTGTGCTGCCATCCAACCTCAAATCTCAGGTAATAAAGAAGGGATCTAATTGATGCCTCTGATTGACTAACACCATTCTGAACAGATTAACATATCCAAAGTGGGATTTCTAGCCTACTACTACTTTTAAGAAGCCCCGAAACCTTCAATATCCGAAACCTTCCGCTGTCTTTCAGTGATCTCTCATGTATGGTGCAATGTTTTACAGATGTGACATAAGATCACACTCATATGGACGGCTTCACACTATCAGTGTCTCATGAGAATTGTCTCGACAATACTCGACAATGGGCAATATTATGTAGAAAGTAAAAACAATTGCACAGCCTTTAGTTTATTGCATAATACTGTAGATGCAATTATGCTGTATTGGGAGTCACCATTTTCTTTATGTTGATCTGCTTCTACAAGTGGGAGCATCCCTTGAATGCAAAGAAGCTTTCAACATTGAAATATTGCAATACTTAGTGTCAATGCGTTCAGTAGGAGTAATAGATATCATTAGTAGTACCCACAAAAAATTGCATATAATAGTTAATAAAAGTATTGCAAATTTTATTTTTCAAAAAGTCTTTTATCAAGTCTAGTTCTTCAAAAATAGTATAAGTGTGACTAGAGTGGTAATTTAAAGTAAAATCTAGCAATCTCTGAATAAAGCATTACACATATATTGCTAGAAAAGATTTACATATATTCTTACTATAAAAAATATATTTTATTTTGTAATATTTTAATCTTTTTTCTATCTTTCTATTAAACCATAAGTAGACGTTAAATTTTAACCCCCTCTCTCGCACTTTATCTTTTTACAATGAATAACCCCAAAAGATTAGTATTTTGCTTTTATATACCTTAGCAACTAAGCTGACAGACGTGAAATTGGGTTTCCAATTCCCCATATGCTGATTTTCTCTCATTTGTTTTACTTGCAAAATCCAATTTCAGAAATGTGACAATAGATTTCGCAAAGTGAGCCAGCTGAACTCAATGGAGACCTCTTAAATGTGCAGCTTAGATTTCCCTTATTGCCATTTGTCTTGGATGGATTCACTATACGTTAAGCATTTACATAGATTTCAATGTGCCTCATTCATATGATGAACGGTTTATTGTTTTTCATTTGACAAGTCATGTTATCATTGCATGCACTGCTACTTTCACTATGGAGGTTAATGCCTTTGTTTCAAGTTCATTTATAGCACGTTTGGGTGTTAGGAAAATATTTTCTGTTGACCGATCTATTAAAAAGCAGACAACATGTTTCTGTTTATGTGAAATATAATTAGAATGGAAATTTTCCAAACAATAAAGTTCAAACAATTTTTACTTGAAAGTAACAAACATGGCACAGAAAGGGACTGTTATCTCATTAACGCCATTTGGTTGGAGTGCATAAAAATGAGGCATACTGCACTTGTTTACAAGTCTGTTTTATAATAATGAACAAAAGCAATATTTAGGAGTAACAAAGTTGTATTAATGTTATTCTAAACGTAATGGAGTTTTTTTTTTTTTTATTATTTTGCTCTGTAAAAAAAATTGTTATTTTTTTATACCAAAGTTTACTAGAACACCTTTTTTTAGTTAATTAGCATAACAATAATTTAAGAAATACATTTTACAAAACATAGTGGTCAGAGATGTATTTTAGTGTTCATCTTCTTTTTTCCTCTTTTACTTGCTCAGTTAGTTCAGAAGCAGAAGAGTGGTTGTGTATGAGGCTGTTGGTCTAGACGTAAAAGAAAGTGAGGTGAATGGAACTGGAAGTTGTCAGTTGGTGTGGGCTTCTGATCAGGTAGATGGTATGGGGGCCAATGTCACTGGCTGATCCCCTGCAGAAGTGGATGCCTCAGTCCTGGTTGTGAATGGAACTGGAGAGTTGTCAGTTGATGTAGGCTTCTGATTAGATAATGTTAAAATGATCCTTTTGACTTTACTTCCTACAGAGATATGTTTCCACTTGGCAATTTTTTGTTTTCCACTCAATAGATCAAATGTTTCCTTTTGTGTGAATCTTATCAATGGTTTCATCAATGTTAAGCTACATTCTGCTTGCTTGTATTTAAGGAAGCTAATTCAGATTTAATTTGAGAATGTGTTATTTTATTGAAACCTTGCAATCTGACCCTATTTAGCCAATAAAAAATATTAGCTCAAATAGTTTTCTCTTGTTCTATGGCTAACATGGTACTATAACTTGGCCCTTATTCAATTGAGCAATTGTTAGTTGCTGGAGTCCGTAATGTAGCCTGTAAACTAATTTACTATTCAACTGACGTCTTTTAGCTACCTGCAAACGTTTTGCGGGTTACAGGCTGAAAGTCCCTGTGGTTGTCAAAATCGTAACTCCCAACCCATCTATGCCTTTGATCTTTCAAGCCCGTAAATGTTACAATCACAAATCGCTATTCAATTGCTACAATTCCTCAAGCCCGCAATTGTTTTTTACACCCTTAAATGGCAAATGTAGAAGAAAATCCTATGAGTACCAGATAGGACTTCCAAGGGGGTTAAACACCTGATCGTAGCACTGTAAATGCAAATAAAAAAATCAATACTGTGCTTTAAAAGACGAGGAAAATTATGAAAGACATAAGAATTAATTGCACAACAGTCTCAATCTTTTTGTTTTACATTTAATTTCCGTGTTATATCAATCTTCAATCAAGGAGTTAATACATATCAGGTCACCCACATGGACTAGAACAATATCGTCATTCATTTTTATTATTTTGTACATTGCCGGATTTCAAGTCTGATCGCATATCGGACTGCTGAACACTAATTGATTGACGTTTAACCTCCATGTTTTACTGACGTCATGATGACGGTCTCATTTACTATTGGCTGTTTCTAAATCTTTTATTAAGGCCTTGGTTAATTGATCATGATCATGCTCTGAAATGCTACTTACGTGTGGTTTACGCTCTGTAACTGTTGCAATTGAATAGGGGCCCTTGTCTATTTTAGGATTTTACTGTAACTTACATGACAATATATTCCAATCTTTACCATTGCTTATCACATGTCATTAGAGGTAAAGCCTTCATTATAGCATCAGTACCATCCAGTGCTGGAATTCTTTTCTCTGGTCTTTCCTGTCTTCATTATAATGGAGTATATCAGACCTATTAAGGTTAGTTCGTTCTCTGATTGAGCACCTCTATTTTGTTTTTTTGTTTTCTTTATTATATTTATCTGCAGTAGTAGCAGTAAAAAAGTGTTAAAATAGTGTACTGCTATCTCAACTAGTTTGACTTTTATAAAGTAATACATTAAATTTAAAATACTGAATTTATTTTCTCAGTCAAGCTGTAACAGAGTCTTAAATGACTTTACTTAATCTCAGCATTCTTCAATTTATAAAGAACAACTTGCATGGCAACCCAATGGGAGGATATTTTAATTTGGTTCATGCAGTGTGCACATGCCAATCAAGTATTATGTATGAGAGTAGTAAGGCATGTTTGTTTGTCATATGCCTCTGTACACCCATCTGTTACCTAGAAATTAGTTTTCCTTTTCAAATGTATGCTGATATAAGAATAAACACAGACGTATATGATATCTAATGAGTGCAAGGTTGTGTCAGAATAAGACTCTAATACATGTTTTGATATGTTAGTTAATATATGTATATGTTTTTCTTTGTGGCATTAGCAAAAGTAGCTAAGAAAGGAGAAAGCAGTATACTTGTTTTTGTTGTTCAGTCATTTAGTCGGATCCGGCTTTCTGTGACCCTATGGACTGCAGCACGCCAGGCACATCTTTCAGTCACTGCTCCTCTGAACTACATCAAGCTCATGTTCATTACTTCAATGACCTCATCTATCCATCGCTGCCTTTGCCGTCCCCTTCTTCATGTTCCTTCAATCTTTCCCAGCATCAAAGTCTTCTCTATGGAATTCTGCCTTCTCATGAAATGGGGAAACTATTTGAACTTTAGCCTCATATCATACCTTCAAGTAAACAGTTTGACTTGATTTCCTGAAGTACTGATTTATCTGATCTTCTAGCAGTCGAAGGAATTTTAAGCTATTTTCTCCAACACCCCAATTCAAAGTCAGCAACTCTACTGTGCTCGTATTTTTTATGGTCCAGCTCTGACATCCATATGTTACTACTGGGAATACCATAGTTTTAACTATGAGGACCTTTGTGTATACTAATTTCCCCTCTAAGGGACATGGAAAGTTTCCTGTTTTTAATATAAAACAAAACTTCATAAGTATTTGTTTGCATATTTAAATATAATGTTATTACAAAGTGCTTAACATATCTGTTTTTATTCATTGAAACCTTCCAAACAGTTCTTGCAAAGGTCAGCCCCTTGTTGTTCATGCATGCAGTGTTTCTATAGTACTAGATGTAGCAACCAGTAATACAAAAATGCTGCTGAAACACTGCTTTTTATTGGCTAGTAGAGGGAGTGGTTTTGAAGGTTTCAGTTAGGTAGTTCAGTTTAATATTAAAACAGGGAACCTCTCTGTCCCTTTAAAGGACCAATGCACCTTTCAGCTGTGTTATAAGCACAAAGGCATTTTATACGTTACTTGAGTCTGAGAGGGTGGGTTAATCTCGTATGAGTTGAATTGAGTATAGACATGGGGGGGGGTACTAATAACCTGTGATTCCTCATCTCAGGTCATCGTGCAATTTACTAAAGGCTTGTTCTGTATAAGAGTCATCACAAGTTATCATGAATAGGGTGTTTAGTGGGCATGTAATGGCGTGTTATGGGCATGATGCTCGTGGCATATGAAATTCCAAGTTCTCTGAAACAGAAATCTTGCGTTTCACTACTCAGATGGCTGATAATCCTCCTAGTAAATTCTCTCAAGTCTGTGACTCTCAATCCAAGTAAGAACTGGCAGTGATGGAGAAAGAATCGGAACATGGTTTCCTTGTGGTAAAACAATTTTAAAAGCCTATTTGGTGTATTAGTTCCTTTTGTATGTATTTGCCAGTTCCATGGAAAAAATGTAAAAAAAGTTTATTTTTTTAATAGAAAAGCACATCTATTTTTTATAAAATGTTACAATTGAACTGTAATTTTTAATGGTAACAGTTTATAAAAACATAGATGTGCTTTTCTATTCAAAACATAAATCCTTTTTTCATTTTTTTCCATGGAACTGGCAAATACATACAAAAGGAACTAACAATTATCTTGTGTGACTAGCTACCTGAAACTGAACACTGACTATATAAACATGGCCGGATCATCCATTAGGCCAACTAGGCAGCTGCCCAGGGGCACTGATATGTGAGGGACAACACTTCATAAAAAAAATGGTTCCTTGCTTTAAAAAAAAGAAATGTTGCAGTTCATAGACTGGCTACTAGGGGGTAACAACCTAGAACAGGAAGGTTACAACAAGAAAGGGAACTTACACCTACAAAAAAGGCAAAAATGGGTCCATGCATACCTTGCATAATCGCTTGCAGGGGCTCCTCCACGTCACTGCCTAGGGGCTCCAAAAAGGTAGATACAGCCCTGTTGTAATGATATGGAATCACAAGGTTGTGGAGACCAGCAGCCAAGGTCAGCAATAATCCAGTTCAGCAATTTGTAGGTGAAACAGGAACAAGCTTTATTGAAGTGATCAGGAACCACACAATAATCTGGCAAGGATACAGAGACAGGAAGTGCCTTATATAGGCCAAGAACCAGACAGCTGACCAGACACAGCTGAAGAGACTTAGGTACTGATACTATTGCTAGCAGAGTCAAGCTTATCAGATCTCAATGAAATTTACAAAAGGCAGGCTGGCGCAGTGGTAGGGAAGAGGTAAAGCAGCCTGGGGACCAGGGTTCAAAACCCAGCAGAGTCATTTACTCACATTACCACCGCCTCTATAGGTGCAGCCTCTGGATGCCCTATTACCTGGTTTAGCAGGGTACTGCACATGAAAAGACTGAAGGAGATCAGGAGCATGAATATTGTCCACTGGTTCCCACAAACTCTCCTCCTCACCATAGCCTTTCCAGCGAACCAGATACTGAAGCTGAAGATCCTGGAGTCAAGAATTTTTTCCACTTCATACTCATCCTCACCCTCCACGAGGACTGGAGGTGGGGCAGGCAGGGATCGGCCAGGGAAGTATTTTCATGAAAAGGTTTAAGCAGTGCAACGTGAAACACTGGATGTATTTTCATGGAATTCGGGAGTTGCAAACGGAAAGTGACAGCATTGATCTGAGCAATGATCTCAAAAGGTCCCATGTACCTTTGACCCAATTTATGAGAAGGAATCCGAAGCTTAAGATTCTTTGTTGACAGCCACACCTTGTCACCAACGTGATAGACTGGGGCCTCCTTTCTATGCATATCAGCAGCTCTTTTGTAAGATTCCTGAGCCTCCAAAAGAGTCTCTTTCAATAGTGCTTGGGAATCACGTAAGGCGGTTAGCCGGTCAGTGACAGCAGGAATGCAAGTAGTAATTGGGAGACTGACTAGAAAGGTTGGATGGTAACCATAGTTGGCAAAAAATGGGCTCAAAGAAGTGGAGCAGTGTTGGGCATTGTTATAGGCAAACTCCGCCGTGGGTAGAAAATCCAGCCAGTCATCCTGCAGGTAACTAATAGAGCACCGCAAATATTGCTCCAAATTCTGGTTGGTTCGCTCAGTCTGTCCATTACTTTGCGGATGAAAAGCTGACGACAGATTTACATTAATACCTAGATTAGAACAAAAATGTTTCCAAAAACGAGATGTAAACTGCACTCCCCTGTCAGAAACTACTTCATCGGGCACTCCATGTAAGCGAAATATTTCCCGAATAACCAGGTCAGCCGTCTGTTTAGCTGAAGGGAGACCACGAGCTGGTATGAAATGACCCATCTTAGTTAACCTGTCCACAACAACAAGAATGGTAGTGTGTTCCTTAGAGGGAGGTAGTTCCACAATAAAGTCCATGGATATAGATCCCCAGGGACGATGAGGAATCGGAAGAGGCTGAAGCAAGCCAACAGGGGATGGGCGAGGAGTCTTATGTCTGGCACATACATCACAAGAGGACACATACTTCTTAACATCCTCATGATACTTCGGCCACCAAAAGGATCGGGCAAGTAGGTCTTGCGTCTTTCGGATTCCTGGATGACCTGCTGGTTTTGAGTCATGGTAGAGACGTAAAAGGTCCAGTCGCACTGACTCTGGAGCAAACAGACGTTGTTGAAAAATCCAAAACCCATTAAGCATCGTCATATGGAGGTCACGAGGAGGATCACGAAGAACTGGGTCTTCAGCGTAGCCCTTTTTAATGTGAGACATCAGATCAGAAGGAAATGTAACTCCTATAAATATATCCTCCGGCAAGATGGTGGTCTTGGTTACGGTAGTATGGAGGGGGTCAGCTATTCTAGACAAGGCATCCGCCTTACCATTCTTGGAGCCAGGACGGTATGTAACCAAAAAATTAAACCTCGAGAAAAATAGGGACCAGCGTGCTTGTCTGGCTGACAGTCCCTTTGCTGATCGAATACATTCCAGATTTTTGTGATCTGTGAGGAAAGTAATTGGATGGGTAGCTCCCTCCAAGAGATGTCTCCATTCGGTGAAGGCAGCTTTTATAGCCAATAGTTCTTTATTCCCTATGTCATAGTTTCTTTCTGCTGGCACCATCTGGCGGGAATAAAAGGCACACGGATGTAACAGCATCTTAGGTCCAGTCCTTTGAGACAGTATAGCACCAACAGCTGAATCAGAAGCATCAACTTCCACAATAAATGGTAATTCCGGCTGAGGATGTACCAGGACAGGGGCAGAGGTAAACAGAGTCTTCAATCGGGAAAATGCGGTATCCGCCTTATCGGACCACTGAAAAGGAGTCCCTTTACGTGTGAGTTCAGTGATCGGTGTAATAACGGCAGAGAAATTCTTAATGAAACGCCTGTAAAAATTGGCAAACCCCACAAATCTCTGAACATCTTTTTCATTCTTGGGGATGGGCCAGTCCAGCACAGCTTTAATTTTACTTGTGTCCATGCTTAAACCTTTGGGAGTTATTACATACCCCAGGAATTGAATTTCTGTTTGTTCAAACTCACATTTTTCTAGTTTAATGTATAGGCGGTGGGTACGAAGGCGCTCTAGAACTATACGGACCTGTTTTCTGTGGTTTTCAAGATTATCAGAGAATATTAGGATATCATCCAAATATGCCACAACAAACTGATCCAGGAGATCTCGTAGTACATCATTGATAAGATGCTGGAAAGTTGCAGGGGCATTACACAGCCCAAGAGGCATTACTAGATATTCGTAATGCCCGTACCTGGTTCTGAAAGCTGTTTTCCATTCATGATTGGGTCTTATGCGAACCAGATTATATGCCCCCCGAAGATCAAGCTTCGTAAGTATTTTAGCTAAGCGAAGTCTCTCCAAAAGTTCAGGAATCAAAGGCAAGGGGTAGCGGTTTTTAACAGTTATGTTATTAATGTCCCTGTAATCAACGCATGGCCGTAGGCTGCCATCTTTCTTTTCTACAAAGAAAATAGGAGCTCCTGCTGGAGAAGTAGATGATCGAATAAAGCCTTTGGCAAGATTTTCTTGTAGGTATTCACGAAGAGCTTTCAATTCAGGCTCAGAAAGGGAATATATACGGCCAAATGGGATAGCAGCCCCAGGCAACAGCTCTATTGGGCAATCATAAGGCCTGTGTGGTGGAAGCTGATCAGCATTCTTCTTATCACAGACATCTGCAAAATCCCGATATTGTAGAGGAAGCTTAGTCAAGTTTGTAGCAACCATTTCATTAATTGTTGTGGCAACAGGTGTTACCTTAGAGGGTTGACAATTCATTAAGCAGTGTTCTGAAGGAAAGGACAAAGTTCTGATCTTCCAATCAATCTGTGGGTTATGCAGAGCAAGCCAAGGTACCCCCAAAATCACTGGAAACTGTGTTGAGGAAATTAGGTGGAAAGAGATAGCCTCATGGTGATTCACTTCCACAGTCAACATTAAGGGCACAGTACACAGCACAACATTAAGGGTATGTGTAACCGGGCCTGACGTAAGTGGAGAACCGTCAACTGTCTCCATAAACACAGGTGAAGAATTAGGGATAGACTGAATTCTATTTCCTGCTGCAAATTTAATGTCCATAAAGTTTCCGCCTGCTCCAGAATCTATCATAGCTGTAGTTGAAATTTTACGATCACCACATTGCAAAGTGATAGGCACCACAAAATGAGGATGTTGAGTCAACATACCCTCTTCACCATGAGCCAGAGAACAAGGGTTGTGTGACAGAATCCAGTTGATCTGATATCTGGGATTGGTGTTGAATTTGTGCACCCTCAGCCGCCATAGCTATTGTTCTTTTGAATTTGCTAGGGCAATTGATGGCATAGTGCCCTGCACTACCACAATACAGGCATAAATTGTGAGTGCGTCGCCTCTGTTTTTCTTCGTTGGATAATGGCCCTCTTATTAGATTTACCTGCATAGCCTCAGGCTCAGAGTCTGTAGGTGTTTGTGGGATCGGAGTAGAAGTTCTTGAATAGGAAATTGGAGTAGTACTTGGTCTAAAAGAGCCCTGTCTTTCCAATCTTCTTTCAGAAAGTCTCCGATCAATACGGATAGCCAAATGCACAAATGCATCAAAGTCAGCAGGAAGATCAACACGAGCTAGCTCATCTTTTATAGCTTCTGAGAGACCTTTTCTGAAGTGGAACCTCTGGGCTGATTGGTTCCAGGTAGTATCAGCAACCCACTGTCTGAATTCAGCAGCATATTCAGCCACCGAGCGCCTCCCTTGATGCAAATGAAGGAGAGTGGCTTCTGCTGTAGCACATAGATTTGGGTCATCAAAAACTAGGCACATGGCCTCATTTAGATTACCCAAGACTGGACTGTCCTGTTCCAGAAGAGGGGAGCCCCAAGCCAGGGCTTCATCTTTGAATAAGGAAAAAATAAATCCCACCTTCTCTCTTTCAGATGGAAATCATTGAGGTAACATCATGAAGTGCAAACGGCATTGATTTAGGAAACCCCTACATTTTTTGCGATCTCCTCCAAACTTTTCTGGTAGGGGCAAGCGGGCATCTTGTGCAGGTGTAACAGTAGCAGCCGCAACATCTCGTGCCCTGTAGCTGGTATACTCACTGTGCATTGACTGAATTTTATTTTGCAGTTCAGCTATCTGGTCCTGCAGCACTTGAATGGTCTGTGCCTGGGTCTGCACATTTCTTGCAGTAAAAGCAACCTGTTGGGCCTGCAGTTCACCTACATGGTCCTGCAGCACTTGAATGGTCTGTGCCTGGGTCTGCACAGTTCTTGCAAATAAAGCAACCTGCTGGGCCAATGCAGAATCTGACCCGGCGGTCTCCATGAAAGTGGCCAGATTATTCTGTAATGATATGGAATCACAAGGTTGTGGAGACCAGCAGCCAAGGTCAGCAATAATCCAGTTCAGCAATTTGTAGGTGAAACAGGAACAAGCTTTATTGAAGTGATCAGGAACCACACAATAATCTGGCAAGGATACAGAGACAGGAAGTGCCTTATATAGGCCAAGAACCAGACAGCTGACCAGACACAGTTGAAGAGACTTAGGTACTGATACTATTGCCAGCAGAGTCAAGCTTATCAGATCTCAATGAAATTTACAAACGGCAGGCTCGCGCAGTGGTAGGGAAGAGGTATAGCAGCCTGGGGACCAGGGTTCAAAACCCAGCAGCGTCAATTCCTCACACCTGTATATAAATGTAAACAAGTCCTTGGTGTGTGCAAATACCATCTATAATTGTAACTATATTGTATCATATGTTGTAAGGACCCTATCAATAAAACTTATTGAAACATAAAATGTTACAATTTTTGTAAAAGAAAAACATTGAATTTTTTTTGGGGGGATTCTGTATCTGGGCAGGGAAATTGGCAGTCTTCAGAAAGATGTATATATGCGAAATAGAAATCTAGTTTATATATATTTTAAATGTATACATATAAAATATTCAATATGAGGTGATTGCAGGATCATGACAAAGATTTGTGCTTTTAATATAAACATATTTTGTACACAGTGTTATATAATAGATAGAATATATTTTTTTAAAACTTCCAATATTTTTAGCGGGGCTGTTGTACTTGAAAAGAAAAAGGAGAACATAACAAATCTAAAGTCATCCATTTTACATGAATATGAGGAGCGTGCTGAAAGGTTTCAGTATTCCAAAGCCACAAGAAAGAATTGCTTATATTATAAAGAAACCACATTTCAGCTTTTACAAAGCAATGATTTTGTTCCTCTAAGATCAACTATCGTGGGATGTAGGAATTTATATGCCAATGGCTGCTGAAATAATGGACACCATTATTCTCATAAGCATCCCATTATACAATTCAAATAGCCTTTTGCATCACCTTGATGCGCCTCATTTAATAAAGCTTTTTTTTTTGTCACAATTTATGCTATTTGCAATTACAATTTGAACTGATTGCAGTTGCAAACTGAATATATGCTGATAACAATGCAAATTTGTGAAGCACATCTATAAAAATAGATACAGCATGTAAAAATATGTCAGGTGTTGTGGGTTCAGCGCCAGGTACATTATCATATGGCAGAATCTCTTAAACTTCAAGTGTCCTTGTAGATTTTATCAAAATAAGTGTTCTATTCTAAAGGTGTTGATAAAATAAATGTTCCAATTGCTTATTTTTATATATTGAGTAGAGTTTTATCAGATTAAAAGGAAATAATTCACAGTGCCAAGAAGGTTATATATAAAATCTCATGAAATACATAGTATAAACTGGGAAAACCTACAACCGGAAAGAGTGTGACAGACAAGTGATTGAGACAGAAACTGGGAAATATAATCTAATGAAAAGATTTTATAAACATCTACACAAAGGATCATAACCACTTCAAAGCATAATACATAGGGGAGTTGCTAAAGTGTTCTGGAAATTGTATATTACAGCATTTAAAATTGCACTAAAAGCTTTTCTTTCTTTTTTCTCTTGAAAAGGATAAACATTTTTTTTCTTATTTCATTTTTATTGAGAATATATTTTCAACTACCCATAACAACACATAACACACCTGTGAAAATGTAGAGTCACAACATACTGTGCAAAGAGAACTTTAGAATTGGTGATCACTACCATTTCATGGAGCAAAGAAAAACCATATGATCAAACAAAGGAAATTATTGTGCAGGTACCTTCTGTAGAAGCATGCAATTAAAGGGTTACTGTTGCTATATATTTAAAGGCATATGGAAGGTTCGCTATTTCTAATATTAAAATAAACTACCTAAGTGTTTGTTTGCATATATAAACATAATTTTATTAACAAGTGCTTAAAAAATAGTTTTTACTCAGTGAATCCTGCCAAATAGCTTGGGATAGATTTGGGATAGATTTTTTATTATTAGTCAGGGGTAACAACGGCAATATACTTTAAAAACAATAAGGTATTAAAAAATCCCGGATTGGAGAAAAAAAGCTAAAATAGGCTATCTAATGTGTGAAACTATACCCATTTGTTAATATTTTAAACTCTCAATAGAGGGGTAAATAAGTTCACACCTAACAGTACTTCAAGAGGATAGTGAATGGCTTATCCAGTTCAACTAATCCTGTCTTTATTCATGCAAACGAAGTTAGCATGCAATATGAGTTAGTAGATATAATGCTGCTAGATGATTTCCATAAAGATGACCCTTATTTACTAGGGTTCACAATGTGGACTTACAAAGCTGACCCTTGTTTGCTAGGGTTCACAATGTGGAATTTCTAAGGTAGCGCAATATAATATATATCTCTAATAGATGCTGTACTTGTTGGCTTCTATAAGACCTTGTTTAGATAAATCTCAGTTATTTTCCAGAAGTCTGAGCATTCCGTATTCATCTGCCTTATAAACAGGACACAATTTTATCAGGAATTCCTCTATCCTGTGTCTAATAGGGCTAAGATATACACAATGCCCTCACAATAACACTCCTCTTATAAGGATACACTTATATTTTGCTCATATCCCATTGCAGGGATCAGCGTGATATGGAAAACGGAAATACTGAGAAGTAAATGATATCCAGCGGGTTATCTACCACTCTATGTCCTATCTGAAGTTTGCTAGGTCTGTCTCATATAGAAGCAACAGCATTCACACATTTGGAAACGGACAGGGAGGGTAAGCATACATCCTATAAATATCTGGAATACAATACTGTTAGTAGAAATGACGCCGGCGTGCCCTTAGCTGCAAGGCATGCCACGTCATCAAAGGCAGACGCGTTTCGACGTCATCAGACGTCTTTGTCAAGGTAAAATTCGCAGGGCCGTCTGGCCCTCTTTTAAACGCTGCCGTAACTACGGCAACCAATTGGCATTATCTGGACATGCGCAGTAGATTCAGGAAGCACTAGTCGCACTGTGTTATTATACAAGTACATAGTAGATGCGCAAATAAGAGTATGGGAGGTGTTAATGACGCTATATATATAAGGAGAGCGAGTGTGTTATAAACAGCCCATGTTATTCATTAGGGCACAAGTGAGAAATGAGTATATTGTCCTAGATAGATAAGGGTGGCAACGGGCCACCTGCACAAAGCGGAGCAGTATATATTGAAAAGAATGTATTAATCAAGTAGTTGTATTACATGATTAAAATATTAAGGAAGGGAGAATAATATGTTAGGAGAAAGTGATTCTTTAGTTACTAACGTGGTCTAGATAAGACCTGAAAATATGTGTTGTGAGAGGTTTAAAAATAATAATAATTCTAAAAGAGATGTTTATATCAAACTATAAAGTGAAAAACAGAGATATAAATCTCATATATAAAAAGTAAATGATTCTAATGAAATCTCATCCATAGAGACTAAAAATGAGATACAGGTGAAAGAAACTAAGCCCCTTTTATATTCAAGGTGAGAAATTAACTCTTTAAGATAGATACTGAATAGGGGAAGGGAGGTGTGGGTGTATATATCTTAGTACCACCCATAAAAAAGTGCTTTTCATGTGTAATTGAATCCAAAAAGGAACATAACGTGACTACATTTCCTCTTGGTTGTAAAACTCAAGAAGATTATTCGTTCTTCCAATAAGTTGATTCTCCTAATCTGTAATTAAGCAAAATATATACTGGGTCACACCTTGACCTAGGCAATTCAAGAATGATAGTAACTCTTTGTGAATATATTTTTTCCTTTTGCATACCTATTTAAATGAAGGGTAAAAATGTAAATCCTTCATTTAATCCCTTTGGGGATAAAGCTTTTAATTTATAGATCCATTTTGCTTCATGTTGGAGAAGTTTTTTATCTAGGTCACCATGCCAGGGGCCGTGATGGACTTTCTCAATAGCTGTAAACGTTAAAACTTCACTATTTCCAACGTGAATAATTTTAACATGGCGTGCTAGAGGGGTATCAAGGTCTTTCTTAATAGAATAGATATGTTCGCCAATGCGTCTTCGCAGTTGGCGTCGTGTCTTCCCTACGTAGATCTTTTTACATAGACACGTGGCCACGTAAACTACATTTGTAGTACAGCAATTTGAGAAGTCTTTTAAAACATATCTTTCCCCACTGGATGGATGTTCATAGATTTTTGTGGGTTTAATGTATCTGCAAAATTTACAGTTCCCGCATCTAAAACATCCCAGTGGGGGATTGAGCCATGTATTATTATGTTTTTTCTCTTTAAAGAAGCTATGTACTAATGTATCTTTTAGATTTTTTCCCCTTCAGTATGTAATTGGTATTTTTTGTGGAAGTATTTCTACCAAGTCCTCATCACTTCTTAATAAATGCCAGTGTTTAGATATAATATCTTTAATTGAGGCGGACTCGTACCCGTATGTCATGATACATCTTGGGTATGCATTGTCTGGTGTTTGAGTGTTTTTCCTATAAGGTTTATTTAACAACTCTGTTCTATTGCAGCTCAATGCATATTGAAATGCTTTCTTTAGGCATTTATTTGAATATCCTCTCTCTCGAAATCTCTGTTTTAATTTATCTGCTTCGATTTTAAACTCAGTTTCTGAGCTGCAGTTTCTCCTAATTCTTAAATATTGCCCCTTAGGGATACCTTTCTTCAGGGGCTCAAAATGTTGGCTGTCCCACAGTAGTAGCGTATTTGCGGCTGTCTCTTTTCTGAATGTGGTAGTTGAGATATTTCCTTCATCATCTTTTTGGATAAGTAAATCTAGGAATGAAATCTCTGTTCTGTGGATTTCATGTGTAAATCTCAAACCCATCTCATTTTTGTTTAATGAATCCATAAGGGTTTCAAAGTTTAGTGCCATCCCAAATCACAAAGATATCGTCTATATAGCGACGCCAAATCATTACATGTACAATAAGATGTTCCATGTCTGGGTCTAAGAAAATCTTTTCCTCCCAGCAACCTAAAAAAAGGTTTGCATAGCTGGGGGCACATGGGGTACCCATTGCGGTTCCCTTTATCTGATGGAACCATTTGTCATTGAACAAAAATAAATTATGTTTTAAGACATACTCTAAGAGTTGAGTGATGAAATTGTTAAATTCCCTCAAATTAGTACTTTTCGTACTCGGGAATTGTTTTACTGCCTCAATGCCATGATTATGAGGTATGCTACTGTATAGCGCCTCAACGTCAATGGTTGCTAGCCAAGTGTCTTTTGGTACTATTAGGTGTTCCAGTTGTTTCAGGATATCATTAGTGTCTTGTATGTATGAGGGCAAATTCTGTACTAAATCACGTTAATAGTGATCCACAAAAATACTGGCATTAGATGAGAGGTTTCCCGTTCCTGACACTATAGGCCTACCTGGGATAGGTACTGTTTGTTTGTGCACTTTTGGTAGTGCATAGAAGGTCGAGATACTAGGGAATTTTGGTAAAAGAAAAGTATATGTTTGTTCATCAATAATCTTTTCCATTTTAGCTTTTTCTAATATAGACTTTAGAAATAGTCTATATTCAAGATTAGGATTCTTCGCTAACACTTCATAGGTGACTCTATCATCCAAAATTCTATTACACATATTTATATACTCATCGTTGCTCAATATTATAAGATTGCCCCCTTTGTCTGCTTGCTTAATTTGAATATCCTTACATGACTTGAGTTCCTCAAGGGCTTGGTATTCCTTTTTTGTCAAATTGAAAGTTTTTTCCAGTTTTGTAAAATCTAAACTTTCTATATCATTTGTTACCTGCTGTAGGAATACCCAGATATTAGAGTATTCCTTTAAAAAGGGTGTAAAACAACTTTTATTCTTCCATATTTTTATTTTATCATGTGTTTTTCCTAGCTCAAAAGAGGCATTTTCTTCTAGCAAAGACATTAGAAGTTTAAAAGTTTCAATATCTTCTTTATTTATACCCAGCTTCATATGTTCTTTATCTTGTTTATTTTTAAAGAATTTTTGTAGGGCCAATTTTCGAGCAAAAAGGTTTATATCCTTGATATGAGTAAATTTGTCAGACCTTGATGTTGGAACAAAACTAAGGCCTTTTCTCAGTACTGATTCATGATCATTGTTTATAATAAAGTCTGATAAATTGATAATTTTCATATTCTGGTCTTTTATAGGACTCCTTATGTTGAGCTTTTTCTCAGTCCTTAGTTCTTTTTTTTCCCACACCTCCCTTCCCCTATTCAGTATCTATCTTAAAGAGTTAATTTCTCACCTTGAATATAAAAGGGGCTTAGTTTCTTTCACCTGTATCTCATTTTTAGTCTCTATGGATGAGATTTCATTGGAAACATTTACTTTTTATATATGAGATTTATATCTCTGTTTTTCACTTTATAGTTTGATATAAACATCTCTTTTAGAATTATTATTATTTTTTAACCTCTCACAACACATATTTCCAGGTCTTATCTAGACCACGTTAGTAACTAAAGAATCACTTTCACTTTCTCCTAACATATTATTCTCCCTTCCTTAATATTTTAATCATGTAATACAACTACTTGATTAATACATTCTTTTCAATATATACTGCTCCGCTTTGTGCAGGTGCACCGTTTCCACCCTTATCTATCTAGGACAATATACTCATTTCTCACTTGTGCCCTAATGAATAACATGGGCTGTTTATAACACACTCGCTCTCCTTATATATATAGCGTCATTAACACCTCCCATACTCTTATTTGCGCATCTACTATGTACTTGTATAATAACACAGCGCGACTAGCGCTTCCTGAATCTACTGCGTATGTCCAGATAATGCCAATTGGTTGCCGTAGTTACGGCAGCGTTTAAAAGAGGGCCAGACGGCTCTGCGAATTTTACCTTGACAAAGACGTCTGATGACGTCGAAACGCGTCTGCCTTTGATGACGTGGCATGCCTTGCAGCTAAGGGCACGCCGGCGTCCTTTCTACTAACAGTATTGTATTCCAGATATTTAGAGGATGTATGCTTACCCTCCCTGTCCGTTTCCAAATGTGTGAATGCTTTTGCTTCTATATGAGACAGACCTAGCAAACTTCAGATAGGACATAGAGTGGGAGATAACCCGCTGGATATCATTTACTTCTCAGTATTTCCGTTTTCCATATCACGCTGATCCCTGCAATGGGATATGAGCAAAATATAAGTGTATCCTTATAAGAGGAGTGTTATTGTGATGGCATTGTGTATATCTTATCCCTATTAGACACAGGATAGAGGAATTCCTATGATAAAATTGTGTCCTGTTTATAAGGCAGATGAATACGGAATGCTCAGACTTCTGGAAAATAACTGAGATTTATCTAAACAAGGTCTTATAGAAGCCAACAAGTACAGCATCTATTAGAGATATATATTATATTGCGCTACCTTAGAAATTCCACATTGTGAACCCTAGCAAACAAGGGTCAGCTTTGTAAGTCCACATTGTGAACCCTAGTAAATAAGGGTCATCTTTATGGAAATCATCTAGCAGCATTATATCTACTAACTCATATTGCATGCTAACTTCGTTTGCATGAATAAAGAAAGGATTAATTGAACTGGATAAGCCATTCACTATCCTCTTGAAGTACTGTTAGGTATGAACTTATTTACCCCTCTATTGAGAGTTTAAAGTATTAACAAATGGGTATAGTTTCACACATTAGATAGCCTATTTTAGCTTTTTTTCTCCAATCCGCGATTTATTAATACCTTATTGTTTTTAAAGTATATCGCCCTTGTTACATCTGACTAATAATAAAAAATCTATTTTTAATTATTGCATCCCAAATTTGTATATAAACTATATTTATATATCTAACATACTTGGTGCTGTTGTTATAGTGTCCTCTTATAGTCAATGTGCCCTTAAAGTACCTATGTCGGTTATTTAAGCTGTGTTTATCTATCTGGTACAATTCATATAATAGTTCTACATTGGAGGTTGTTCTAATATAGAAGTTTTATAGGGAAAAAAGCTCTTTAGCTACTTTCTCCCCACTTCCATTCCTCTGTTATGACTGTGGTGTTTCTTATAACCCCCATTTCCGGGTATCGCATTTCTATGACTTTAATTTGTCGTTTGTGATCTAATGATTTCCGATTCATTAAATGCGTTTGCCGCTTCACAGGATCCTACTATAGTACCAGGCTCTCCCATGTACTAGATTTAGGACACACATAAAGTGGTGACTGTAACCTCCTAAATTACGGAGCTATGCTGGAAGCGCTGCCTATACACAATGTTAGCGTCTAAGGTCAGACGCAACCCTGGCGCAAGTTTCGTCACGTAGGCGTGACTTTTTCAAAGGGAAGGGCGAAGGCCTCGACGGGGCCTCCTATTTATAGTACAGTAGTTGTTATGGTTACCCTTTCACTCTCACTAAGTGAGAGGGGAATATAAAGATATGGGATGACGGACATGACTTATTTTTTCTATCTGATAGGAATATGTGATATAAAATAAAAAATAAAAATGTATCATTTAGTGCAAAAGTTGACAGGTTCATTATTTGTAATTGGTTTTCTAGTTTCAATTTATTAGGGATTATCCCTAATGTGGAGGGCCTTGATATCGGTTTGGTCTTGTTTGTATACTTGTTGCTTTTCTCTTTCCTCTCTTTATGTATTGGGCCTTGTCTAAAAAAACTTTTTCCTGTCTATGTTCATGTTCCTGGGCTGACCTAGTTCTTAGCCCCCTTTGTATGAGATTGATGTTTCCCTCAGCTCCTGATCTTATAATAGGACCATCTATGTCTGAGGTTTCATATTCTGATGAATTTATATCAGATTATATTTTTGTTCTTTTCTTTATTTGGGTGTATTTATATACCCTATTATTATAATCATCTTGGTCCCTCATAATTTTTTTCTGATTCCTAGATTTTATTTCATTCTTAAATTTTTCCAAATTCTCAGTAAGCTTTTGACAATTTATTTCATAATCTGTTTTGTCTTTGAATGTTTCCGCTAGTTTTTAACTATTTTCTAGGGCCCTCATTCAATTGTAATTTGACCATTTGAATAGGGCTCTAAATAAGCACATAACATATATTTTTTAAGAAGTTTTTAGTTAGTAAGCATCTATCCAAAAGCAAGTTTTTCACTAACTAAAAACTTCTTTAAAAAAAAAATGCTATGTGCTTATTTAGAGCCTTATTCAATTGACCAAATCTCAATTGAATGAGGCCCTAGGTCAGCACTGAACGTTTCCATGTGTTTCTTTTCTGTTTGCACTATTAATTCCATTAAATCTAATGAACATTGTGATGAGATGTCTGTCCATTTCTTCAGAAAGTCTTCACTTATTAGACTAGTTGCTGGCATTATCTTTATTCTTAGACCTCTTGGTACTATTTTCTGTTTGATATAGTTTTCAAGACTTGTCAACTCCCATACTATTCTCACTTGTTTTTTTTTATTTTTGTTCACGTCTCTAAATGCAGATCTTATATTAGTATCCTCATCTTTCCTTTCTATTGTTGAAAGATTGAAGCTTTCTGCTGCTTCATCTTTGTAAACTTGCACATTTCCAGCTGTCTATATTTAGACTTGCCATCCTCCTTTTTCGATAAGGAAAAGAGTATAGAGAGGGATGAAGTAAGATTTCCTGAAAATTGAATGAATAAATACCCAAAGTTGTGGATTAAACCACTAATAATTAGATGTATTATCACTTGGAAATAAAGATTTTTTCTCTTGGTGCATAACACCTATTTCACATATATTCAATAAAGAACTAGAGAAAACAAAAATAATAACATTTTATTTATATTCTTAGGAGACAAAGTCGATTAAAAACTCTTTAAAATCAAGGGAATAGGAAATGATTCCTTAAAGTACCTATGTCGGTTATTTAAGCTGTGTTTATCTATCTGGTACAATTCATATAATAGTTCCACATTGGAGGTTGTTCTAATATAGAAGTTTTATAGGGAAAAAAGCTCTTTAGCCACTTTCTCCCCACTTCCATTCCTCTGTTATGACTGTGGCGTTTCTTATAACCCCCATTTCCGGGTATCGCATTTCTATAACTTTAATTTGTCGTTTGTGATCTAATTATTTCCGATTCATTAAATGCGTTTGCCGCTTTACAGGATCCTACTATAGTACCAGGCTCTCCCGTGTACTAGATTTAGGACACACAAAAAGGGTTGACTGTAACCTCCTAAATTACGGAGCTATGCTGGAAGCGCTGCCTATACACAATGTTAGCGTCTGAGGTCAGACGCCTCCCTGGCGCAAGTTTCGTCACGTAGGCGTGACTTTTTCAAAGGGAAGGGCGAAAGCCTCGACGGGGCCTCCTATTTATAGTACAGTAGTTGTTATGGTTACCCTTTCACTCTCACTAAGTGAGAGGGGAATATAAAGATATGGGATGACGGACATGACTTATTTTTTCTATCTGATAGGAATATGTGATATAAAATAACCGGTTCCAAACTCCATCTCGAATGTATATACCGCATATACTCGAGTATAAGCCGACCCGAGTATAAGCCGAGGCACCCATTTTACCACAAAATACTGGGTAAAATGAGTGACTCGAGTATAAGCCGAGGGTGGGAAATGTGCTGCCCCCTGTGTCCCTCTTGTGCCCTCTGTGTCCCCCTCTCTCTCCATGTCTCTTCTCCCCTCTCCCTTCCCTGTGTCTCTTCTCCCCTCTCCCTTCCCTGTGTCTCTTCCAACCTCTCCCTTCCCTGTGTTTCTTCCCCCTCACTTATCACCCTCCTCAACCCCACTCCTCAACCTCCCTCCTCATCCTTAACCTCCCTCCTCATCCTCAACCTCCCTCCTCATGCTCAACCTCCTTCCTCATCCTCAACCTCCCTCCTCATCCTCAACCTACCTCCTCAACCTCTCTCCTCATCCTCAATCTCTCTCCTCATCCTCAAAGCTCTCCTCATCCTCAACCTGCCTCCTCATCCTCCACCTCCCTCCTCATCCTCAACCCCCTCCTCAACCTCCCTCCTCATGCTCAACCTCCCATCCTCAACCCCCCCATCCTCAAACCCCTATCCTCATCCTCTCTCCGCAACCCCCCACCCTCATCCTTAACCCCCCTCCTCAACCCCCCTCCTCAACCCCTCCTCCTCATCCTTAACCTCCCTCCTCATCCTCAACCTCCCTCCTCAACCCCACCATCCTCAACCCCTTCCTCAACCTCCCTCCTCAACCCCCCCATCCTCAACCCCCTCCTCAAGCCCCCCATCCTCATCCTCCCTCCTCAACCCCCCCATCCTCATCCTCAACCCCCTCCTCAACCCCCCATCCTCATCCTCTCTCCTCAACCCCCATCTTCATCCTCTCTCCTCAACCCCCTCCTCAACCCCTCCTCCTCATCCTCAACCTCCCTCCTCAACCCCTCCATCCTCAACCCACTCCTCAAGCCCCCATCCTCATCCTACCTCCTCAACCCCCCATCCTCATCCTCAACCCCCTCCTCAACCCCCCAATCCTCATCCTCTTTCCTCAACCCCCCATCCTCAACCCCTCCTCCTCATCCTCAACCTCCCTCCTCAACCTCCCTCCTCAACCTCCCTCCTCAACCCCCCCCTCCTCAACCTCAACCTCCCTCCTCATGCTCAACCTCCTTCCTCATCCTCAACCTCCCTCCTCATCCTCAACCTACCTCCTCAACCTCTCTCCTCATCCTCAATCTCTCTCCTCATCCTCAAAGCTCTCCTCATCCTCAACCTGCCTCCTCATCCTCAACCTCCCTCCTCATCCTCAACCCCCTCCTCAACCTCCCTCCTCATGCTCAACCTCCCTCCTCAACCTCCCTCCTCAACCCCCCCATCCTCAACCCCCCTATCCTCAAACCCCCATCCTCATCCTCTCTCCTCAACCCCCCATCCTCATCCTTAACCCCCCTCCTCAACCCCTCCTCCTCATCCTCAACCTCCCTCCTCATCCTCAACCTCCCTCCTCAACCCCACCATCCTCAACCCCTTCCTCAACCCCCCCACCCTCAACCCCCTCCTCAAGCCCCCCATCCTCATCCTCCCTCCTCAACCCCCCATCCTCATCCTCAACCCCCTCCTCAACCCCCCATCCTCATCCTCTCTCCTCAACCCCCATCCTCATCCTCTCTCCTCAACACCCTCCTCAACCCCTCCTCCTCATCCTCAACCTCCCTCCTCAACCCCTCCATCCTCAACCCACTCCTCAAGCCCCCCATCCTCATCCTACCTTCTCAACCCCCCATCCTCATCCTCAACCCCCTCCTCAACCCCCCAATCCTCATCCTCTTTCCTCAACCCCCCATCCTCAACCCCTCCTCCTCATCCTCAACCTCCCTCCTCAACTTCCCTCCTCAACCTCCCTCCTCAACCCCCCCTCCTCAACCTTCCTCCTCAACCCCCCATCTTCAACCCCCTCCACAACCCCCCATCCTCATCCTCAACCTCCCTCCTCTACCTTAACCCCCCTCCTCAACCTCAACCCCCCTAAACCCAAACCGACCTCCTCAACCTCAACCCCCCTCAACCTCCCCCCTCAATCACCCTCAACCCCAACCCCCTTCCTCAACCCCCCTCCTCCACCTAAACCCCCCTAAATACCTCCTCCCTCTCCCCTCACTTACCTGCTTGTGCTCCTGCCTCCGCTCCTTGACCCAGCGCGCATGTGACGTCACATGCGTGCTGCGTCATTAGCATATACCGGGTGCCGGCACCCGGTATATGCTAATGACACGGCGCGCATGTGACGTCACATGCGCGCCGGCGCCGGGTCAAGGAGCTGAGGCCGGAGCACAAGCAGATAAGTAAGGGGAGAGGGGGGAGGTATTTAGGGGTGTTTAGGTGGAGGAGGGGGTTGAGGGGGGTTTAGGTTGAGGAGGGGGAGGGAAAGAGACACACGGGGGGGTAGAGAGACACACGGGGGGTTAGAGACACACGGGGGGGTTAGAGACACGCGGCGGGGTTAGAGAGACACGGGGGGGGGGTAGAGACACGGGGGGGTTAGAGAGACACGGGGGGAAGAGTGACTCGAGTATAAGCCGAGGGGGGCCTTTTTTGCCTTAAAAAAAGGTCTGAAAAACTCGGCTTATACTCGAGTATATACGGTATGTTGTTTATATTTCCCCCCCCCCCCCCCTCTTTTTACAGAGTATTATAAGATATAAATAGAGGGATTGTTACTATTATTGTGGACATCTTAAAGTATAATCTATTTATATTTATACACTGGATACACCTTTAGAAATATATATATGAATATATATATATATTAACTGTGATTTATGTGTTCAAAATAACAACAACATAATAGTGCTTATATTTATATACTTCAATAGTGCTATGTTTTAGTGAGAGCTTACTATTTTTTTGTTTTCATTTTTTAAAGTATATTTTTAATGCTAGATAAAGCCATTAAGTATATTTTAGATACTGTATGAAGCCATTATAGAGTTTTATAAGAATGCACTAAAGGAGAATCCCTCATTAAGTCCTTTTGGTGTTTGTGCCTGTAGTTCATGAATCCATTTTGATTCCTTTCTTAAGTAGTACAGTGTCCAGGTCCCCTTTTCTTGGGCCCAGACTGGCTCCATCTATTGCACAGAATTTCAAGACAGATGTGTCTTTTTTATGTTTTAATTTTACATGTCGTGCAATTGGTGTGTTGTATTCATTCATAATTAAGCAAATATGTTCTCCCATTCTACGTCTGAGTTCTCTGCTCATTTTTCCGACGTAGATCTTGGTACAAATACATTGTACTACATATATGACTCCCTTTGTTTTACAAGTATAGAAATCTTTTATAGGGTATTTCTTACCCGTTATTGGATGAATGAATTCTTTACTTGGTTTTATGAAATTGCAGTATTTGCATCGTCCACATTTGTAACACCCTGTTAGAGGTTTTAGTCATGTTTTTTCCTTTTGTTTATGTATTTGGAAATGGCTATGTACTAATAGGTCTTTCAAATTAGGGCTCCGTCTGTAGGTTATCGAAATGTATTGAGTAATCTTAGTCTTAAGATCTTCATCTGCTGTTAGTAAATCCTAGAACTTAGAGAAAATATCTTTGATTTCCTCTGAATTATGTCCATATGTGTGTATGCACCGTATTATCTCACTCTCCTCATTTGAGATTTTTTCTTCTTGTGTATCAGATTGTCCCTGATATGGTGCATATTTTATTTTTATATTTAATAAATCTGTTATTTTGGTATTTAGAGCATATTGGTATGCTCTTTTAAGACATTTGTTCGGGTACCCTCTATTTATAAATCGTTTCCTAAGTTTATCAGCCTCCAATTTAAAGGAGATGTCATCACTGAAAATTTCTACGGATACATAGATATTGGCCTTTCGGTATACCTCTTTTTTGTGGTCCATAATGTTGACTTGACCACTCTAGTAAGCTGTTAGATGATGTTTCTTTTCTGTATGTTGTGGTGCTAATGTTTCCCATTTGATCCTTTATTATTTTTAGGTCCAGAAAGGCCAATTCTGTTTGGTTCATTTCATATGTAAATTTTAGTCCTAGGGTGTTCGTGTTGAGAGTGTCTATGAAGAGGGAGAGTTCTCCTTTAGTTCCAGTCCAAAAGATGATAATATTATCTATAAACCGTCTCCACATTAATATGTTATCCATAATATAATTCATAGAATCTTCAAAAACACATCTCTCTTCCCACCACCCTAAGAAGAGATTTGCATAATTAGGGGCACATGATGTCCCCATTGCTGTGCCCTTAATTTGATGTATCCATTTATCAGTAAAGATGAAATAATTCTTGGTTAGTATGAATTCTAATAGGGTTAATAGGAATTCATTAAATTGTTCAACTTTAGTTCCTTTTGTTCTTAGAAAAAAAAACACAGCTTCAATACCCTGTGTATGGGGTATGGAACTATATAGGCCTTCTAAATCTATACTCACAAGCCATGTTTCAGCAGGTACTACTATGTCTTCTAGTTGTCTTAGTATATCTGTAGTATCCTTAATATATGAGGGAAGGCCTGTAACTAAATTTCTAAGATGATGGTCCAGGAATTTACTAATATTTTCAGACAGATTATTGTTCTCTGATACAATTGGTCTACCAGGCATCGGAAATACTTTTTTATGCACTTTTGGAAGTGCATAAAATGTGGGGATGGTTGGATTCTTTGGTAACAAATAGTCATATGTATTGTTGTTTATTACTCCTTCTATCAGAGCTTTATCACGTCTAGGTCAGCACTGAACGTTTCAATGAGTTTCTTTTCTGTTTGCACTATTAATTCCATTAAATCTAATGAACATTGTGATAAGATGTCTGTCCATTTCTTCAGAAAGTCTTCACTTATTAGACTAGTTGCTGGCATTATCTTTATTCTTAGACCTCTTGGTACTATTTTCTGTTTGATATAGTTTTCAAGACTTGTCAGCTCCCATACTATTCTCACTTGTTTTTTTAAATTTTTGTTCAGGTCTCTAAATTCAGATCTTATATTAGTATCCTCTTCTTTCCTTTCTATTGTTGTTAGATTGAAGCTTTCTGCTGCTTCATCATGTAAACTTGTAAATTTCCAGCTGTCTATATTGCGTCCGGTTGAGTCTCACTTGCGTCCGGTTGAGTCTGACGTCAGACGCTAACATTGTGTATTGGCAGCGCTTCCAGCACAGCTCCGTAATTTAGGAGGTTACAGTCACCCATTTTTTTGTGTCCTAAATCTAGTACATGGGAGAGCCTGGTACTATAGTAGGATCCTGTGAAGCGGCAAACGCATTTAATGAATCGGAAATCATTAGATCACAAACGACAAATTATGTCATATAAATGCAATACCCGGAAATGTGGGTTATAAGAAACGTCACAGTCATAACAGAGGAATGGAAGTGGGGAGAATGTAGCTAAAGAGCTTTTTCCCTATAAAACTTCTATATTAGAACAACCTCCAATGTGGAACTATTATATGAATTGTACCAGATAGATAATCACAGCTTAAATAACTGACATAGGTACTTTAATGGCACATTGACTATAAGAGGACACTATAACAACAGCACCAAGTATGTTAGATATATAAATAACCTAACTACAATGTAAAGTGCATATTTTCAATAAATTTAAGGTGTCAGGATTCCAGAATACAATATCTCTAATATTGATAAAGAGAGATATATGCATGGAAGTCTGGAAGCCAAGCCTAAAAAAAACTATAAGATAAGAGGAAATAAGTTCATCTGAATTGATCCCTCAAAGATTAATAATTTACTTATCTTAAGTGCTAAAAAAATAGGGGATTCACTATTAAATGTTTTTAAGGAATCATTTCCTATTCCCTTGATTTTAAAGAGTTTTTAATCGACGTTGTCTCCTAAGAATATCAATAAAATGTTATTATTTTTGTTTTCTCTAGTTCTTTATTGAATATATGTGAAATAGGTGTTATGCACCAAGAGAAAGAATCTTTATTTCCCAGTGCTAATACATCTACTAGATTTACTAGCCACTTACAGTTATCTGCGGGGAGACATTTTGTCACTGGCTAGTACATAAACTACTACAGAGATACTGTGTGCATGAGCTACAGGGGGTAGAACTTTGTAGGAACTATTTGGATGTTTGTTTTCAGTACATAAAAACAGAGCTTTTAAGCACTTGTTAATAAAAGGATGTTTAGATTTTATTTAGGAGAGACTGCAAAAGAGACCTGAACTGTGCCTGGAATATGACAGAGATGGAGGAAGCCAGGGAGAGCTTGAAAAGGCACTTTGGGGAGGAGTCCAGATATCTTACCTTGTGTTCCAAGATGGGGCACCTGGAGAAGGGTGATACATGTAACACTTTCACTTTTAGGATACTCCGCCCACTGCACACTTCCCTGTCTGGGCTACGTGACACCGGAGTGCTGAGAGAAGAGAAAGAGGAGGTCATGAAAGTTGAAACAGAGATATGGATTGATTTCTACTCTACTAAGAAGATGGAAAGTACCTCTACAGAGGGGTTCCTGCCATTGATTCCTCAGGTGCCCCCATCACATTGGAGGAGTTGCAATCTGCTGCCAGATCCTTTAAGGCTGATAAGACTTCTCAGAGTGATGTAAAATTCCAGGATCTCATTGGTCAAGACTTGCTTGAGCTGTACAAGGAGATGGTTAGTAGTTGGCAGAGCGCCTCCTTCACTGAGAGAAGTGATGTAGATGCTGATGCTCTTGCATAAGCAGAAGAGGGAGTGAGTTGACCTCAAGAACTGGCTGATTTAAAACAATAAATTATGGAAAATGCTATGGCCATTAAAGATGTAAACACTAAAACAATAGAACTTGAAATTAAATTTGACAAATTAGCAACTGATCATAATTCACTACTAATATATACAACACAATTAGAAGACAGAATAATGGATCGCAACACCAAAATTGACAATTTGGAAGATAGACCCATGAGAAGTAACATTAGGGTAACATTAGGAACATGGGAATTTCCGAACAGACCTCAAATAAGGACTTAAAGGCATAGTTATCCAACTTATTTGTTACCCTGGTTCCTACTATATCACAAGAAGAAATTAGAATGGAGGCCTTTCACAGAATTCTCAAAACCATTTTATCACTTACCAACTAAAGAAGCTATAATAAGCGAGCTATAAATTAAAAAAACTTTGAAGCACACTATGGAAATGTAAGAATCTTTACAGACTTGTCAGATGCTACGCTACTAAAACGCAGGGAGTTTGGGGCGATTACTCAAGCCTTGAGACAAGAAAACCTTATATTTAAATGGACTTTCCCTGTGGGCCTTCTAGTCTTAAAAGAATCCAAATGGCATAGAGCAAAATCATTAAAGGAAAGTGAAGACCTCCTAAGGAGCTGGAAAAATAAAACTAAACTTATGGGGATTGTAAAGCTAAAGGTGTAAAGTATCAAGTGCTTGCATAAGATATATGTTTAAATGTGGTAAATTAACTATTAATTTAGGCAAGGTTTACCATAAAGATAGATAGGCTCATTAGAACCTTAATCAGGTAGCATTTTAATAGCTTTACCTTGAAACAGAAATAAGAATTCAGATCCAAATATTAATTAGACAATTTTACAATCAATCTAAAGACTTAAAGGTGTGTAGTTAAGTATTTAAATTCACTGTATTTTTTAGATAAAGAGACTTATAATGACAAACTAGAATAAAGAATTAAGTAAATAATAATCAAGAAATAATTTTAAGTTTAAATTTTGCACTTTCTCTTTATTTTGGGTAAACGAAAAATAAAGAACAATAATAGTTTGTAAAGTTGAAGAAACACATATGTATAAATAAAGCACAAACGTACTTTATTGAGAATATATTTATTAAAAAAAAGCACAAACTCTCTTTATTAAAAACTTTAATAATGAGTAAAAAAAAGGAAATACACTTGGTAACAAATATATAGTTAGATTTAGAAGGAAAAAAGGAAGGAAAGAAAGAAGGAAAAAAGAAGGAAGGGAAAAAGGAAAGGAAAAAAGGGAAAGAAAAAAAAAGAAAAAAGGAAAATCTTAGTAATTTTGGATCAAGCATTTAATAAAAGGTAAAATGTCATATTTACTGAGTATTATAAAAAAAAAACTATACAACTTATCACAAGATCCAACTTTACAAAGAAACATCAGCTGATGAAATTCAAAGTTTCCTGAAAAAATATAAGTTACCAAAAATATCCGAGGCCGAATTAGAAGAGTCAAATAAGCCAATTACAGAGCCAGAAATAATAGAAGCCATAAAAAATCTAAAACTATACACAACACCTGGCCTAGATGAATATAGTAATCTATTTTATAAGACATTCTACCCAATTTTGAGTGTTTATCTAAAATAACTATTTAACGAATTTAAGGAAGAAGGGAAAATGGTGTGGTAGTTACAGGCTGATATCTTTAATGAATATTGATTTGAAGCTATACTCTACAATTTTAGTGGTCAGAATGGGTAACATAGTTGGCAATCTTATTTCAATTGACCAATCAGGTTTTATTCCTGGTAGGCAGGGTTCTGACAATGTCAGGAAGTTAATGGACTTAATAACTTTTTCCAAAAACTCGGGTACCCTATTCCTGTTTATAGAAGCTGAAAATGTGTTCGACGAGGTAGGGTGGGAGTACATGAAAATGACATTGAAGAAAATGGGCTTTGGCAAGTTTGGTACTCATGCTATAGGGGCACTTTACTCTTTCCCACCGGCCTCAGTTTCTGGAATTGGATTTCATTCACAGATTTTTAAGATATGCAATGGTACGAGGCAGGGATGTCCTCTTTCTCCTACCCTATTTGCTCTATTATTAGAACCATTGGCACAAGCTATAAGAAGCACTCCAGGAATAAGGGGGATAAGGGTGGGGGAGAGAGAACACAAAAAAACCTTGTTCGCCGACGATATTATTTTATCCCTTACACACCCAAATTAATCTTTAATACAAGTAATTAAACTGATTGCGGATTACGATCTTATTTCTAATTATAAATTGAACTCACAGAAATATTGACTATTAACATCTTGAAAAAAAAAAGAACTAGAAGCAAAATATACATTTACATGGGATTCTAATATATTAAAAACACTTGGGTATTGACTTTAATGAAGATATAAGGAAAATGGCCTCAATTAATACTAAAAAGGTTTTTGATAAATGGGAACAAACTATAGATGTGTGGAAGGATGTACGATTATCCTTTTCTAATAGACTTGCAAGTATTAAAATGGCTATTCTGCCTAGAATCAACTACGTTTTACGATGTATACCCATTAGCTTTTCATCACACTGGATTACTAGATTTCAAATCTTGATAGATAAATGTATCCATTCCAGCAAGCATATAAGACTGAAAAGAGTAATCATGGTGAGGTAATTTAGCAAAGGTGGTATAGCATATCCTTTACTCAAACTTTATCAGGGAGCTATACTGTTAAGGAATGTGTTGAAATGTTTGGAACCAGAAAAAACATTTGTGTTAGAACTATTCAAGTAAAAATATATTGACAGGGGCATATATAGTTAGAAACAACCTGAAAAATTGGAACCAAATTAATAAAAAATACCCTCTTATACCCGTTCCAAGTTTATTGACCCCTATTAGTACAATAATGAAAGTTTGCAATATACAGTTGAATAAAAATTGGTCTAGGAAAGGTATACATATTTTTAAGGATTTATATCTAGATGGTGATTTAGCATCTTTTAACCAGATGAGAAATACTTTTGAGATTTCTTCACAAGAATGGTTAATGTACGAACAGATAATACAAATAAAAAAACAAATATTTTTTTTTAACAAGAACATCAGGAATATGTTTAATGCAACTGAATTGGTTATTAAAAAAAAAGGAACATTCTCATATGATATCAAAATGTTTCAATATCATTCGATCAGATTTGGAAAATGAAAAGACAGCTAGTATGATTTTATGGGAGAATGAAATAAGAACAGTTATATCAGTAGAAAATTGGGAGAAAGCATTTAGAAATACAAATAAATTCATTGAAAACACTGTTCAAGGAGAAGTTTTTTAAAAATTTAAACAGATGGTATATGGTCCCACTTAAAATTGACCAATTTTCATATGTAGCTAAAGATAAACTATGTTGGAGAAAATGTGGTAGAAGTGGAAATTATCTTCATGTATGGGGTGACTGTCCCGTTATCAAGAAAAAAAATTGTACCAAAGGTTCATATTTTCTTGGAAGAACTTAAGAAAAAAGAAATGGCCTTTATTATTCATATGTGTACAATTGTCAAATTAGTTAGAATTACTAGATGGAAACAAGAAAACCCCCCTTGTTGGAGTAAAATAACCCATACAATAGAACATGTAAGAGAATTAGAGAAACAACATGAAAACAGTAAATTGATATGTCAAGAGAAATGTAAATGGGAGATTTGGGATTCCATCAAGTAAACAAGGTGTAATGAAATATATAATCTTTCTATCAAAATAGTGGGATTTTATTATGTTGGTCTGTACTTCCCTTTAAAGATAATATTTAAGAAATAGGGAATGTTTGGTGTGTTTGATGTATGCATGCGGGGTAAATGTGTTTAGGAAGGTAAATTATTTATGTATACATAAGATGTTGTAAAAAAGAACTGGAGGCCTATCTCTCTCCTAAATGTGGCCAGCAAGACCATTTCAAGGTATTAGTTAGTTAGTGAACGCTGTCATTGGGCACTTAATGCAACCATATCAGGACTATGGCATACAAGGTAAGTAAATCGCAGACAACCTTGTCCCCCTCAGATACACCCTGCATTACATCTAAGACTGTTGAGTCCTGGTCCGCTTAGATCAGTGGAAAGCCTTTAACCACATTTACCATCTCTTCATGGATAATGTACTGTGTAGGTTTTGTCTGAGGAAAGTGTTCTCTCACCTTCATGTACAGAGATATCACCAGCATGCTGCTGGTGAATGGCTGGAAGACTGACCTCTTTCCTGTGCTCTGTGGGGTCCGCCGGAACTGTTCTCTTTCACCTCTTCTCGTTGTTGCAACGGGCTCTTCACAACATTCATCAGGCAGAGATCAGAGGCATCACCGCACCAGGTCAAGGCTGATGAGAGGTAAAGTACTCGCTCTATATGAATGATGTCACCATCTTCTACTCATTTGATCAGTTAGAGAAAAGGCAAGTACAGGTGTGCAATAACTTTGGTAGAGCTTCAAGTGCAAACGTCAACTGTGTCAAGTCAGAGATGGCAGTGTTTGGACATTGGCACCTAACTTTCTCCGCACTAACTTTTCATATCAAGGCGGACCTTATCAAAATCCTGGGAGTCTAGTTTTGTGGAGATAGTGTGAACCCGAAAAGCTGGAAGGAGAGACTGTTGAGAGTGCAGCAGAAGATTGGGCTTTAGAGCCTCAGGGTCTTTTCCATGGTGGATACAATATTTGTTTGGCAGTACGTTGCCCAAGCCTGGCATCCATTGTCATCTGTTTGCCATGCCATTTCCAAATCAGTGTTTTACTGTATCTGGGTTCAAATATGGATAGAGTAAAGACACAGTTATGTGCAAGGTACAACAAAAAGGGGGAAGGTGAGTGCCCAATATCACTACAATGTTGAGGTCCTCCTTTGCAAGTAACTGTGTGCTCAGAACTCTAACATAAAGTGACCAGGGATATACAAGATGACAATGTATCATTTATTTTTGCTACCCCTCTGGACAAGCCTTAGTTGGCACAAGAAGGACAGCTCTTTCCTTTTCAATTGAAGACCCATTAAACCAGACCTGTTTACCCCAAAGGTATCTACAAACTTTTGCAACATAAGCACACCATGGAGTCAGATGATGGGCTTCCAGCCCAAACTGACGAACTTGTAAGGGACAATGTATCATCAAAGAAACTAACCAACAGGCACAAGGACACTGCATGGATGGCCATTCAAGGTAGTCTCCCTCTGAGAACGTTCATGTACGCAAGAGGCCTCAGTAGATACAAGTACTGCCGCAGGGGTTGCAACTCAGAAGAAACAGCTCTGCATGTGTTCTGGCAGTGGCCTTTTGCTCAGGCCTTAATGGACTGATGAACTTAAGGCCTGCATTCCAAGGAGGAATTTGTCCTATCACGTATTACTATTTGGACTGTTTCCGGTCACAGAAAGTGTTGGGGCCATTCAAGATACTTGGCACCTAATGTGCTGAGATGAGGATGCTCTTTGGTTTGCCAGAAACACCCTAACACCGCAAACTGGTTCTCGGGCTGCTAAGAGACTATTCCATTCCTGACATTACTAAATAGGAGAGTTAAAATGTTCCCTCCACCTGCTCCAAAATCAGCCCTTTGCCCCATCATCTTCACTATTCCTCTTCAGTCAGTCACCACACCATGCCTGCTCTTCCCTGCCCCCTTCCACTCCATTCCCCCAACCAGTAGTGTTTTTGTAGGTGCATTGTCTTTCGTAAAAGTTGAATTATGTGTGGTTCCATACTTTTAGCTGTAATGCATGATATTTATTCTACTAATAAAGGCTTGAATTTTATATTGAGCCATTTTTCTCACCGTAATGCACAGTATGTAGTTATTGTAAATTTGTACTTGCTCTTTTGTCATTCCATGATGCATTGTTGATTATATGAAAGATGAAGAATGCTTTGTTGAAATTTGCTGAAATATGCTGAAATTTATATATATATATATATATATATATATATATATATATATATATATATATATATAGTAATTTAGTAATTATTAATCCATATAAATATAGATTAATAATGAGTATTGCAATATAATTTGATACCTTTTGTACTGGACAAATGTCTTATTTATAATGACGAGCTTTCGAGAGTCTAAGCCTCCCTTTATCAAGTCTCAAGCAATACTACATGAGATGGAACCCTCAGTTTGAATAATAAAAGCAGATGCAGAGAGAGAGTGGAAACAGCATCTGACATCATCAGGTAAATTCAAATATGGGGAATAAACACAACATAGCAAAGGAAACATATATACACATATTATATACACATATACATTAATATATACATGAAAAAGCAGAGCACTGTAGTCCATAGTGATATCTTTCCTGTTGGACAAACACCTCACTAAGAGTTCTAAGTATTTTATTGTAGAAGAAGAAAAAAATCACATGAAATTCTGATAATGTGTTAGAAAGCCCAAATCTATATTAAGTCCTGTGTTTTTAGTGTTGAAGAATGTGATCATCTTTATTTCAAATGCTTTTCTCTCTTGGATGCTTTTAAATTTTCCTCTGAGTATTTTGACTTTTAAGTTTTGGATGGAGTGATCATTCTGGCTAAAATGGTGTCCTACTGGGCTACAATAACTGGCTTCATTATGTTTTCTTATTGAATAGCCTGTGTAAATTCATCCTTAAATGCATTTTTTGGCCGGTTTCTCCAATGTAACAGCCTGTGTCACATAAAGTACATTGTATCATATAAACCACATTTGACGATGTACATGTATATGATCCTTTGATGTTATAAGTCTTGTTGTTATGTGTGGCTGTATCATCATTACAAATGTGTTGGCATAATTTACAGGCACGTTTGTTACAAGGTTTAGTTCCATTTTTTGTATTCAGTTGTTCATTGGCCAATTTTCTGCTGACAAGTTTTTGTTTCAGGTTTGGTGGTTGTTTAAATGCAAGGATGGGAGGTTTTGGGAATATATTTTTTTAATTCAGTATCTTCAATTAGTAATGGTTGTAAATCTTTAATTATTTTCCAAATTTTCTCTAAAATTGGATGGTATGTGGTCACTAGAGGTATACGTGAAGTAGTTTCTTTTGTTTTGTAGTTTAATAGTTGTTCTCAGGGTATTTTGATGGCAGTTGATATGTTTGGGGTAATAATACGGGGTTTGTAACCCTTTTGTTTGAAAGATTCAGACAGAGTTTTTAAATTTTTATCACAGTCTCCAGTGTTTGAGCAAATCGGATGGTATCTAACAGCTTGAATATGGATGATGGCTTGTTTTTGTGGGAGGGATGGAAACTGGAGCTGTGTAGGTAATTACATCTGTCTGTAGGTTTCCTATATATAGATGAGTGGAGAGTGCCATTGGTGATGGATACAGTAGTGTCTAGAAAGTTTACATGTTCTGTGGAGAAATCCATTTTAAGTTTTATAGATGAATGGAAGGCGTTGAATGAATTATGAAAGTCTCTGAGTTTGCTTTCTCCTTCTGTCCATATGATGAACAGATCATCTATGTAACGGTAGTATTTGTATGGTTTGTAAATGGATACAGATAAGAATGTTTCTTCTAGATTGGCCATAAATAGATTTGCATATTGTGGAGCCATTTTGGTACCCATGGCAGTCCCCATCATCTGTAGGTAGGTATCTTGGTTAAAAGTAAAATAGTTGTGGGTAAGGATATATTCTATTAGTTTAACAATAATATCAGGGCCATATTTATTGTTTTGCTTGTTTGTTGAAAGAAACCTAAAGCATGCCTCAGTGCCATCTTTGTGTAGGATATTACTGTAAAGAGACTCTACGTCCATGGTAACAAGTAGTGTGTTAGCAGGTAGGTCTTTAATCTGACTGAGTTTGTTGAGAAAGTCAGTGGTGTCTTGTATATAGCTACTGGTGTTACTGACTAGTGGTTTAAGGATGTTTTCAACAAATCCAGATATCTGTTCAGTCAGTGTGTCCATACCTGTAACAATTGGTCTCAGTTGTAGGATTGTCGGGGATTAGTTGTTCTAATTCCTGATGTATATTTTTAGGGAATGTTTTGAGGAGTTTTTTAAGTTGAAGAGTATATAAAATAAATGTTTCAAATGTTAGTAATCCAACTAACTGTATTTTATTACTGCAAAAAAAGTATAGGAAGAAGCACTAGCCATGTAGTAATGCAGTTGTTTAAATTTTAGATTCAGAAACAAGAATACAAAGTAATCAGTTTTTTTTAATGGTCAAAAGAAGCTGTATTGATTTACACTGATGAGAGATAACATGCAGCCATTATGTGACATTCATACTTTTACAATGTTATTAAAATAGGAGGGCTTTAAACAGCAAGATATTTTTTAAATGTATCTTGGAGATACGTTATGTTCTCTAGAGATAGGTGATGTTACGTATATATTCATTCATTTTAGGAGCTTATCTCCAAATATTGGTATGTAATATATACTGAATAATGCAATTAAATGATTTTAATGTATATATATATATATATATATATATATATATATATATATATATATATATATATCACATATTATAATTGTCTAACTACGAGACGTCGTCACGCTCCGTTGCGCAGTGTGTACGACTTTGCGATGAGCGCCACAGGCGCTCATCGCCCGGCGAGCCTTGCGTAGCGAGGCGAGCCGTTAAACTGCTCTGTTGCGTAGTGCGTACGACTTAGCGATGAGCGCCGCAGGCGCTCAGCGCCCGGCGAGCCTCGCGTAGCGAGGCGAGCCGTTACTTCGTAGCACTTTGGCAATGAGCGCCGCAGGCACTCATTGCAGGCGAGCCTCGCATAGCGAGGCGAGCTGTTACTTCTTAGCACTTTGGCAATGAGCGCCGCAGGCGCTCATTGCAGGCGAGCCTCGCGTAGCGAGGCGAGCTGTTACTTCGTAGCACTTTGGCAATGAGCGCCGCAGGCGCTCATTGCAGGCGAGCCTCGCGTAGCGAGGCTCGCCGTAACTTCGTAGTACTTACAAAAAAAATACGAGCTGAAAAAAATTACGACATAAGCGGCGGAAACAAAACACTAAAAAAAACACTAAATACACACTAAAAAATAAAATAAAGGTCACTTACAGCATGGGGAAGCAGGCAGGACGTCTGGAAGTGAGTTGGAACTCCAATTTACAGCGATTTTGGCGAGTTACAAAGATCGAAAATCGGCTAAGCGAGAAAAATATGTCTGCCGAAAAAAATGAAAACGAGGCTATACTACTACGAACTGCGTAAAACACAGCCATAGACGTACGTGTTAGAAAAAATACGAGATAAAGGATGCGGATTAACCGCGCAATGAGTAAAAAGACAGTAGCGAGTACATTTTACGATCAGAAATTACAGATTTACGCATTAACCGGGATTTAACGACTTTGTCTCGCGCAACATCGGATTTCCCGCCTAAACCAACGCATTTGATGAAATATAAGTTGCAAATTACAAAAATATTAATTTTATTAAAAAAAAATTGTATTTATTTGAAGAAAAAAAAAAAGGGACTAATGTAGTGTCATGTTGTTTGGCAAACAAATTTAATGTTAAACCGTAGTACTTTAGCGGGCTTAGCGATGAGCGCCGCAGGCGATCATCGCCTGGCGAGCCTCCCGCAGCGGGGCGAGCCGTTAAACCGTAGTACTTTGGCAGTGAGCGACGCAGAAGAAATGACGGACGAACAAAACGAAAACCAGGCTACAGCACTATAACCACGCAAAACACGTACCGATAATCTGCGAAGACGCATAAAACACATTATCCGCCATTTTAGGATAATGCGGAACTACGCTAACGGTTTGGTCTCGCGCACGCACACCATTACACTGCACACATTCAGCACGCTTACACAGCACCTCCACACCATTAATGCTGCAGCAACATCAACTCAGATTGCCAGCTCTTCAACACAATGCATAAAAATATGTAAATTCATTTATTAATTTGAATTCTATATTTCAGTAGTACACAAAAAAAAACATTAGCTACCTTACAGTTCCATGTGTATATTAATAACTAAACAACTTTTAAAACATATACATCTGATTGCCGTCATTTTTTGACGGGCAATACGCTAGTATATATATATATATATATATATTGTGATCGTTTGCTCCTTTGAAGTATGACTAGCAAGTGGAGTATGGAGTTCTTGTCAGAAGTGAAGGAGTTAAAACTTCTGAAGAACTCCTAATTGGAGCAACTGCCCTTTAAAAGCCTGAAAGCAGACCTGGAGGGGGAGGTGTGGCCGGCTAGGCTCTGTGCACGTTGTGTGCTGCTGGCAAGAAGCAAGCCACAGAGAGTGGAGACTGATTCCTGTGTGGAATTGCAGTGGGCTTTGTGAACCCGGATTTACCAGGGAATGCGAGTACTGGACTACAGAAAGAAGTGTGTGCTGTCTTGAAGTCGTTGGACTAACAGAGCGGTCAGAGCACCTACACCGTCAGGAGGTGAAGCTACAAAAGCACCCAGTAAGTGAATGACAGACTGAGGAGGATTCCCAGGCAGAGTAGCCTAAAAGAGACAAGGTCTATGCTAGTGAGGAGTCTGGGAGTTGCAGCTTGCAAGAGAACATTGTCAGCTGGGTGGACTGCTATAAGAGAAGCTTGTGTGAAAGTTTGCTCACACAGATATCAAGGATTAGCTGCTGTTGGAGCAAAGCCAGCCCTGCATGCTAATTGTGGAACTCCTGGATTTAAAGGTACCATTGCAGAGTCTGATAACCCCAGGGAGAAGTCTGTGTCGTTAAACAGATTTGTAGCCTTCACCATAGGATGGTGCTAAGGGTCCCTGGAGGTTGGGGTATCTGGAGAGTAGGGCGGGCCAGAACCCCACCCTATGGTATGAAGTAAAGACGACGGTCTACCGAGTGAAGACTGCTAATAATAAGAGACTGTTTATTTGTTTCCTGGCCACAAGGTGGCACTATCACGAGTCAAAGGGACTATTTGTTTCCTAGCCACAAGCTGGTATTTTCAACAAGATAAGAGACTGTTGTTTCCTGGCCACTAGGTGGCACTCTCACCAGTCTCCCAAGCTTAAAAGACTGTTGACAAGCTGGCCACAAGGGGGGCAGTTCCCAAGTTAAAGGACTGTTTGTATATACCTGGCCACAAGGTGGCATTCTCCCACCCCGCAGAGACAAAGTTATTTATGTTTCGTTATTTTAAGCAGAGCTACTGCTTCAACTGTTAATTTCCGTTTTGCAAATAAACCAATTTGCTGCATTTGAAGTCGGTGTCAGCCCTTTATTTTAGAAACCAACGCTATACGCGGCCATCCTGATCACAATATATATATATATATGAACTATGAAACGTTGTTGCACTTTGCCTGGTGCGTACGACTTAGGCGACTTACCATTAACTTGCAGCACTTAGGCCTTGCATCACCCCCAGTCTCTCCTACCTCCATCCCCTCCTCCTCCCTCCCCCTCCCTTTCCCCCTCTCCATTTACCCACATCTCCCTCTACCCTCCCCTCCCCTCACTTATCTTCCTCAGCTGCTCTCCATAATGTTTTCCGGCTGTGTCGGGAGGCGGCATATGCTAAAGATGTGATGTCACATGCGCGTCACGTCATTAGCATATGCCGGGTCCCGACACAGCCGGAAGACGCCATGGAGAGCAGCAGGAGCAGCTGATGAAGGTAAGTGACGGGAGAGGGAGAGGTGGGGCTTGCATGCCCCATTGTCTCCTCCCTCCTTCCCCTCATCCTCCTTCCCCTTATTCTCCTCCTCCCTGTCTCCCCTCATCCTCCTCCTCCCTGCTTCCCCTCATCCTCCTTCTCCCTTCTTCGTCTCATCCTCCCCATCCCTGCCTCTCCTCATTCTCCTTCTCTCTGCCTCCCCTCATCCTCCGTCTCCCTGCATCCTCTCATCCTCCTTCTCTTTGCTTCCTCTCATCCTCCTCCTCCCTGCATCCCCTTATCCTCCTCCTCCCTGCTTCCCCTCATCCTCCTCCATGCTACCCCTCATCCTCCTCCTACCGGCCACCCCTCATCCTCCTTTATCAGTTGTTGCTCTCCATCGCGTCTTCTGTGTCGGGACTTATGCTAATGACGCAACATCACATGCGCGTCACGTCATTAGCATATGCCAGGTCCCGACACAGCCGGAAGATGCTTTGGAGAGGAGCAGGAGCAGCTGATGAATGTAAGTGAGGAGACAGGGAAAGAGGGGAAATTGCAGAAGAGGAAAGGGAGGAGGAGGAGGATGAAGGGGGGAAGAGACACAGGGGAGGGGAAAGAGACAGAGGGGAGGGGGGAAGTGCCATTAACGCGCAGCACTAAGGCCTTGCATAACCCCCAGTCTCTCCTGCCTCCTTCCACTCATCCTCCCTCCTCCTCCCTTTCCCCCTTTCCAATTACCCCCCTCTCCCTCTACCCTTCTCTCCCTCTCCCCTCACTTGCCTTCATCTGTTCCTCTCCATCGCGTCGTCTGTGTCGGGACCCGGCATATGCTAATGACGTGACTTCACATACATGTCAAGTCATTAGCATATGCCAGGTCCCGACACAGCCAGAAGACGCAATGGAGAGCAGCAGGAGCAGCTGATGAAGGTAAGTGAGGGGAAAGGGAGAGGGGGGCTCCCTGCTTCCCTCATCCTCCTCTTCCCTGCCTCCCCTCATCCTCCTCCTCCCTGCCTCCCCTCATCCTTCTCCTCCCTGTTTCCCTCATCATCCTCCTCCTCCTCCCTGCTTCCCCCATCCTCCTTCTCCTTCCCCTCATCCTCCTTCTCCTTCCCCTCCTCCTCCTCCTCCCTGCTTCCGATCATCCTCCTCCTCCCTGCTTCCCCCATCCTCCTCCTCCCTGCTTCCCCTTATCCTCCTCCTCCTTCCCCTCATCCTCTCTGCCTCCCCTCGGCTTCCTCCTTCCTGCTTACCGTCATGCTCCTCCTCTTTGCTTCCTGTCATTCTCCTCCTATCCTGCTCCCCCTCATCCTCCTCCTCCCTGCTTCCCCTCATCCTCCTCCTCCCTGCTTCCCCTCATCCTCCTCCTCCCTGCCTCCCCCCATCTTCCTCCTCCCTGCTTCCCCTCATCCTCCTTGTCCATGCTTCCATTTACCTCCTTCTTCCCGCTTCCCCTCATCCTCCTCCTCCGTGCATCCACTCATCCTCCTCCTCCCTGCCTCACCTCATCCTCCTCCTCACTCCCTCCCCTCCTCCTCCTCCTCCCTGCTTCTCCTTATCCTCCTCCTCACTGCCTCACCCTGATTCTCCTCCTCCTTCCCTCCCCTCATTCACCTCCTCCTTCCTTTCGCCCTCTCCAATTACCCCTCCTCCACTCACTTACCTTCATCAGCTGCTGCTCTCCATCGCGTCTTCTGTTTTGGAACCTGGAATTTGCTAATGACGTGATGTCACATGCACGTCACGTCATTAGCATATCTCGGGTCCCGACACAGCCAGAAGACGCTCTGGAGAGGAGCAGCTGATGAAGGTAAGTGAGGGGACAGGGAGGGGGATGGTAATTTGCGGGGGGGAAAGGGAGGAGAAGGGAGGGGTAGGAGGGAGGAGGATGAGGGCGGAGGAGGATGAAAGCGGGGAAGAGGCACAGGGGAGGGGAAAGTGACAGAGGGAGGGGGGGAAGAGTCACAGGGGAAACACAGGGGAGGGGGAAGAGACACAGGGGATGGAGAGGGGGGGGCGGAGGAGACACAGGGGAGGGAGAGGAGGGGGGAAAGGAGGCACAGGGGAGAGAGATGATGGGGAAAGAGGCACAGGGGAGGGAGAGGAGGGGGAAAGGAGGCACAGGCAAGGGAGGGGAGTGGGAAAGGAGACACAAGGGAGGGAGAGGAGGGGGAAAAGGAGACACAAGGGAGGAAGTAGACAGGGGGAGAGGCTCGCGTTGAGCACCGATGGTGCTCACATTGGGTGGCAAACAGCATTGCCAGCATTACAATTTTATTGCCTCCATTTTTGACAGGCAAATCGCTAGTAAATATATATTTGTGAAGATCTATTTTCCCTTAACTAATATACTTTCAGGTTTTTAAAACAGTTGTATAAAATAAGCCATCCAGTTTTCACATTATGTAGCCAATTGACTGATGAATTAGGAACAGTTCCATTTGTGATCCTGCAGTGACATCTTGTGGCCATTTACATGTATTACTTTTACTTTGTGTATGTGTTCCCGATCTTTCTCTCTTTAGGTGCCTCCCATAGATCCACCCCAAAGGCCGACAAGCCAAGCATATGGTTTTCCATGCCTCCTAATTGGCTCTTTATGGGCCAATCAGCTGCATAACCACGGAGGCACATCTGTTACTGATAAGTTCTAATCTGCATATGTTCAGAACACAAACATGTAAATTCTTAATGCTAAAATTGTAACATACACTGCCTGTATCAGAAACATGCTCTTCTTGGGACACATAGACAATAGTGTGTTTCATTTAGGGGGAAGACTACTAAGCTAAAATCACTTTGATGCCCTGTATCTCTACTCCTCCCTTGGGAGAAGGGATTGAATACTGGGTTGGACTACTTGGTAGGATTGGTTTCCTTGGCCTTTTCAAGCCCACTAAGGAAGCAGATGATACCGGTTAGCTGATCCAGTGACCCTGGGCTCCTGAGCTGATGATCCTCATCTGACCACCGGGCACCAAGAGGCCCAATCCTTCTAAGAAAATAGCCTGAGAGGTGGATTCCTGTAGCCAAAGGTTGGAATTTCTGGAGCTAAATAGGGCCCCTCCCTGGAATCTTCACACTATTATTTTTGTATATATGTATATATAATGTATATATGCAGAGTCGTGTCACATTATTATGACCACTGCCTACTTTTGATATCAGCAGGTCATAGCCAATCAAATACGGCATTCAGGAGGGCCCATTGGACTTTTGGGGACTGTTGGACTAGTGTTGAGGGTCTGGATTAACATGGACTGGTATTGCCCTGTTGGCATTAGGTGTTTAATATGGCCTACAATATCATGGGAAATGTTTGCTGTCTCCAGAAGGAACATTTACATTAGGACCCAACCATGCAGCTTTCCTGGCAAGAGGAAGCCAGATAAATGACACTAATGTGCTAATTACCCCTTACATGGCTAGAGGCAGGAAGGAATATGGCAAATGGCCATTCTCCCATAGACTTACAGTCTCCTCACCACAGGAGGCAGTTAATAGCATGCCTGCCTCACTAGTGACATAATTGACAGGCAGGCCACATGTCTGGGAGCAGGAATCATGCAGATTGGATAAAGGGGACTATCAGTAAGGGGTGACTAAAATTTATAAAAATGTTGGCTGAATGAAATATAAAGATGTTCTCAGTTTAAACAGGCAATGTAAATGCTTTATTCTGAGGGAATAGTATTTCTAAACATTGGAAGTATTGCAACAGACTCTGCCTAAAATTCTCCCTCTTATTACTGGGGGTAGTATTGCTGCTGACCTGTTTTCCTGCACTTCCTGGGTACTGGTGGAGGTTATATGCTGTGCTGAGTTCATGCCTGCTAAACAGCAATATTCCAAAGAACCCTATGACCTACGGGTTGAGAGTGATCTAGAATCTTTCTGAGCCCAACATAAGCCATTGCATCATAACAATATCAACCATCATTGTCATGGGTAAAACATGCGATTTATCCAACATTGAAAAGGGGATGGTCATTGGCTTTTGGGTCATGGGTGGCAGTATTTTTGAAACAGCGCAGTATGTGAACTGTTTGCTTGCTGCTGGACCATGTACCATGACTGGACAAAAAGCACCATTGCGAATGAACTGCGTCAAAACCACGGAGTATCAGGTGTCATTGATGTCAGAGATGAAGATCAGTTGCAAAGGTGTGTATGGGGCCAACCGACACTCTAGAGGTTTAGCAACACAACCTCCAAATGAACCAGGGGGCTAACAGACGTGTGTCTAAAATAACAGTACAGTCAACCCTGTCGCTTATGGGGCTCCAAAGCAAATGGCTGGCACTGTACCAAGGCTGATGAGGGTTCATCATCAGAAATGGCTTCAATTTGCACAACAGTACCGGAATTGAACCTCTTCTGATTGGTAAAAGGGATGCCTCTCTGATGAGTTGAACCCAATTATGCACACTTCAGCAGAGTCATGCATGACTCCAGATACCCTTGCCAAACTTCCAGCATTTTATTGACTCAATACCATGCCATATAGCTGCTGTCTGTGCTGCACATGGGTATTCAGGATATTAGATGGAGGTCATAATAATGTGAATATATAACAAATAATAAAAACAATTTACAAGGAAAAAGAAAAGAGGTACACCAAAGAAAAACAACTTCCAGCTAACAGAACTCAGAGGAGGAGGAGCTCCCCACTGCAAATAGTGGTTCCCGCGTTTGCTCCTGCATAAAGAATGCATTGGAGCATTCTGATTGGCTGAAATATTTGTCAATCAGATTTCAGCCACTTATAATGGTATACAGGGTGTTAATTGTTGAGCCTCTGCAGTGGTCCTGTTTGTGACCCCGCCACATTGGGGTGTTCATTTTAGGTGTCACAGGGGGTATTTATGATACACCCTGTGACAGGGTTAACAATTTAGATGCCACATGTCGTTTAAAGGCCAGCAGCAGGGGTTAATTTGTAGCCTGCGCCATTTAAGGACTCGAACTGAGGGTGGATTTTTATGGGGACTCCCTATGGGGACTCCCTGGACATGGGGTAAGGGTTAATAGGTTCCAGGGAGTGCCAATTGGGACACCCTGGCTTTTAGGGGGTTAATAGGTGGCACAGGGTCCTGATTGGGACCCCCTGCAGCATGCGGGGTTCTTTGTATATGCAAGGGGGTTCTTAAAGCATCCCCTTTCAGAGGTTAACTTTAATTTCCATGGGGTCTGTACAGACCCCATGGTTATGAAGATGGGGTCATCAGGCAATCAGGAGGTTTAGGGGATGCCTGGGTATGACTTCCAGCAGGGATTTAAATGAAAGAACCCCCGGGGCATGACGGTAGGGCTCTCTATTGGCTACTAGAGGTGATTCTCATCCGTAAAGCTTGGTTTGGGAGCCTCCCACGCTGAAAGCTCTTGCTGAGCAGGCCAGGATTTATGGATGAGAGCTGAGTGCTTTAATCTAGTGTAGTTAATGTTTAGCATAACATTGTAACTTAGGGAAGAAAAGCTCCTGTAGACTTTTTGCTGCATTTCTCTAAGTTAAAGCAACTGATTTACTTGGGGCGCTAAGTCACAATGACCCCTTTCTACCGGAGAAAAAACTGTAAATTGTTAAGCCTATCCCTGCACTTATGGCACTTCATGTGATATGTTCAGCAAAAGCAATAATTTGTTTAGTTTCTATATATGATAAAATCTAGATAGTGATTACTGTTCATAAACTTTTTAAAATCATTGTGTTGATTATAATCTCACTACAGAAACAGATCATGCATAAATAGGTGCCATGTCACCAGGCTCACCACCTTCTCAGCCTGGACTAGATGTACTTGTCCTCCCAATTCTTCTCAAAAGAGATCAGCACAGCTGGATTGTAACTTTGTGACAGTATTGGTTTCTTAAGCATAACATTTGTATTCATGTAAAAAAGCAGTTAAGCAGGGACAGCATCCTTTCTCTTTTAAATAATTTTTGAGATAAATGTAGTCAGTAAATTTGACTCATAATATTATATATAGTACATATATGTCAAATGTCACTAATAAGTAGTTTGATTGCCATTTAACTTTACTTAAATGTTCTGATTACTTGAATGAAATATTTTAAATATAAAAAGGACTTTATGGCCAATGTTTTGTATTGGAGTGGGTAACGTATATACTCAAGTATAAGCCGACTTTTTCCAGCACATTTTCTATGTGGAAAAAGCCCCCCCTCGGCTTATACTCGAGTGAGGGTAATCTCAGCACACCATTCTTCTTCCTTCCTCCTCCCCATCGTCCTCTTCCCCATACTCCTTCTTCCCCCTTCCTCCTTCCCCCTTCCTCCTTCCTCATTCCCCTTCCTCCTTTCCCCCTTTCACCTCTTCTGTGAAGCCTCCGATCAGCTCCTGGAACCGGCATATGCTAATGATGTGACTTCACTAGCTTGTCACGTCATTAGCAAATGCCGGTTCCAGAGAAAGGCATAAGTCATGCTGCGGGGCTCCGATCAGGTGAGGGGGGGAGGAGGGAGGATAAGGAGGGAAGAGGAGGGAGAAAGATGAGGGTGGGAAGAGGAGGATGAGGGGGGAGAGGAGGATGAGGGGGGGAAGAGGAGGGGAAGAGGAGGGTGAGGGGAGGAGGGAGAGAGGGGGAGGAGGGGGAGTGGGAAAGAGGAGGAAGAGGAGGGTGAGAGGGGAAGGGGGGAAGAGGAGGATGATGAGGGAAGGGGGGAAGAGGAGGATGATGGGGAAGCGGGGAAGACAGGAATGAGGGGGAAAAGGGGTTGAGGGGGAAGAAGAGGATGAGGGGGGTAGAGGAGGATGAGGGTGGGTAAGGAGGAAGATGAGGGGGGAGGAGGATAAGGGGGAAAGGAGGAGGATGAGGGGGGAGGAGGATGAGGGGGGCTTAGGGCTCATAATATATGTTTTTGTTGACTGTATTTTCCACTTACACAGCTAGTTTACTGTTTTTCTTTGAAATAAATATTCAAAAACATTTAACCTACTGATGCCTCAATGAATGTCATTTTTTGGTATCTATTTTTATTTTTGAAATTTATTAGTAGCTGCTGCATTTCCCACCCTAGGCTTATACTCAAGTCAATAAGTTTCCCAGTTTTTTGTGGTAAAATTAGGTCCCTTGGCTTATATTTGGGTCGGCTTATACTCAAGTATATACGTTAATTACTCTTCTTAAGGCTTAATATATCCTCTTCCTATAATTCCTTGAAAAAAATCCTGTCATGAGATATTCCCTCCCCTGGACTCCTGACCTCATCTCATGATACAATGATAACTTATAAATAAGTATAACGTAATTAGTGGCTGCATTGGAAAGTCATATACACAGTAAATAAGATGTAAAATAAGAACTTGAGAAGCCTCCACAGAAGACCAAAACAGGCAAATTCTGCTTGCCTACTTCAAAGAGTCACCATAAGTAACATTCAGGATTTTTTTTTCATGACCTTTTGCCAACTGATTGTCTCCTTAGACTATTTCTTGTCTTAATACGCTGTTTCCACTGGGAATGATTGTTTTACCTGGGTTTCTGCCCATATGCTTGTAACCTTGTGCCTGCCCAAATCTAAACCTTTGACCTTGTTTTGACACAACCTGTTCACCTCCTAACTTGAACTAGAATTTAGATCTGACAATACTTGAACTCATTCAGTTACTGGAAACTGTTCTTTCTACCTCAGCATCAATCTATCATCTTCACTCTTTATTCTTTCAGGCTTCTGGTCATGGTGTTGTCATCAGTCATAACCTCATACCTTAGCTCAAGTGATTTATATCCTGCACAGTAACAAAACTACATCAAAGGTCTAAACAAGACCATAGTTCATTTGCATAATAAGTACATTCTGCATCCTATGTTGATGCAATTACCCCATATCCTCTGTGTTCCTGCCATGTTGGGGCCTCATTCAATTGCGATTTGGCCAATTGAATAGGGCTCTAAATAAGCACATAGCATATATTTTTAAAGAAGTTTATAGTTAGTGAAAATCTTGCTTTTGGATAGTTGCTTACTAACTAAAAACTTCTTTAAAATAAATATGTTATGTGCTTATTTAGGGCCCTATTTAATTGGCCAAATTGCAATTGAATAAGGGCCTTGGTATGGACAAGTAAAGAGCCCATAACATGCACTTAAAGTGAGAAACATATTGACAACTTCATACAACTTTAAAAATGTCTACACTTTTCTCTATGGATTATTATTTATAAGAAAGCTAAATAAAAATACAAAACTTCAGAAAAATTCTACTTTATCCAGAAATGTTGCAAACTGCTTCTAGCTGGGATGCTGTGAAATAGTTACATGTCACATGTCAATAGAAATATAACTGTTTTCTACTTAGCAATGACAGGATTTGAAATGTCCTTGCTCACAGATGACCACCTATTGTATAAAGGCACCACATATAATAGACTTCTCTATAGGTTGCCAACACCTCATAGCTTAGAAAAAAAGAAAAACCTTCACAAGCCTAAGTATAATCATTATTCAAAACCAGAAATGGCTGTTTTATTACGCTAATAAGTATGTATGTTGGGTTTCTATGTCAGTTGTTCAAAATGCATGATTCATAAGCAGAAACCTGGTGTACACAGAGACCTCAGTAAGCTTAGAAGAAAAAATAATCAGAAACAATTCTGCATTATGCGTGGTGCTAGTGAGATGCAAATCACTGTGTCTGTGGCAGAAAAAGACAAATTTGTAATAGACGCAGAGACATTTTGTGTTTCCAAAACACATAAGAAGAAAAAATAACATGAAGCTCGGGCCATGCCATGACTTAAGGGGTTAAAGACGGTTTCATAGTGACCTTGCAAATCTGTACTGTACAACATATCCAAATATGCTCAGGGCAACTGCTAGGTACTTTCAGCCAATTTTGCAGTATGACCCCGCAGCTATCTGTAAATAATCCCCTAGTCTCTTAGAAATAAATCTTGCTGAAATACTGAGGAACATATTGAACCCTCTGGAATAGATTAGAATTTGGCTTCTTGTACAGCAGCATGTAAATCAGACATTCTGTGGGTGACCATGCACTTGCTGTTTAATTTATGGATGTGTGTGAAATGTTTTAGCACATTGATCATGCTTCTGTGATTTAGAAGGACTCCTAGTTACTAGTCATGAATACTTGATCTTCCCACTCCAGGTAACTGTTACTTATAATAGGGCAGAATCAGAGCACAAACAATAACACCGCCATCAAATTCAATCCAGTTATGTCTATAAGACATACACAGCTACTGATATATTTCAAAATATGCTCCATTCCTCTATGTATGCCTGCTATATTTCTTTTTCGGCTTTGTTTTTTATAGACTTGCTAGTATATTGCAAAACAATAAATGCAGCCAGAATTTTTTTTTATATCCTTTACTATAGTTACACAAGAAAATAGGAAAGGAATATTTTGGACTATTGCACTCCAATTCTATGAGCTGCCATAGAAGCACCACTAGTAAATTAAGACAATATATTTATTCTGTAAATTGTATATTCTGAAACACAGTGATACACAGTGAGGATGCATTTAAAAAGAAGATCAGAAACCTCTGACTATTATTAACTGCCCATTCTCTATATCTTCCTAAAAGTTTATTCTTAAAGAACCTTTGTAATGTGGGGACATATCATGCCTCTAACAAACTGATTACATTAACAGCAATGTAAATAATAATTTTATGAGAAAAATCTTAATTTTACAATATTCTGTTTCTGTCTCATGGCTTCCATGGTGCACCTTGAGAGCTCTGGTTTTAGCCTAGAGCCTGAGAACATCTGATTTTATGAATCAGTGGGAAAAAGGTTTTGCGGCTAATTGTGTGAGTGAGTTAAGCTTCAGCATTTCACACTCATTCTCCTGCACTTTACAGACATGTTGTTGTTCCCACACTACTAGCATACAACACATTATAAGTGTTAAACAGTACATTAAAAAGCCATTAAGTAGTACACCTAAGTGTTCCATCAATATCCTCAAGATGTTGAGAGACACAAGCTGCCATGGACCCAGATATGCCTAGGTTATGTTTTGGTTCTTAATAGCAAAAGCACTCAGACCTCGATCATCTATTCGTCTCAGGCACACAGCAAGGGACCAGCAAAATATTACCAAAAGAGCAATAGTCACCATTCCCAGTAATAAAAAGCTATAACACTTGTTTAAAACATGCTGTTGAGAAACAGTCTGTTAGTACATCTCTTAACAATAGAAACATTGAGCCTCATTCAATTCGGAGGCCGCAACTCGATCGGAGTAGGACATATGTCTGCGAGCCTGCATCGGCTACAATTTATGGTGCTCTTCAATTGGCCAGGCTCACAAGTCCCGGCCCGATAGCGGACATCGCAAACCGTGCTATCGAAAGTAGCATTTGCGGGCTTGAACATGATTGCTGACGCAAGGCTGTAACTCGCGGTTAGAAACAGCCAATGTAATGTAGGTTCGATCGTGACTTGTGGTTCAAGCCCATATGACTTTGAAATCCAAACTCCATTTTTCATTGAAGTCCTATGGGCTTAAACCATGAGTCAGACCCAGATTCCATTGGTTGTGTCTAACCACGAGTTAGGCCTTGCGTCAGCGATCATGTTCAAGCCCACAAACGCTACTTTCGATAGCATGGTTTGCGATGTGCGATATCGAGCCGGGACTTGTGAGGCTTGAATTATGAGTTATGATCGGACCCACATTCCAGATGTAATGCAATATTGATAAAGCCGTAAATATGATATTCTATTACATGCGAGTTCCATTATATGTACTAACACATTGATTGCCGGGATCGATAAAACAATGGAAATTGAACATGAAATCAAGTATTTTTTTGGGCCTTTTTGTGAGCTTGAGAATGTTGTGCTATTAATTCTAAGACCTAACATCACTTTCCATTTTAATAAAAGTACAGCAGAGTGTTTATATATGCATTTACAGTGCTCCGGGCATGTCAGTAAGCCCTTTGCGAGACCTCCTTGGTACCAGTAACTTGTGGTTCGACTTTTGCCATTTGCGGTTTCGACGGAGTGGTTAGCGAGGTGAAATCGTAGCAATTGAATAATGATCCGTGATTTTAGCGTTCGCAACTCTTGCGGCCGTGAAAGATCAAAGGCTTGGAGGGATATTACCTTGCGATTTTCCAAATCACAATGGATCGCAATGAATCACAGCCAGGATCCCGTAACTCGATCGGAGCCCGCAAAATAACACCAATTGAATATCAAAGTAACTTAAAGGACCCATTTCCGAGCCCGGACCTCCCGAAAACATAAATTGAATGAGGCTCATTGTATGCATGAATTGTGGGGGAAGACCTTTGAAGGGACTGTTTGGAAGGTTTGAGTAAGTACAAATAGAGATTTTATGCCCTTGTTAATAACATTAAGCCCGATTCAATTGCAAGCCTGTATCTCGCAGGATACAGGCTGTATGTCTGCGGGCGTGCTGCAGGCTCCCGTTTGTCTCCAATTCCAGTGCTATTCAATTGAATAAGCCCGCAAGTTATGGGCTGAACGATGAAGTTGTAAACCATGCACTCGTGCGTAGCAGTTCAGGGCCGTAACCTCCCATTTTAAAACAGCCAATAGAAATGAGGCCGCCATCATTACAACAGTAAAACATGGAGGTTACATGTCAGTCAAATAGGTTCGGGGATCCGATATGCAATAAGACATGCAAATCCTCAAAATACAAAATAATGAAAATAAATGCTAATACTGTTCTAGTCCATATGGATGTCCTGATATGTATTAAATAATTGATTCCTAAGATCGATATAACCCCAAAATGAAACATAAAATAAAATTATTTTTGATTGCTGTTTTGCAAGCTTGAGACTGTTGTCATCACTTTCCCCGTCATTTACAATGCAGTATTGATATTTTATTTGCATTTACAATGCTGCGGACAGGGGATAAACCCCTTTGCGGGTCCTCTCTAGTACTCGTAGCATTTTCTCCTAAATTTGCCATTTACAGGTGTGAAAACTTTTGCTGGCTTGGGGAAATTGTAGCAATTGAATAGCGGTTTGCGATTTTTGAGATTTGTAACTCTTGCGGACGGGAAAGGTCAAAGGCATTGGGAGGCTGTAGTTTAACAACCGCAAGGTTTTCAATGCTGTAACCCATAAACCGTTTGTAACCCGCAAAAAGACTCCAATTGAATAGCAAATTAACTTACGGCATCACTTACGGGCTCCAGTAACTTACAATTGCTCAACTGAATCTTGCTCATTGTGTTTAGATATGCAAATACTTTGGTAGTTTATTTTATTATTAAAAACAGAGAAACTTCAATATGCCTTTAATCAATATATTCCAAGGCCTGCCATTAATCCTCTATTAAGGATAATCACAGAGTCATTTGGGGTTAAGAGTCTCTTGGCGGCTCCCCTTTAAAGGTTGTTGTGGTTCCCCTTTGATATTGTAGAAAATAAATGACTTCCTCTATCAATTATTTGGAACTCGCTCTCCCACTGATTACTGTTTTTTAGCAGTGATTCCACATATTTTACAGAAGCTAGGTATAGTGATGCATAGTTGCATAGCAGTTGGCTGTTACCATCCAGTTTTTCAAGGACCAGTGCTCCAACCCCCAAAACACAGTATTTTTTTTAAATAATGTGTGTAATGAAGCTCTATTAAGAAGGGGATAAGAAAATAGCTTCCAAAGCAGGAATGGCTTCTAATGAACACTTTCTCCTTATGGAGATATGCTGAAAGACAGATGGATCTTTGAAAATAATGTGGAAAAACTTTATAAGTTGCTGAGTCTAATAGTTAGAGCTCTACCTGTGTCTTTCTTCAGCTTCAGATTGTAATGCCAACATTTTGTGTCAGCTCTGCAGAGTTAGGTAATAATAGGTGTTTCCGACTGAGTGAATGTTTATCACTATTTGCATTGAAAAGTCCATTACAGTTTATATCTGTTCTTTGCTTACCCTGTGAAGTCGATAAACTTATAAAAAAAAAAAAAAACACATGGAGTAATCACATGATGTGATAAATTAAATAGCAATAAATGAAGTGCTAAATTACATAATATTTTTCCAGTGCCTCTGAGGATGACTCGTTATATACAGAGCATCTTCACTGAACCACCAGATAACATGCGAAATGAAGCACCAAGGTTCCTGCTGGATGATCATTACAGTGTTTCAACAGTGCAACAGAATTTATGATTAAAAAAATGGCAATATATCTCCTTGCATGAAACAATAATTAAAAAATAAAACTGGGACATTGTTGTGATCCTTTACAATGTCCACATTTTAAAGAGGATCAGTAACATTCTCACAGTATTTGAGGTGTCATAATTAGAAGCATACAGTATTTTTGTGTGTTTGAAATCGAGGGGAATGGATGTATACATGTGCATGAGTGGTAGTGCTTGAAAATATACCATTCCTTGATGGACAGAATTAAAACAATAGATTTTTACCCCACTTGCTAATTAAAGCCTAATTGAAGATATTCAGAGGTGGCAAATGGACATTGATTGTTCTTTTCTGTGAAGAAGGGAATTTAGAAAATCTAGTTTCTTCACATAAAAGACATCATAAACCTTTAGATTAGGAGACATGTTATCGATATTTTATAAATATGAGGATTTTCTATGTTATCAATTTGATATGTTTTCTATTTTTACTGAAAATAGATTATAGATACATATGATAAAAATTCAACATATTTAGAGCACCCTCAGTGATGTTATGCTTATTAAATGATTGATGTATAAAATAAAAACACACATAAAGACACAACCACAGCATTTAAATTATGCAAACGACCAGTTTCTGCATTTCTCTATTGCTTGGCTAAAACTTTGCATTTCCTTTGTTCTGTTTTCCTAGTACACTGCATGCATAGAGATATTATAATTTTACAAACAGGATCAAAGCAATTTCTACCAATTCCTCAGCATTGTACAGATCCTTTTTTCACGCAGACCTAAAATAAAATGAAACTACACTGGAATACAAATTATACATGTGTCTATATTTAATAGCACAACTATATGTACGAGTTGATGGACTATAGATGTGATTTGTGACCTCTTTCTAATGCATGTCTTTTCTGATTGGCTGCAAAAAACATTTAATGGTGTAACATTTGCTTAACTTCTCCTATGAAGACAATATTCAACATGTCCCGCTGTAATTTCATCTCTCCTAAAACATCACAATCTCCCTACAAACACATACAAACAAATATATTGTACGGCAATCAAATTTGAAGGCTGGCAATGCTGTATGCTACACAATGCAAGGCTCTCCCTCGTCTAACTTGCGGGCCTCGCATTAGCGTGGGTTTTTTTTTCAATGTTTTGCGGGCGATGTGCGCATAAGAGTTACTGCCTTCAACCTCATTTTGAGCCTTTTTTCAAACAATTACAGGTTTCTGGCATCCATTTTTTTCCTTGCTTAGCCGATTTTCAATCTCCTAAAAACGGCAATTAAACCTCAAATTAGCTTGCAACCTCACTCTTAGGACCCCTGCCTCTCCCCTGTGCTGTGTGTGAGATTGTATGTTCATTTTTGAAGTAATTGGCATCTGAGGCAGTCTACTGACGGCTTCCGAGTTACGGGCTTGAAAAAAATGGCGGCAGTTAAAGTCTTAAGTGTTTTAAGTGTTACATTTTAAGTGTTACATGCCTCGCGCCCATCGCTGCCTGGCAATGAGCACCTTTGGCGCGATTGCCACCTTTTTTCTAAGTCCTGCGGGCCTCGCTATGAGCACCTTCAGCAATCATTGTGAGGTCTGCAATGAGCTCCTTTGGCTCTTATTGTGCATGCATAAGCCCTTAATTTTTAACATGGAGTGACTGACAATTCGTAATTACCACAACTATATATGTGATACCAAAATATACAATTGTAAAAAGACATGGATTTTGCATGAAAACATTCCTTCCAAAGAGTTATAATATTAGATCTAAAGACCTGAAATCCTCTGGTCAGTAAATATGCATCTTGAGGGGCACAATGCCCCATTATTTCAATTAGGTAATCGGTCAGCTGTTTATTTAGTGCCCTAAGGCGGTTGGAAAACTCCAATAAACCTTATCTACACCCTTCCCATTCTCCTGTCTGACTCATTGCCCTCATTTGAAATGGAGGATGTTGATCACACATGTGAAAAGTGATCAACTGGCAGTCACATGTGTAACTTGTTATGTCAAGCTCTTCTTGACTGCGGTGGAATTTAAGATGATTTTGAACTGGTCTGTTGATGCTTTTCTGGGTTTGGGAGATAGTTTAAATATGGGGCACAAATATATTTATGAAAATTCAGCTTAAAATAGAAACACAAGTTAAATGGATCCCATAGCTACATTAGTTTATAATCTGTGCCCCTCAAAGAATTTCAAGTTAATCGAGACAGACTGACAATCTATGTAAGTCCATGGAGCTGACATTGAGTCAATCAGAATGGAAAGAACATGTAGAACATGACATTCACATTAAGCTCCTCTAAGGAGAATGGAATGGAACCACCAATGTTTACCCAAGGTCCTAAGAAAACCTGTAGGAGAAGCTACTAGGAAAGTAATGAATAAAAAATTCCTCTGGATTAGAGTATGTTTTTCAAGCAGCTGACTGTGATCAGTTGTTTCCCCAGCAATATCAAAAATGAGAACAACCACCTGGATGTAGCCTTCATAGCAAGATCTAAACTATTAAAACTAAATCCTGGGCTTGTTTAAATGCGACAAAGAAAACATCACCAACAAATTTGGTGCAATTGAAAAAATTGTATGAAATATGTGAAAAGACCCAGATTGTAGCTTGAGTGTTGTCTTGAGATACGCTAGTCATCCAAGAGTGGCTCAAGAGTGTGCTTAGAATGTTGAGTGCTAGAGTATGTAAAAGTGGCCATTGATAAACACCCGGTGTTACATCATTTATGTAATCGATAAAGACAGGAATGTTAACCTTAACAACTTCCTAGTAAAATATTAGTTTTATTATGAGATAAGAGATCCAAATTCTGTATTATACCATACAAATGAATGTCCCACTCTACATTGAAACATATATTGAAAACAATGAGCCTGACTAAGAGGATAATTAAGAAAGGAAAAATAGTTTTCATGATAAAAAATACATTTTTATGCCTCTGCAGGACTATGGAGGCATTCATGATATTTTTGTAGGAGGTTTATATTTCTCGAGAGCAATGCTTCTGGGTCTGTGAGGGGGAGGGGTGTGGTATAAGTTTCAATGAGAAACAATGTTCAAAAAAATCTGACTTGCATCCCTCCCTCTATTGATAGATAAACAAGCACATCCTCATGGTCCAGCTCTGAGAAAGAGATGTTCCATTGACAAAATGGATTCCTCTATTCATAACCAGAGTCTGTTTTTATGTTGATGGTTTACACGGCTGCTAATGCTGTTTATAAATAAGTGCCTTTTTCTTAAACTAAAGTAGTAATATGGATGGTTTAAAAAGTGATTCATCTTCTTCAAGAAATAAGATATCTGAAGTCTTGTAAACTTATACAATGTCCTATAGCACAGGCAATGCTTCATACCGTTTGGAAACAAGCTTGGCCTATCTATTCATTTAATCCTGACAGTTCTTCATTTGCCTGAAAAAATAAAAAATAAAAAAATTTAGAAAACGCTTTAATAAAAAAACTCAATACATTTTTAAGTTATTACTTGGATTTAAGCATATTTATAATAATGTTTAAATTATGTGACGATTTTCTTTTAGAATAATACTAAAGCTTTTCTTTTATTAAATAATGTTATAAGCTACAATATAAGCATGCAACTGTTTAGTCATTGAAAACCTTATTTAGAAAGTGAGGTCAGTGTTCCCCAAACGTTTTCCTTGTGACCAATTTAAAATCGTTGAGGGTCTTATTGGACCACTTGAAAAATACAAAAAGTCATGAGGAACTTAGCTTACTTTTAACAATTGTAATGATTGACACATTTCTGGCGTGAGTGCTTATAAATAGCATTATAACATATGGTTTCTAAGCACTTGTGTGTGATTTGTTCATGCAGTTTTCATTAATTTTATTAATTTTGCATATTGTTTTTGATATGCTATGCCAAAATATATTTATGATGCCAAATTTGTTGTATTTATATTTTAGTAAACAATTTAGTTGTAAAGATAGCAATGTTTTATACTTTTTTTATTTTAGCTTTTAGCTAATGAAAAAGTTAAATGAATGCTGACAGATGACATTTCTATTCACTTCAAGTGTACTTTTCTAGAATAAACTTATTTTTTCCAAAATTTCTGGCAATGTACAAATGTTGATTTGAATGCCAACCAAGTTTAAGTGATGTGAATTCTTAAAGTTATTTGTTACACAAACAACTTTTTAAAAATAAAATGATAGTCACTTAAAATTTTACATTTCTTGACTTCTGAATTAGATATATATATATATATATATATATATATATACACTAGTCAATTGCTTGTCATGAATAATATTTAATGTGTTTCTCCCCCCTCCCCTGTATCTCTTACCCTGCCTCTCCCTTTCCTGTGTTCCTTCACCCACTCTCCCTCCCCTGTGTCTCTTCCCCCTCCCATGTGTCTCCTACCCTTTGTCTTTTTCACTCCCTCTCCTGTTTCTCGTTGCCCTCCTCTCTCCTTCCACTGTGTCTCTCCCCCCTCCTCCATCGCTCCCTTCCTCCACTGTGTCTCTTTCCCCTCCTCTCTCCCTCCCCTGTGTCTCTTCCACCTCCTCCCTCCACCCACTGTGTCTCTTTCCCCTCCTCCCTCCCTCAACTGTGTCTCTTTCCCCTCCTCCCCGAGCACGTAAAACTTCTCTCCCCTCGTTCCGTCCCCTATCTCTCTTCCCCATGTCTCCCCCCCCATGATTCTCTCCCACCCTATGCCAGGTCTCTCCCGTCCTCCCCATGTCTCACTCCCACCCTGTCTCTCTGTCTCCACTGTTTCTCTCTCCCCTGTCTCTCCACCACCCGCTCCCCTGTCGATCTCCCACCCTCTCCCCTGTATCTCTTCCCCTGTCTCTCTCCCACCCTCTCCACTGTCTCTCTCCCCCTCTCTCATGTGCGTGGGTTTCGGAAGTTTTTTGCGAGGTCGTAATGGGTCGTAACGAGTTTTTGCGAGTCCCCAAGCGTTAGCAACAGCCCGCATGCTCACAACTATATATGTGATATAATTGTGTTTATTTTGTGTATGTATGTTATATGTATAGAGGCAATGTATTAGGGCATTTGTTCCTAGTCCACGTGGTTTCCTGATATGTATTAACCCCTTGAGTACCCTGAAAGTTGCATAATGACATGGTCATAATAAAATATCATATTTTTTAATTACACATTTTTATATTGGACTTTTTAGTGTCAAATAATGATGTTCATTCAGGATTTTCTATTGTTTTTGGTGCTAAACTGTCTCTTTATCTGCTGCTGCGGCACACCTCAATGGTTTTAAAGCCATTTGTTAGTGGTCCTTGATACCTATAATATTTTCTTTTGCTTTTTGTAGTTACGGCTCTGCCCTGGATTGCAAGTGATCCGTAAAGTCTTATTAGCATAGGGTTTTGGTGTAAAAGTCTAACAAAGTAACTCATAATATCTTGTCAGTGCAAAAATCAATGGAAAAGTTTGTCGGTATTTGTGGCTTTTGTTTGCAGCAGCCGCTCATAGCAGTTCTCTCGCAATGTTGCCGGGATGCGTATTTAACATAGCTAGGTAGTTTTACTTTGCTCTTAAACATGGTGCAATACGAGATAAAGAAGCATAGCAGTCTTAGGGCCTCATTCTATTATCGGCCGTAGGAGATGCCTATTCTATTCCCTTCCGGCCGGGGATTCTGGCAGGCTTGCAGCCGGCGCCTTGCTATCCCTTGCGGCCGCACGCGCCGGAGGAAAGCCTTTGATCTTAAAAGGCCGCAAGAGTTTCGGCCGTAAGAAAATCCTGGTTGCTATTCAATTGCTCCGGGAACCCTCTCTGCAAGGCTAAAACCGAGCCGCAGCTTACTTGCAGCAAAAAGGTCCCGCAGGCACACAATTAAGCACATTTTAAAGCCATAATAAAGCCATCCTGCACTCTTATGAGACTATAAAGTGATTGTAGGTGTTAGCATTAATAGCACAACATTCCCCTACACTCAAATCCGTAAATAATTTTTTTTTTAAATTTATGTCACATATCCATGTAAAAAGTCCAGAGGGCTTGGAGCACCTAAGACCCACGCCCACTCTAAACAGTTAATGTAATATCGGATTTGGGCTGATGTGCAAGCTTGAGAGGGGGGTCCCAATAATCCTCATGTCCCCCAATATGATCCCTAGCATTTACAGAGCTTTACAGTGCCGTCTTGAATTTATTTTTGCATTTAAAGATTTATAAGGGGATATCCTTGCGGCGCCGTATAATTGAATTGCAAGGTAACGGGAGCCCCGCAAGGAATCGCAGCTTTGCGGCCGATTTACGGCCGATAATAGAATGAGGGCCATAGAGTTTAAGGTAATTAAAAAAATCATTATAATGAAATTGAGAAAAACACTGAAAGTTTATTGGCAAAAACTGCATTAAAATATAGTTACGGTCGCAGCACAAGATAGGGCAACTTAACTCTGGAATAATGCACAAACATTAACATCCCTCTCCCTACTGTCGTAGAAAACACTACCCATACTCTATACATACATCTTTGTAGTTCGAGCCAATCATGATAACAAAAACAGAGTCCTCTAGTAAAATTCTCATTATTAGAGTTTATTTAGAAAAGATGTGGATTAATGGTAAAACCATCATGGCTGCCACTAATTCACTCAGTCACTGAACTGCTACTGACAGAAATATATCCAGATACAGCTTTTATATTTGTTTACATAACAAGGAAATTATCCATCTTTTCACCCATCTAGTACCACGGTATTACCCACTAACAGCCAGTTACAGTGCCTTACAAAAGTATTCACCCCCCTTGATTTTTACCTATTTTGTTACATTACAGCCTTAAGTTCAATGTTTTGTTAATCTGAATTATATGTGATGGATCAGAACACAATAGTCTAAGTTCAAAGAAGTGAAATGAGAAAAATATATACATAAAAAATGTTTTTGAAATAGAAAATTGGCATGTGCCTATTAAAAAGCTCTGATGCAACCAATTACCTTCAGAAGTCACATAATTAGTGAAATAATGTCCACCTGTGTGCAATCTAAATGTCACATGATCTGTCATTACATATACACACCTTTTTTGAAAGGCCCCAAAGGCAACACCTAAGCAAGAGGCACCACTATTCAAACACTAACATGAAGACCAAGAAACTCTCAAAACAAGTAAGGGACAATGTTGTTGAGAAGTACAAGTCAGGGTTAGGTTGTAAAAAAAATATCCAAATCTTTGATGATCCCCAGGAGCACCCTCAAATCTATCATAACCAAATGAAAAGAACATGGTACAACAGCAAACCTGCCAAGAGACGGCCGCCCACTAAAACTCACAGACCGGGCAAGGAGGGCATTAATCAGAGAGGCAGCACAGAGACCTAAGGTAGGCCTATAGGAGCTGCAGAGTTCCACAGCAGAGACTGGAGTGTACATAGGACGACAATAAGCCGTACACTCCATAGAGTTGGACTTTATGGCAGAGTGGCCAGAAGAAAGCCATTATTTTCAGCAAAAACCAGAATGGCACATTTTGAGTTTGCGAAAAGGCATGTGGGAGAGGAAGGTGCTCTGGTCTGATGAGACTAAAATTTAACTTTTCGTCCATCGAAGAAAACGCTATGTCTGGCGCAAACCCTGCACATCACATCACCCAAAGAACACCATCCCCACAGTGAAACATGGTGGTGGCAGCATCATGCTGTGTGGATATTTTTCAGCAGCCGGGACTGGCCAGAGTTGAGGGAAAGATGGATGGTGCTAAATACATGGATATTCTTGAGCAAAATCAACACCACGCTGTGTGTGATTTGGGGCTAGGAAGGAGGTTCACCTTCCAGCAGGACAATGACCCCATACACACTGCTAAAGCAACACTTGAGTGGTTTAAGGGGAAACATGTAAATGTGTTGGAATGGCCTAGTCAAAGCCCAGACTTCAATCCAACAGACTTAAAGATTGCTGTTCACAAGCGCAAACCATCCAACTTGAAGGAGCTGGAGCAGTTTTGCAAGTAGGAATGGGCAAAAATCTCAGTGGTAAGATGTGGCAAGCTCATAGAGTCTTATCCAAAGGGACTTGGAGCTGTGATTGCCACAAAAGGTGGCTCTCCAAAGTTTTGACTTTAGGGGGTGAATAGTTATGCACATTGACTTTTTCTGTTATTTTGTTCTATTTGTGGTTTGCTTCACAATGAAAAAATAAACCATCTTAAAAGTTGTGGGCATATTCTGTAAATTGAATGATGCAAATCCTTAAACAATCCATGTTAATTCCAGGTTGTGAGGCAACAAAACACGAAAAATGCCAAGGGGGGTGAATACTTTTGCAAGGCACTGTATATTTTATTTATATATCATATCCAATAAGAACATAACACATAATTTGGTGATATCTGTGCGTTCATCTACCGTATATACTCGAGTATAAGCAGAGTTTTTCAGCCCTTTTTTTAAGGCTAAAAAGGGCCTCCTCGGCTTATACTCGAGTCACTCTCTCCCCCACGTGTCTCTCTAACCCCCCTGTGTCTCTCTAACCCCCCGTGTCTCTCTAACCCCCCCCGTGTCTCTCTAACTCCCCTCGTGTCTCTTTCCCTCCCCCTCCTCATCCTTAACCCCCCTCCTCATTCTAACCCCCCCTCATTCTAAAGCCCCCCTCCTCATTCTACCCCTCTAAATACCTCTCCCTTTCCCCTCACTTACCTGCATTACCTCACTTACACTGTGCCGGCACCCAGTATATGCTAATGACGTGACGTCACATGCGCGCCACGTCAAGACGCCGGAAGGAGCGGAGGCTGGAGCAGAAGCTTCAGATGCAGGTAAGTGAGGGGAAAGGGAGAGGGGGAGGTATTTAGAGGGGTAGAATGAGGAGGGGGAGTAGAATGAGAAGGGGGGTTGAGGATGAGGAGGGAGGATGAGGAGGGAGGTTGAGGATGAGGAGGGGGGTTGAGGTTGAGGAGGGGGTTGAGGATGGGGGTGTTGAGGATGAGGATGGGGGGTTGAGGAGGAAGGTTTAGGAGGGGGGTGAGGATGAGGAGGGAGGTTGAGGAGGGGATTGAGGATGAGGAGGGGGGTTGAGGTTGAGGAGGGGGTTGAGGATGGGGGGTTGAGGATGAGGATGGGGGGTTGAGAAGGGAAGTTGAGGAGGGCGGCTGAGGAGGGCGGTTGAGGATGAGGGGGTTGAGGAGTGAGGTTGAGGATGAGGAGGGAGGATGAGGAGGGAGGTTGAGGATGAGGAGTGGGGTTGAGGAGGGAGGTTGAGAATGAGGAGGGGGGGAAGAGACAAAGGGAAGGCAGAGGGGGGGGAAGAGACACAGGGAAGGGAGAGGGGGGAAGAGACACAGGGAAGGGAGAGGGGAGAAGAGACACGGGAGAGAGAGGAGGACACAAGAAAAGGGCACACAAGAGGCGGACACAGAGGACACAAGAGGGACACTGGGGGCAGCACATTTCCCACCCTTGGCTTATACTCGAGTCACTCATTTTACTCAGTATTTTGTGGTAAAATAGGTGCCTCGGCTTATACTCGGGTCGGCTTATACTCGAGTATATACGGTACTTTATATGATACACTTGTGCGCAGTACATAACTGACCTTGACGTTAGGGAAACAAATATTTGCTATGTCCAGAGATGTGTGCTAGTCTCTAACTGAAACTGCCAAGTCATGGGTCAAAGGAATTTAAAAATTTCATAACTAATGCCTTACAAAAATGGAGAATACTGCTTATATCCCAGCCAAATATCATACTAACTGAAAAGAGTGCTAATTTTATATATATACGCTAAGTAGTTAAGGATATTTGTATAATTTTCTGCAACACTCCCCCCTATGACAATGAAAATTGTCGTCAAAAGGAAAGAATACAAATATGGCAGGGTATACTCTTAACATAAATCTCACACATATAGCTAAACAATAAAAAGCAAAACTTATTAGGAAGTAGAGGTAAGACCTTGAGACTGATATTTTTTATTGAAATTCAGTCTGATGAGTTTCCTACAACATGAAGATATTAGATCTTATCTCACTTAGTCCTTTGCACTTTTTACCATATTACATTCCTAACAAGAACATTTCAAAAGAATACATAATTATGCATAGAACATCAATATATACATTAGGAAATTGCAAGTTTATTAATCCAATATGATTTGTGTAATAATATGAAGAATCTTTAAAAAATGGGATCCATAGCAGAAGTTTCACAGTCCAGATACTATAGTCTGTTGAATTGAAGCTTAACAATCAATGATTATAAAGTGGGAGCAAGAAAAGATGAAATCTTGATGGTAAAACAATAGATCCACGAAAACAAGTGAGCACCTGTTTGACGAAATCCATATAACAAGGAGAGAGTCCAATGGGGTGGATGAAAACATCCACATATGCTGTTATATGTTACCAAGAAATAGTCCAGATAGCGGTGCCATAGACATAAAAGTCCAGATATGTAAAATCAAAATACAATGGTTAATGCAGAGAAAATGGCCTTACTTAATTATTCAACCAATTACCAATAACTAGGCCATATAACCAATTTCCCTTTATACTTATTGTCTTATGAGGGACTTAGATGATAGATGTAATTTAATAACCAATAAAATTTTCACTGATATGTCTAATAACTCAGAGTGCATGCATGATAACTTCTCCTTTCCCTAATTACTATTCCTTATCAGATGTTGGTACATACTAGATCATAGCAAAGGTGATAGAACAGGGTGCAGAAATGTTAGAAGCCAAATAACAGCAAAAAGAATGAAAGGCATAGGAAAGAGCAGAAAAATGACAACAGTGAAAACATATGCTCAGACACACTTGATACAGGCCTGGTCTTACATATCACATTTGGTTAGGCCCCTCTTTGCCCATATGGTAAACAGGTGGTTCACTTGTTTCTGGATGGTGAGATCCTCTGGTTCATCATGTGCAGATATTCAGGCCTAAGACAAAGAGTATGTAGTGTTCTCACAGGTCTTTACAATTTTCTCTCTTTTGCAGCAGATATATATGTATTAGCGTATTGTACTGTCAATGAGCATGAGTTTGAATATGTCCTTCACGGGGATGGGCCTGGATTTTAGGCATGATTCTCGTATTCCTCTTCCTCCATGTCCTTACGCAAGCTTGTGGCGTAGAATTGCAAAGTGTCATATGGGTATACTTTCTGTGTGATGGTCATGTCAATCCATTTCTGTATCAGTCTCTTTGCACAGGGAGCCACAAGTGACCAAAATGGAGACATCAATTGAAGTCATCATAGAGAAGGCTATGCCTTACCATCTTTGAATTTTCTGCTAGTTCATTTGACAGGGTGGTCAATCCTTGCAGGGCTTTGGCAGCTGACAAATTAGGTGTGATATTATTAGGGATGAAGTGCCGCAGGCAGTGCCAAATATTTTACAAACACCTCCTTTTGCTAGAAGCAGGTCAAGGGCCATGCGATTTTGCCATGTCATCAGACTTTTTTTATCTAGTTGATCAGTCAAGCCTTGTACCGCATATCTTGTATAGTCACAAATCTTTGTTAGCTTTAGTAGATATAATTTATCCAGTCAATATTTTTATTTATGGTCACCCACCAGGTGAACATGGCTGCAATTGGATTTCTGACCTTGAACTTGTCTGATAGTGCACAGGGTACTCCAATGGAGTCGATGTAGACTCTGTCATCAAAGCTGGCACTTGAGGGGGATATCTTAGATTTGTTCAAGACCTTTGTAGATTTGTGTTGTAGTAAAACTTAGTTTGTTTTCAGGAAGCAGGTAAAAGGGCATCATCAATTGTTTTAATGCACAAGTTCCTTGTCAGTTGGGTGGGAACAATTGTCTCAGTTTAAGTCCTCCATAGTACCACCACGCATTTGTTCTCCCTATAGTATGATTAGCAAACCACACATCAGGATAGTCCTTACTCCCAGTGGTTATTATCTTGTTGCAGAATATGATTGTACAAAAGTCATACTGTGCTGTTCCTGTCTGACCTTCAGTAAAGGTTAGGTATCCATCTCACCTCTGAAGATATTTCTTGACCAAATGGTGGCTCATCATTTTCTAATTTTTCTGGTTAGTCTTTGTGGATTTGTCCCTTAATCTGTTTTTGTAGATAGTTCCTGGTGTTCCTGTGTAACGAGTCTCTAAGACAGCAAACTCTGTATCTGTTGTTATCTGTTGTTATCCCAATAAGTACTTGGTAGATACTTCTCTCATCATATATCAGGGCACACTTATCTTTTCTTTGTGTTTACAGGCACGCACTTGCTGTCATCTTCTTCTGGGATAGACAAGTGTGACAGAAATCCAAACATACAAGAAACTTCTAAACATCTTTTAACTAGACATCTTCACATTATATACACTTATCCTAAAATTGTAACATAAATATAACATATGCATAACTCTTTAATAAACAAGGGGTGGTATAAACTAAAATTAAGTGATAATGTAAATTATGCAAAGCTAATAACCATATTAAATACTTGTAAAATATATAATGAACCATTATTTTCTACTCCTGCTAAAGTAGTAAAAAATATCATTAGGACAGTCAATATACATTTATTAATAAAGCTCTAAAATCTTTTATTAACTCATAATGCAATACACCTCTTATCATGTTTCTTTCTAAGAGGCCTTTGAAAAACCTTGAAAAGATTTTCATAACTGTCTACTCATTTGCACCATGGCTATCATCTGAGCTCGGGATAGGCCTGGAAGAATAACTGATACAATATTATAGTGTTTATCCAACAAGAATAAACAAAACATAACACAATAATACAGAATTTGCATGATAAGGTTCTTTAACCAGATAAGATATCATACACTGATTTCTAGTGATATGTGTACTTTCCCCTTTGCATTAGTTAGTAGACAGGGACAGTGCACAAACCACATTTATACCGACAGAGAGAAATGTCAACACGAGGATATCTTTCATAAGCCTAAACAAAATCATAAGTAATAAAAAATACTAGTAAATTCTAAAGAAAAATATAAGGAAACACAACATCCCAAAAATTATTATATATATTTTTAGTCTGCTGACATGTCTGACCATCCTGTACGCTTATCATGACCCATAAAATAATTAATTCTATTGAACAGATACATATGCACCTAAATATTACTTAAAAATTGTACTGCGCTACTACAATTATCTCAAAACAGATATATTGGGTATTTACAAGCTGTCCTTTGGTGAAAACGAAGCAGTTTCATTCTTATCAAAACATTTTCTTTGTTCGTCCTTGAATAAGACTGGATGTTCTGTAACATTGAATTTTGGCAGTGTGTCAGGATGCTTGAAATAATAAGGGAACTTCATTTCTTTTTTCTTTTTTTGTTTTTTTCTTTGAAATATTAAAATACAGTACAATAAATCGACATAGTAATACAATATACAAAGCAGTGCCATGTTATATACAATTGCATTCTACAATCATATCATATTTAGATACCATTTCATTTTATAAATAACTTTTAACAAACCAAATATTGTATTCATTTTATTTATTATAAGGGAAAAGGGTTGAAGCTCAATTGTGAGCCTAGCCGGTCCTCTATTAAAGTACATAAAGGATAATACATGGATTATCAGCAATTAAGGACAATCTAGCAAAAGGTCATATCAGAAGATTATAATGGCGTTAAATACATAATTTTTGGCAACAGGAACATTTTAGCTGCTATATTACAACCAGACCTTGATATATGAACATTTTTCCATTGAGAGATTGCCTCTGATACTTTTTGATAAACTATTTTAAAATGTTGCGATATTAATTGCTTTATATCTGTATAGAGGTAGATGCCCACGTATTTGATATAAGATTGCCATTTATGTGAGAAATTAAGTATCAGTGCTGCGCTAATATTCTCTTGTATATTTATTTGGCGTGCTTCAGATTTGGCAATATTAAATATATATTTTGATATTTCAGAAAATTCAGCTATACACTCTTGTAAACTTTTTAAGGATTCCAATTAAATGGTCAATGAGAGAATCACATCATCGGCAAATAATGTTAGCTTATGTTCAACATGGCAAATTTTAATTCCCCTAATATTTTTAGATTCGATTGAATAGCTATAGCTAAAAGCATGATCATGAGCACAAATATTAGGGGGGAAAGAGGGTACCCCTGCCTTGTGCTGTTGGTCATGTTGAACTTGAAGGATCTAAACCCTAGGCCGACGACAGAGGCAGATGGAGCCTCGTATATCGCCTTAATGGCTTTAGAACCGAATTCGCCCAAACCAAAGCTGGAGAGAACCCGGTCCATGTAGCTCCATCCGACCCTGCCGAAGGCCTTTTCAGCATTGAGAGAAAGAAAGACTGAAGGAACTTTGTTATTCTTAGAAAAGGAAATCTGTTCCCTGGCATCCGGCTATGAAGCCGCTTTGGTCTTCACCAATCAATAATTTCATAATCTGATTTATTCTATTAGCCAGCACTTTGGCATAGATGTTTAGATCAGAGTTTAGGAGTGAGATAGGACGAAAGTCTCTGCATTCCATGTGAGCTCTCTCGAGTTTTGGAATATTAATAATATATGCCTCTACCATTTATTTTGGTGTGTGGCCTGTGTTCTTAATCTTATTGAATGCTGCTTTTAGGTCTCTACTAATCTCCTGTTGGAAGATTTTGAAATATTTATTGGTGAAGACATCTGGCCCTGATGCTGATGAAATTTTAAGACTCGAGATTGCTTCCTGAATTTCTATTTATGATATTTCCTTATTTAATCTTTCCAATTCTGCTGGGTGGAGTCTGGGAATTTGTATTTTTTCCACAAAATGCTGCATTTCCTCTATATTTGGTTTAGCTACCTCATTATATTCCGCTAAATTGTATAATTTCTCCTAGAAGTTTCCAAAAGTCTCAGCTATTTTAATCGGGTTAGTTAAAGTTTTATTATTAGTCATTAATTCATCTATCCTATTTCTATTTTTTTTTTGTCTTCAATTTATTGGCTAGAAACTTAGTGGCTTTGTCTCGGAAATGATGCAGGTGTTTTTGCAAATTCCAGAGTGCATTATCTATCTGTGATTGTTCTATTTTTTTAATCTGTAGTTGTAAATTCTTTATCTGTTCTTGGATAGACTTGAGGGGGTTCTTTTATTAGCTTTATCCAGTTTGGCTAATTGGATATACATCTTTCTGAGTGGGCGTCCTTTCTTTTTCTGTGCTTGTAGGCCAATACACACCCCACATTCCATACTGATATACTTGAAGCCACCGCATTTCTATGTGATTCAAAATAAAAATCTGATTCTTTTTTTAGGTTGTTTCTCATTCCCTGATCTTTTAGGATACAGTCCTTAAGTTTCCAAGTTGGATGTGTTATATTTGAATCCCCACTTACTAATTCTGTTGAAACAAGACCATGATCTGATTTACTAATAGGGTGAATGTCAGCTCTTACTATTTTTTTGAGTGTACTTTCATTCACCAAAATATAATCAAATCTTGCATACTATTGGTATATACATGAGAAAAAATTATAATCTCTTTCTGTTGGGTGCAAGCATCTCCGTGAGTTAAATAAATCAGATTTAAAAAGTATTTTACTAAACCCATTTATTTTATGATTAACAATTTTAGCTGGCATAATTGGCTTTTCTATCCAATTCTGGATTTGAGCAGACATTGAAATCTCCACACACAATCAATAATCCAGAAATTTATTTTTTACAGATTTTCAAGGTTTTATTTTCAATTTTATTTGTCCTTTATTGGGCGCGTAAATATTTAAGATCGTAAATGTATCTTTATTAATCCATCCTACCCAGAGTGCATAACGCCCCTTAGGGTCAGTAATGGATAACTCTTCTTTATATTTAATTTTTTCATTAATAAAAATAGCTGCACCCCTAGATTTTCTTTATCGTATGTTGAATTGCAAACATTCATATATCGATTGTCATAGTATTTGGGGGATTTACCAGTTTGCCAATGAGTCTCTTGTAGGGCGATGATATCTAAAAAACGCATTGAAAAAGATAGCTCTTTTACCAGGTGAGTTTAGACCCTGAACGTTCTGGCTGATTCATTTCAATATCATATTGAAAAAACTCTATTCAGAATGTATCACAATCCTATGCTCCTCTGCTCCATTCCCCTGTCTCCCTGACCTTGCCAAAAGATGAGCAAGAGAAAGAAAAGGAAAACGAAAAGAAAGGTGAAAAAAAACAAAGAAAAAATAAAAGAAAGGCTCAATCCATTTACACTTCTATTCAACCTTCTAGCGAAGCAATTGTCGGTCCTCCCGAACTAACTCCCCATAAAAGCTGAAGTAGTGAGCGCTCACTACCTCAGCTTTTATTAGGAGTGAGACAATTGCAAACATTTAAAAAAAAGTTTAAACTAATCCACTTAAGCGGACTTCTGAGAGGCATCAGATACATAGTAAAGTTTATAATAATCTAGCCAGAACACTTTTAAAAATATATTTGTTGAAAAGGTGACTTTACCAAATCTTTTGTTAAAATGTTACTATCCTTTATAGGTTGTTATAACATTTTCAGGTGGGATCTATATTCAAGAGAAAACAGTTTATAAGTTGTAAAGGTAAATATGGCCATTAGCCAAAACTGTTGTATTAACTTCTAGTAAATAGCATAGATATCACTTACATCGCCAATATCATTCATCATAAAAAAAATGTAAGAACACAATTACAATAAAAAGAGGAATAATCTCAATTCAATTGATTGTTTAGTGAGATTATGTAAAATATATAATAAGGGGTCTAATTATCAGCTACTTGAAGTGGCTTATAATAATTACATTTGTGCTTTCTACAATTTGAAATCTACTCTTCGTTAATGCACTTCAAGAAACGCATAACGAAGAAAGAAAGTGTAACAATGAACTAAAAACACACAAAACTTAAATCGTTTCAGTGACTCATAATCTTAAAATTTGTAGCACAATGCCCTTTATATAAATTCTGTACAGATTTCGAAAAATCTAGTAATTTGTACAAGAATCCTTCCTAACTTATATGCATTTGACCTAAACCAAATTTTCCTTTGCTTGGATACATTTTTCTACTTCCTCTGGGGAATTTAGAATATATTTCCTAGACTCATAGGTGGTAAAACACCATTTATATTTAATATTTTTAAGTTTCAAAGCCTTCGTGACTTTCCTAAACTCCCTTCTTCTAATTAGAGTTTCTGCCGATAACTCAGGGAATATTTTTAAAGCTTCATAAGGGGGCTCAAAGTTTTGATTCTCAAATGATTTTCTCAAGATCTCTTCTCTGTGTGCGGCAAAGTATAATTTAATTATTACATCTCTTGGGAGGCTTAAATTCTGTTTTTTAGAGATTCTATGAATCCTTTCTATTACTTGTTCAGGAGGAAGCTCAATTTTGATTAAGGCAGTTAGAAAATCGTAGACAAACCTACTTAGATCTTGATAAGCATTTGTTTTAGTTATACCCCTTATTCTGATATTACATCGCCTAGACTGATCCTCTAGTTTGTTATATATTTTTTTTAATACTGCCAATTCTTCTTTTAAGTAAGTCATCTCAGTTTTCATTTCCTTTTGATCATTGATTATAATAGAATGTTGTAATTCTAAACGTTCTGTTTTGTGTGAAAGATCTTTATTGCATTTGTGTTTTTTTTAATTTCTGCTGTTAATTCAGAGAGAAGATCAAACTTAAATTCTGCTAACAAATCTTTCATCAGATCCTTCATTGATGCAGCGGTCAGCGCTTCCACCACTGAAATATCAGGCGTAGGGGCTTTCTGACACATCTCTTAACTACCCCACTTTTGATTGATCTAAGGAGAGGTCTGATCTCTCGGAGATATCACTTCCTGTTTGAGATTTAGCAGGGTCTTTTATTTTAGTTCCAGGTGAAAAAAAAATTCTCCCTGATTTAGCATTTTTTTTCTCTTGATTTGGCTTTAGAGGTTTTTTTTTTCTTTCTGTACCCCTGTAAAGCCAATCTGTCAGATCAAATATCAAAAAAGGCATTCATAAACTTCTTGTTTGACATAGATCCATCGCCACAAAATAGTTTTTACAAGGTAAGTAGCTCAAGCTGAATAAGTGGCGTTGTTTACTTCTGTTCTCCCTATCAAAAAAACAAATGTTACATTTTATTCATCCTTAAGGTGTGTTAATATATGTATTAGTTATACAGATTGCCTCTGGGAAAGGATATTTCTTGTTGTTTCACTGGGTTTCTACTCCTTTATATAAACTTCTCAATGTAGACTTTTGATGGAGGGGTTAGTCTAGTCTATCTATACAAGCTTATAATAAAGTCCACCAGCTCAAAAAGGAGAAGTAACTTAAAATAACAGCCTTTTATATGGCATTATGCCTGTGATTCGGAGTAGGTCTTTCAGTTGTATAAGCTCCTCATAAAGCATGTACAGTATCAAAACTTCACAAAATCTTAAACAGTTAGTAAAGCATTCTAGGAATAAGTACACTTATAGGGTATTCCAAAGTAATTTTAACCCGCACAATAGATCCTCTGGCTAAGAAATCTTTCTTCAGCTTTTTTTTATGATGTGGGCCCCTCTATGTTCCACTTTACTGCTAGGCCATTTGAACACAAGTCAATTGTAGAGTAGATTAGCTTCAATGAGTTTAAAGTACGTGGTGAGAAACATTGACTGGAGTAGCAAAATGACAACTTAATTCTAGGTACTACTTCCCTCCCCCCCTGCCCCTCACCCACCCGCCCCTTGTTTCTCTTGATTTATTGAGTCACTCAAATTTCCTACAGCTGATCAATTAGCAACATCTGCTAACTATACCTAATTAATCTTTTACACAATGTTTCCTCATGCCTTTTCCTTCCTCATTACATCCTGTTCTTTCCTCAAGCTTCTCTTCTCAACTTTGCCACATCATGTCTCCAACGTAACCATCTCACCTTACATGCTCTCCTCTCCTCTTTTATGCTTCCATGAGCTACTCTTATTCCTCCATCCACCATCTCCTACCCCTTCTAAAGCTCATAAGCAGAAACACTCCTGCAAGTCCAAAACTGACTTCCTCTCCCTCTCTCTCTTTATTCTGCTGGCTTCTTGGGACATACCTCCTAACACAGGCCCCTCACCTCCCACTCGCAGATTATACTATCTGACCACTAGGGGCAGATAACATATTACATACTAGGATCACTTACCAAATTACTTTCTCAGTTGCTTTCCTTTTCCTTCTAACTTTGCATACCCTCCTACCTAATGAAACTTAACTTTCTTCCTGACCCTTGCTATTTGTTATCTGCCTCTTCCATCCCCTTTAGATTGTAAGTAGAGAGTTTTCAATCTTGTAGAGTGCTTTGGGAAAAAGCACTTTCTACAAAGATTCTAAGCTCAAAACAGGGCCCTCCACTTTTTGCAGTTTGTTAAAATGTATATTTTTCCTTGTTCATTTCCTCTGTATAGCGCTACGGAATATGTTGGCGCGTTACAAATAAAAGTAATAATAATAATAATAATAGGTATTGATTGATATCATGAACTCACATACATTTGATTCCACGTGGGCTCTTCATCCTTGGACAAATTCTTAACATAAACTTGGTAGTTTTGTCCAAATTCAATGCTGCTCAATGGGCACAAATAGAGTGGTGAAGGAGCAGGAAAGAAAAAATGTATCAACAGGGGATTCTACTTTCAAGGTTAAGCAAAAGTAGCTCTGTGATGTACAACTATACCCCCTAATGCATAAAGGGCTCAAATCACAGCCTTTTTATATGTCATTTTGCCAATGTTTCCAAATGGGTCTCTCAGTTGTGTAACCTCATAGTAAGCAGGCTGCATCTATCCATTTTCACCAGACCTTTAATAGTCAGAAAGGCATTCTGACTATTTCCCTTATAGGGTTTTTGCAGTACCCACACAGAGCCCCTAAATAAAGAGACCTGTCTTAGGCTGCAAGGGTTGTTCAGCTCTATATTTATGTACGATAAGATGGTGGAGCTTGATTTGTTTAACCTTCTGACATAGTCAGAGAATTAAGACTCTCAAGATTCCTTTAAAAAAACTAGCTGACCAAACTAAAAAGAATAATCAGGTGTTGATTCGATAAGCAGTTTTCCTGCAAGTGTGTACACAGTCTTTAATGCATCCCTGTGAGCACTGTATCATCAAACTGTTTTTTTAACCCAAATCTGGGGATAAGGAGACTCTCCATCGTGAAGCAGAGGTAAGGGACAAAATGTCAAGAGGTAGAGAGGTGAGAGAGAGTGTATATATCTATTTCATGGTGGGAGGGAGGGAGTCAGTTCTGCGTCGTGGTCTTTTACATTCCCAGCAGGTTAATGGTCTCTCCTAGTGCACACAGCTCTCCTGGCGAACAGACTCTCTCTGTTTAACCCACGGCGTGCTCATTGGCAATGCTCCTCCTTACCCTCTCTTACCTTTCTGAAGATCTTCAATTCCGCGCAAACTGTGCTGGCTGTGTAGCTATTCATTGAGGGTTCTTCTGGTATCATCTCAGCTCTTCCCCATGGGTATGTCATGGGTGTGCCACTCCGCTCTCAAGCTCTGCGAGACCCTGTTGGATGTTCTGTCCTCATTGGGAGCTAACACCAGTCCGACCCTATATAGCTGAGGAGTAATTCCCTGGCTGGATCAAGGTATGTTGGATCAGCATAAGCTGTGATGGGGTAAAATACTTTAACAAGTTTTTAGCATACCACCATGGAGATCTGGCAGTACCCTGTAGTTAGTATGCCACTAATGCCCTGCTAGCTGCTCATACTCGCAGCTTCCAGGGCGTGGTCTTCTACCGAATTAATAAGAGACCTTCAGTGAATTTAATATAATTTGCACATTATACGCTTTAAACAGCTTTTTACTTGTAATAAAACCTTAAAAATCTTTTCTTTTTATTTTAACCGAGTATTTTACCAATTACTGTTTTTACTTGCAACTAATTTTCATAAATATCAACCATTATATAAAAAAAAACATTTAACATAATTAATGAACCAGCTTTTAATAAGCACCTCTGACTTAGTAGCTTTTAATAAGACCTTAATTCTGATTATCCAAAATTACTGACGGTAATAAAAATACAAATATTAAAACACAAATATTAATCTGGAATTGATCAGATTTCAGATTATATATTTTCTATAAGCAATTTTATTATACTGTTGGTCAGATATAATGGACAATCTTTCCACAAAAATGCAATAATATAATTTGTGCACCGGTTTTCTATATAAATACCAATATTCATCATACACCATTCTAGGAGATCAACAACAGATCTTTATTTCAAGCAACACAAATTCACATGACAATCAATACATACATGATGTCCTTACACATAGACAGATCTCAATCTAGCTCACACACTTCATAACACTGGAAACATATGTTTAAACACACTCAACAATAACACACCCAACAATAACACAGAACAGAGGACCAATCTTCCTTTATCCTAAATTTCACACACGGCACTCACTGCCCATGGTACTCACACTTAATACTCACAGTACTGACACTCAGAACTCACACTCACATTAATGGGCCCAGTTCATTCGATATATCTACTTTAATTAAAATCTACAGCACTTATTAAAATAATACCTCGTCAGGTACAACATCTCTAAATATATCCTAGTCTCAGTCAGTAACTAACACCTTTACATGTTAAAATATCTAAATAAATTCTACTTCATATTCACTTTAACCACAGTATCTGATCATATAGAAAAAAAACATATACAAAGACACACTGAACATCTCTGCTACCCCCCCCCCCCCCCTTTCTCTTTGCTTCAGCTGTTCTGTTCCAGAGGCTGTGAGGGGTAAAGTAGGAAGGAGTGGGTGTGTCATTAAGAATGACATTCTCCACTTCACTAAGCTCCACCCACTTGGATGGGACAGGTTTGAAAATTTTTTTAAATTTATAATTGTTCCAAAGTTCAAGATTACAGAAACTCCCTCCACACTCCATCACCGACATCTAACACAAAGTCCTACATGAGGTTTTAAGCCCCCCCTCTGTCCACTTGGAAAACATAATCTCTACAGAAAATTTTTTTTGCCGGCATAAAAATCTGCTGATCAATTTACATAAACTCAGGATTCAGACAAATACAGACAAGACAACACATAACATACAATTACATAATTGTGAGCTCACAAAATTTACATGTGCATAAATGTTTTTAAATCACTTTGTAAGAACCACAAAATACAAAATAAAAATAAAACAAATATTTAAAAATAAAAAAATAAAAAACAACTAACTGAGCAAACTCATGTAGATATATTAATCTTAAATATAATTGTATCAAAAGAATCAAACCTAAAATATATATATTGTATATATATATATATATATATATATATATATATATATATATATATATATTTATATATATATATATATATATACACATATATATATATATACATATATATATATATATATATATATATATATATATATATATATATATATATATATATGACATAAAACCAATTTCTCAGATTACATATGACACTTTCTTGGCGAAAATACACAATATTTGCTAGAAAAACATAAATACAAGAAAATAATTGTTTATCTCACTCATTAAGTCCTTTATCTCATCAATACTTCCCTAAAAAAACATTTTTACATCTGCAAAAGGATTTGGCTAAATGCTGATACATCACCTGAGACTACAGTAGAGTAGATTACTGTTATTACTAGCAGCAATTACATATGCACTGGCTATTGATCTACATAAATAACTCGTTATAATACATATACATTCTTTTATCTTCACGGGTCTACTCTTACTTCACGCTCTATACCTTTAAGGATAGAACCTTCTTGGGAAGGAAGGGGCTTATTACAGAACTGCGAGCAAAAAAACACTACACTGACGAAAATATCATTAGATTATAAAACCTTTTTATAAAACATGATAATATAACAGAAACTGACAATTTAGTTCTTTCCCACAGAATACAGAAATAAACAAACACTATCCATAACTTATTACAAACTTTTTTTTTTTTTTCACACAAAATAATTTCTCAATCTTCCCAAGCTCCGTTCTTTCTTCAGAAAAAACTACCTGAGAAAAAACTTTCCACAAACATTCAATTACTTAACAAAAATCACCTTAAAGAGAAAAAAATCTCTGTAACATTGGAAAATGTGCCAATTCAAACAATTTCAAAACGCCATCTTCCTTAGGGTGGAGGGCAAGAGCATTTGCATGGGCTTTATGACAGCTTGACGCCATTTTGACTAGAACATATTTACACACAGCAGCAATTCTTTTAACAAATGCTCTCTTTAAACAATTAATCATAGCTTAAAGCACACTTTTTGTTACTTTTGCTAACCCTGGGCATGTTGACAACTGCAAGGTTAGGACACAAATCTTAAAGCTTTATCAGAAAAACAAATTACATCAAAGATACAATAATTTGCTCTCTCTCACAGATTAGACGGGACAGTTAATCAGAAAATATTTAGTTTCACTTTGCACTGTTCAGGAGAAAACCCTTGCCATGAGTGGGGGAGAAAGGGGGGGGGGGGGGGCAGCGCTGCTCTGTGAACGAACACAAACAGTTTCAAGACTGTATTTGTTTGCTTAAGAAGAAATGTAATGGACATCTTTTATCAATCTAACAAGATAACAATAGCTTGAACCAACAAGCATTATATATTTATATATTTCCGGAGTATAAAGTAGTGGTTCTTTTTTGTGGCTGATGTCAATAAAATAATCAGTCATATGGACATGTAAGCACAGCCCCACGTTGGGCACCAAATGTCGTTGGAAAAAACTACCCATACTCACATACCTCTTTGTAGTTCGAGTCAATCATGATAACAAAAACAGAGTCCTCTGGTAAAATTCTCATTATTAGAGTTTATTTCGAAAAGATGTGGATTAGTGGTAAAATCTACATGGAGGCCACTAATTCACCCAGTCACTGAATTGCTACTGACAGAAATATATCCAGATACAGCTTTTATATTTTTTTTACATAACAATGAAATGATCCATCTTTTCACCCATCTAGCAACATGGTATTACCCACTAACAGCCAATTATATTTTATTTATATATCATATAAAATAAGAACATCACAGATACTTTGGTGATATCTGTGCGTACATCTACTTTATATGATATACATGTGTGCAGTACATAATACTTATTAGACCTTGGGGTGAGGGAAAAAAATATTTGCTATGTCTAGAGACGTGTACTATTCACTAACTTAAAATGCCAAGTCATGGGTCAAATGTATTTAACTATTTCATAACTAATGCCACACAAAAATGGAAAATAGTGCTTAATGCTTATATCCCAGCCAAATATCACACTAACTGGAAAGAGTGCTAATTGTATATATATATATATATATATATATATATATATATATATATATACATACACTAAAAATTTAAGGATGTTTGTATAATTTTCCGCAACACTCAAAAGGTATTTTTCTTATGCCATCATTCATTACATCATCTATGACATTAATGAACCTTATTCATGAGATAATATATGATATACTTAATAACAACAGTTATGACATCACTCTTTATATCACAAATAATAGGAAAAATGATATCATCCATGATATTACTGGTGACATCACACTACAACCCATATGTTGTCACTTAATACATTTATGTACACTAGTTGAACTATTTCACTATATTATGTTAAAGTGAATTGTTAAAATTGTATGTTTATATATCTGCTTGTCTAATACCCATTCATTAAAGTTGTATTTTTTTAATTGTTGCACACTTCTCAGGTGTACAGTTAATATTCTTTCATCATCAAAGAAAGAAATATAGATATAACATTTTGTTTCATATTTTATATACATTTAGTTGCAAAAACTTTTATCAAAGCCCATCAGACAAGCCACGATTTATGTCTAACACTATATCAATATAAGTGAGACTAATAATATTTAACAGTTTTTTTTTTTTTAGTTCAAGCATGACTTCGCCCAGCAAGGTGATCATGGAGGAGTAGGGCGGGAGACCAAGCTCAGGCCTCTACAAGCCTTCATAACGTCCCCCACCCAAGCTGCGAGCTGTATAGATGTCTTTCCGTGATATCACAAGTAGTGCATCTGGCAGCAAAGACACTTGAACCGGGTGAGAAATTCTACTGCCAGAAGAAGATACTACTGCTTAAAACAACGCAAAAGCTATGTGATCAGCTGATGATTTCCAAACACTGGGAGACGCTGCCGTTTAAGCACTGTGGTTTTCCGTGGGAGTGGGGCGCCCTATTGGGCATCCTGTCAAGTGCTGCACCAGTGAGAGTGAGGCGGCGCACACTAAACTCACAGCATTCAACGGAGCCAAGAGTGAGATGCCAGTGCAGGGAGCAAACACTGACACATGGGAAACTACCACATTGTGGAGTGATACAGCAAAGGGGAGGGCAGTGAAGACAGGTGTGCTTCAGAGGACTTATCAAGTGAAACCGGTGAGTTTTCTTTCTGCAACTTTGCACTGTGAACATGACTATATTCATCTCTTTGGAGTCCGGTAAATATACTTGAAAATCGCACCCTATGGTGAGTCTGCTAATTCTACTTACTGCTTAAATGCATGTTTGTTCTGGAAGCCTTTATGATTATAACACTGCAGATTGGATGTTATAACAAATTATCGCTGTGTAAGCAAAATACCCATTGCATTTACAGCTTTGAGGGGCTCTTCTTAACTGAAAAGAATTCTTAAAATGTGATCAGTACAATTATTGTTTATGAAAGCTGACTTGGACATTCCCCTCAAAATAAGCCATTTGTTTATTACTCATAGGGCTCTGAGAGGCTATGATTGACTATGTTGCGCTTATAAAGGGAATACCCAACTGTTCATACCTATGATATGCGCAGAAGATATTATCCTCAGTGCAAGCCATTCAGATATAATCTACATATACATATACATCTACATGACTTTGTAAAACTTCTATTGAGAGAAAGTATACTCTGACGGAATATCTGTTTATTATCTATGACTCTCCCTTGGTACAAGCCAATTACCTAATATTCTTATGATTCTCAGAGGCTATACTAAGTGAAATGACCTGTGAAATGGAGCAATACATTGATTTCTACATATGACATCTGAAGAGGGTTTCCCTTGATGTAATCCCTCTGGAATTAAATACCTACTATAAAGGAAAACAGCAAAGAACTGTGTAGAAGAAATTCTATTGAACTCTATTCCATCGCCATCTGACACTAGCTGAATAGATATGTTGTTCTGGATCTTATGTGTTTTTGTGATTTCGGACTGGTTGGCATAACAAACTATAGCACTGTATTACAAACCACTTAAGGATGTTAAGACTTTGAGAAACCGATGTTGGTAGATATAAACTTCAAAGAAGCTTCTTTGTTTCCTATGGGGTATATGGAAGATACTTTCATCTGATAATCAATATAGTTGTGGATATATCACAAATGATGAACCGTGGACAAAGTATAACTGAGGGAAGAAGAGAGATAAAAATAAAAAGGGCTCAACACTTGAAGAGGGTACTTCCTTGTCTCATAGACCAAAATAAAAAAATAAAAATTTGGACCCGATAATGCCACAGACAGACTCCTCCCTCGAGGTTTCTCTGTTGGAAGATAGGGAAGATGAAATGTTATCAAGCTGCAATTAAGTTGAGGAGACCGCGAGGGAGGAAAATGTCAGTTGGAACCTGGAATCTATCAGAGAAATGCTTGGGGAATTCCTAGGATCAAACTAAAAATGATTTCATGAGAGAAGTGTCTAAAAACACAAAAGCTGTAAAAACAGTGCCTTGCAAAAGTACGTTTTACCTATTGTGTTACATTACAGCCTTAAGTTGTTTTTGTTAATCTGAATTTTATGTGATGGATCTGAACACAATAGTCTAAGTTGGCGAAGTGAAAGGAGAAAAATATATACATAAAACTATTTTTTAGAAATAGAAAACAGAAAATTGGCATGTGAATATGTATTCACCCCCTTTGTTATGAAGACCCTGGTGCAACTGATTACCTTCAGAAGTCACGTAATTAGTGAAATGATGTCCACCTGTGTGCAATATAAGTGTCTCATGATCTGTCATTACATATACACACCTATTTTGAAAGGCCCCAGAGGCTGCAACACCTAAGCAAGAGGCACCACTAACCAAACCCTGCCATGAAGACCAAGGAACTCTCCAAACAAGTAAGGGACAATGTTGTTGAGAAGTACAAGTCAGGGTTAGGCATTAAAAAAAATATCCAAATATTTGATGATCCCCAGGAGCACCATCAAATCTATCATAACCAAATGGAAAGAACATGGCACAACAGCAAAACTGCGGTCCACCAAAACTCACGGACTGGGCAAGGAGGGCATTAATCAGAGAGGCAGCACAGAGACCTAAGGTAACCCTGGATGAGCTGCAGAGTTCCACAGCAGAGACTGGAGTATTTGTACATAGGACGACAATAAGCTGTACGCTCCATAGAGTTGGGCTTTATGGCAGAGTGGCCAGAAGAAAGCCATTACTTTCAGCAAAACTGTTTCAGAAAAGGCATGTGGGAGACTCCCAAAATGTATGGAGGAAGGTGCTATGTCTGTTGCAAACCCAATACATCACACCACGCAAAGAACACCATCCCCACACTGAAACATGGTGGTGGCAGCATCATGCTGTGGGGATGTTTTTCAGCAGCCGGGACTGGGAAACTGGTCAAAGTCGAGGGAAAGATGAATGGTGCTAAATACAGGGATTTTCTTGAGCAAAACCTGTACCACCCGGTTCATGATTTGAGGCTAGGACAGATGTTCACCTTCTAGCAGCACAATGACCCCAAACACTCTGATAAAACAACACTTGCGTGGTTCAAGGGGAAACATGTAAATGTGTTGGAATAGTCTAGTCAAAGCCCAGACCTCAATCAATAGAAAAGCTGTGGTTAGACTTAAAGATTGCTGTTAACAAGTGCAAACCATCCAACTTGAAGGAGCTGAAGCAGTTTTCAAGGATGAATGGGCAAAAATCCCAATGGTAAGATGTGGCAAGCTCATAGAGACTTATCCAAAGCCACTTGGAGCTGTGATTGCCACAAAAGGTGGCTCTACAAAGTATTGACTTTAGGTGGGTGAATAGTTATGCACATTGACTTTTTCTGGTATTTTGTCCTATTTGTTGTTTGCTTCACACTGAAAAAAACACATCTTCAAAGTTGTGGGCATGTTCTGTAAATTAAATTATGCTAATTCTCAAACAATCCATGTTAATTCCAGGTTGTGAGGCAACAAAACACAAAAAATGCCAAGGAGGTGAATACTTTTGCAAGGCACTGTACGTTTATTGAGAAACTTGACCATCTAGAAATACAAAAATCACAACTTATCCGAGATAATCAGAAAGTAAATGCTCGAGCAGCGACTCCCGAGGCAGAAGTAAAAACTATCAAACATAAACTAGGCAGACTAGAAGATTTCTCTAGAAGGGATAACCTGAGATTGAGGGGAATTACGGAGAAAGTGTCTCCAGGAGAACTACCTAAATATATTAATACATTTTTGAATACAGTGATCCCTCAAGAATCACATAGTAAATTTATGGTGGAACGGGCACATAGATTGCCCTTTGCAAAAATTGCACCAAGAGACTCCCCACGTGATGTGATTGTTAAATGTCAACATGTCTTGCATAAAGAGTTTATTCTAAAGAAAAGTAGAGAGAATGGGTCATTTGATCCTCCGTATAATCATATCTTGGTTTTCCAAGATTTATCAAGTGAGACTCTAATGAAAAGAAAAGAGTTCAGGAGAATCACCAAGGCATTACTAAGAGAAAATATCTACTATAAATGGGGTTTTCCCAGTGGCGGCTGGTGACTTTTCAAGTTAGAGGGGCGACAGGGTGAAACATAGCCACTCCCCCTTTTTCAAACCACACCCATTTTTATAACTCCTCCCCCTGATGTCATGATGACCTTTATAACCCACGCCCAATGACCTTATACTTGTAAAGCCCATTGAAATACATGATCAGCAATGCAGAAATGTCAAGAAGTAAAGTAACAATGTGTTAAATTCATTGGTATACAATATAGATTGAAAAAAACTCATGTGACAAGACTACAGCAATATCATAATTGCACCTATACGCATTAACAGAAAAATTAAAGGAGTGACACCTACCATTAGTCGGGTCTTCTTCTCAGGGTATTCACGTTCAGTAAGTTGACCAACGAGTAGAAACAAATCTGCAGCCACATAGGGTTTGCACCTGGGGTTGAAAGAAAACAAGCAAATCAATCAGACCATTCAAGAACAAAACCATACTTAAAAAACATTAAAAGACCAAGTGGAACCATATAGGCCCCAAACATACCTTAGAAGACCAAGTGGAACCATATAGGCCTCAAACATACCTTAGAAGACCAAGTGTGACCATAGGCCCCAAACACACCTTAGAAGACCAAGTGGAACTATATAGGCCCCAAACATACCTTAGAAGACCAAGTGGAACCATATAGGCCTCAAACATACCTTAGAAGACCAAGTGTGACCATAGGCCCCAAACATACCTTAGAAGACCAAGTGGATCTATATAGGCCCCAAACATACCTTAGAAGACCAAGTGGAACCATATAGGCCTCAAACATACCTTAGAAGACCAAGTGTGACCATAGGCCCCAAACATACCTTAGAAGACCAAGTGGAACTATATAGGCCCCAAACATACCTTAGAAGACCAAGTGTGACCATAGGCCCCAAACATACCTTAGAAGACCAAGGGTGACCATATAGGCCCCAAACATACCTTAAAAGACCAAGTTTGACCATATAGACCCCAAACATACCTTAGAAGACCAAGTGGAACTATATAGGCCCCAAACATACCTTAGAAGACCAAGTGGAACTATATAGGCCCCAAACATACCTTAGAAGACCAAGTGGAACCATATAGGCCTCAAACATACCTTAGAAGACCAAGTGTGACCATAGGCCCCAAACATACCTTAGAAGACCAAGTGGAACTATATAGGCCCCAAACATACCTTAGAAGACCAAGTGTGACCGTAGGCCCCAAACATACCTTAGAAGACCAAGTGTGACCATATAGGCCCCAAACATACCTTAAAATACCAAGTTTGACCATATAGACCCCAAACATACCTTAGAAGACCAAGTGTGACCATAGACCCCAAACATACCTTCGAAGACCAAGTGGAACTATATAGGCCCCACACATACCTAAGAAGACCAAGTGTGACCATATAGACCCCAAACATACCTCAGAAGACCAAGTGGAACTATATAGGCCCCAAACATACCTTAGAAGACCAAGTGTGACCATAGGCCCCAAACATACCTTAGAAGACCAAGTGGAACTATATAGTCCCCAAACATACCTTAGAAGACCAACCAGCACTGTATAGGCCCAAACCAGTGGATCTTGGGATTCAAGAAAACAACAACATTTCACTTCTGTTTAGACAACACAATAATCAATGTCAAACAAACACGTTGAATTAGCATATGGATAACCATAGGAGCAGTAACGCCAAGCCAAGGCTTTAACAATTGTTACTGACCATTCACACACCTTTCATAGCTCCTTCAATATGCACACCTACACACCATTCATACTTTACTTACCACTAGTTATTTTTGGTAGTGAGGTGGTGCCATTTCTGAGAACTTTACGTACCCTTGAAGGTGCCTACAATTCCTTCAAACCAATGCATTCAACCGCTACAGGGCCATGGTGCTTTTTAAATACCTTTTTATCCTCTTCAATGTGGAGAAGCATCTTTCTGGTTCTTTAGTAGTCTTCGGTGTTGTAAGCAGGATTCCTTATAGCTTCACTCACTCTGTTAAATTATGTAGATTAAATTGATGGTAAAGTTGCTGCAGAGCAACAGCACTTGTACAGACATGAAATTCTGGCTTCCCGTACACAAGTGACAGCTACCCTTGGAAGTGCCTCCAATTCCTTCAAACCACGCCAAGGCTTCAACAATTGTTACTGACCATGCACACACCTTTCATAGCTCCTTCCATATGCACACCCACACACCGTTCATACTTTACTTACCACTAGTTATGTTTGGTAGTGTGAGGTGGTGCTGCTTAACGCAGTTTATCTTTGCACACCCTGGGGGTATGCATTCTTCTTTGCTTCAATCACTTGTATTTAAATTTTGCACGCCGATCTTTCAAAGAACAAAACTTCTCAATGTTTTTTTCATTGAAGTCTGGGATCTCGGAAATCAGTTGCTTTTACATTGAGAGCATCGCTAATGCATTCAACTGCTCCAGGGACATGGTGCTTCTTAAAAAGGTTTTTATCCTCTTCAATGTGGAGAAGCATCTTTCTGATTCTGCAGTGGTCATCGGTGTTGTAATCAGGATTCTTAATAATTTCACTGTCTCTGTGAAATCATTCTGCAGATTCAATTGATGTAAAAGTTTGTGCAGAGCAACAGCACTTGTACAAGCATGAAAATCTGTCTTCCCATACAGAAGTGACAGCTCAGTGCGTAATTGTTCCTTCTTCAGTATTGGATATGCTTGCACGGTGTCTTCCAGAGCTTGGGTTGGAAAGCAAGTGTCATGGGTTTTATACAAGTCACTTTGAACAAGTTTGGCACTGACTAGGTGATTTGAAAATGAAAAACGTTCTTTTGCATGAACCACCACTATGTCACATACCTCTCTTGAAAGTTGTCTCAAGGTTGAGATCTCCGCACTCCGTCTGTTGACTGTTAAATCGGTGGGCAAACTTGCTTCTATCTCTTCAACAGAATTACGGATTTTCTGGATGCTGGCGACAAAGTCTTCTGTGACTTTTTTGATATAAACAGTATCCGTGTCTCACTTCTGAAGCTGACTATAGAGGATGTCAACATGTGGCATTATTAAATGAAATAATTTAAGGAAGTAAAGGAACTCCCTGTCTTCCAGCATTCCAATGAAACCTGTATAGATGTTGGATCAAAGTTTAGACATGCTTCAATTGTCTGGAAACACTCAAGTAGCGCATCTCTGTTCTCGTAGATGACGTTCACGGTCCTAACGTTGAAGTTCCATCGTGTCGGTGCACCTCTTGGAAGTCTTCTACCAATTACCTCATCCAGAACTCCAGTCCTTTTTGGAGAGCGTGAAAAAAAAGATGGTATGCCGCCTATGTTGGAAAAAAAACCTCAAACTCTTCCAATCCTTGAAACTGCTTTCTCCATTATTAGGTTCAGTTGGTGAGCATAGCAATGGACGTAGTGTGCGTTCGGGTACACGTCTTTTATTTTTCTTTGAACTCCTCCTTGATCTCCACGCTTCACACTGGCACCATCGTAGCTTTGAGCTATGAGTTTCTTTTTGTCTTCTGGCTCTGGGAGAACAGTATTCAGACTTTCCAGCACAACAGCAGCAATCGAGTCTGCATCCTTTGATTTAATTTCCGTGAAGCCATCAAATCTTTCCACCACTTGATGCTTCTTGTCAATGTAGCGATAGACTACAACGCACTGTGTCCTAGCGGAAATATTGGTTGTTTCATCCGCTTGGATTGCCACAAACTGGGCTTCCTTAAGCTCTTGGTGAATCACTTCCTTAATAACTTCATGCATGCAGTCCAGTAGCTCATCCTGCACTGTTTTGGACGTGCCCTTAAACACAGTTGCAGTCTTCAAATGCTGTTCCATTGCACTATCGATACTGCCAACCAAATCCACCAGTCCTCGAAACACTCCTGGATTTAGCGATGTTTCACTCTCGTCGTGTCCTCTTAATGCCAGTTCAAAAGAGCCACAAAAGCGAACAATATCAATTATCTTGTACAGGATGTACCTGTTCTTAGCCACTTCTTCGTTGTGTTTTTGAATACTGACTTGGTATCCTTGGTCTAGTTGAACTGCAATGTTCGCCTGTCCAAGAATCTCAAACTTGATCCTGT